>VXBZ01007995.1:0-67041 GCA_013399135.1 Heliornis fulica | reverse complement strand
CCCCACGTCCCAGTCCTTCCCCTCGACTCCCTCACCGCACGAAGCGAAGCCCCGGGGGCCGCCCTGCCCGTCTTTACCCCCCTCACCCCAAAGACTGACACGGTTATCTGCCGCTCTGACCCCGCACCGACACCCCCACCCCCTGCTCGGGGCCCCCGTACACCGAAACGCTACGCCCGAGCCCGAGGTGGGGAGGAAAAGAAGGGAAAGCCAGCGGAGGGCACCACGGTGGCGGGTGACCGCCGGTACCCATGGCCCTGTCTCGATCCCTGGTACCCGTGCACCCCGCCACCTCCTCCACATACGCACACCGGCCCACCCTTCACCCCACCTCACTTCGCCCCGCCGCGATCTCGGCCGTCTCCGGCGACCACGGGGACCCAGAACCGTCTAGGCCTCCGCCGAGAAGTCCGGCGGCCGGCACTCACCTCGCTGAAGGCCAGAGCGGTGGCGGCGGGGCCATGGTGGGCTGAAGCGTGGTGCTGAGCGTGCCGGCGGGCTCGGGGCCGGTGGGGGTGGGTGGGAGCGATGCCATTGGTCTCCATGGAGCGGGGCCGAGCCCCGCGCCTCCGCCGCCCCGTGTGCCGAACGCGGACAGCGCCTAGCAGGGGGGCCCGCCCGCACACGAGTGCTGCATCACAGGGCCCGGCGCTGCGCTGCGCTCACTTACCGAGCGGTTCCATGCGAAAGGCGCCCTCCCCCTCCGCCGGGAGAGCAGGCAGCCCGGCTGTGACACGCACATGTGCTCCGGGGGCTGTCTGCGGGGCCGGGCGGGCGGGCACCCCGCGGGATGGGAGAAAAATTAAAGGAACAAAGAAACGACAAAGAAAATGCCAACGCCGTCGCCGTGGAGAAACAAATGACACCGGAGGAAAAGCCGGTCCCGGCCCACCTACAAAGCCGTGTCTTTTGCGAGGTGGTGTGCTGGAAGGCAGCAAAATCAATGTATCCTGAGTACGCGTACCCTTGGGGGTCTCTCCTTTGTGCTGTCCCAAAACTGATTCTCGTATACATTAAAAAATACGGCTTTTTTTTTTTCTACTCGATCCTGTAAAACTTTTAAATAATCCTAGGCTTCCAACATAGCATTTCGTTTGGTGTCAAAGTAGTAACGGGGCTATTTGACCTGACACAACTTTAAAATACCTCAAAACCTCGGTATAACCATTTCATTGCTGCTGGGGTCTTCATTTGCAATGTTGGCCTCAAGTTCGGTGTGATTTAACAATCACTTTCAAGACCCTTTAAAAGCAGTGCTTTCTTAACCGTGTATTGCCTTAATACTAACTCTGGAAAATAGCAGATTTGATACTTGGATCAGTTTGGTTACTTTTCATGCCATAGTTAATTTATTACACTTAAAATATAAAGGACTCATACCTAAGAGGCCCTTTTACAAATAACCTGTACCTTTTGTACCATGCCTACACTGATAGATTTTAGCCCTTACCAACAGAACACAGTATCTAATATGCAATGAGCTAAATTGTGAAAACATTTCACTTGAACAACTTCAGACATTTTCAGATCACCCCAGTACAAATTACCTTTGTCCAGGCCAGACATGCTTTTACCCAGAAACAAAGTGATACTCCATATAAATGTAAGGTTGTTAGTATAAGCCTTGCCTTAGCAGCAACACTTCAAAGGCTTTTAGCACAATGTAATTTACACCTTCAAAAAAAATCCACCCAACCAAACAACCAACAGCTGTACTCAAGAGAACAGCCAGTTTGAGTGGCCTAGCTCAGCCTAAGTTAGGGAATTCAGACAGAAAAGTTTTTCCCAGACAGGGATCACAGAACGTTAATAGATGGAAGGGACCTTGAAAGATCATGCCTTTTGATGCTAGCCAAGTAGAACTTGCTCTACAGACCGTCCCACACTTGGAAAAGGGACCCTTTTCGACTGCAATTAATTCATTTAAGATAGCTTATCTACACTGATGTTCCTACCTGTGTAGGCTTCAATATGTACAAGGAAAGCCATGAAGAAAAGTTTTTAAAAAGGCAGGGAAGGATTTTAGCATATGCTTTAAAATACCTCACTCATATAAAGCTTACCTTATATGCTTTAAAATATTTCACTCTAGTTGCCTAAAAATTAACACAGGCAAAATAACAGCTACAAAAATCCATGTTCATAGAAATGAGGATCCGTAGCTCTACAGGAATAGAACTATTCCTGCTCTCCCTTCCCAACTCTGCTTCTTGTAAAAACAAAGCCCTCCAGTTAAACACCTTCATTCCATTAGGTGTTAGGAAATTTTCAGTCTAATGAAGTGTCTTATTTTTTTCTTGTCAAGTCCAGTAACTGTTGCTGATTTAGTGTTCAACTTGGGACTTTACCAGTAGTAGCTCTGCTGCAATTGTCAGTACTACTTACAGCATTTATTCATGTTACGTTCATTCATGTTCAACATTTATTCATGTTCTCTTTCAAAGCATGAAGCAAAGTTGTACTTAAATACACAGTGTTTATTAAACCTGTATTTCTTGAGCTAATTTGAAAAAAAAATGTTTTCACATAGTTCTGGGGAGAGGGAAGAAGCAAAGATATGGATGAAATCTGGTTTCATTAACAGCATTATTGCACAATTGTTAATGCTAAATCGGACTAATTGTTGCCCAATACTTTTACATTTCATAAAGCAGAAAGTTTAGTGTGGCAAAAACTAAGTAGTTACTGCTAAGTACTTAAGCATACATAGGTGCATCCTGCCCGAGAGAGCATAGAAACGAAATCAATCTTTGCACAGTGCTATCCAGCCCAGTTTCATAAACCATCATCTTTATCCTCCACTCCCTAGATAAAGCAAAACCAATCACCTACATATAAGCAAGGTTTGTCCAGCTGAGTCTAACGCCCTCCCGGCTTGGCTTGGCTCAGCACGCCCCGCAGGCGGCAGCCGTCCCAAGTGGAATATATTTCTAGATTTTTAAGAATTAACACGCAAAGGCCAATTAATGGGTCTCCAAGCTGAGATATCGATTATCATTCCTTCCTTCCCGCCGGCCCCCGCCCCGCCATGTCGTGGTGCCCCCTGGGTACTGTAGTTTTCGGCGGCGCGACGGAGGATGTTTTCCCGCTTCCTAAAATCCCCCTGAAGGAAAGTAAGTTTTTCCGTCGCTCTGGAAAGGGCACGCTCCGCGGGCCGCTCCCTCCCGGTGTCCCTGCCCGTAGCCATCTTCCCGCGCCCGGGCTGTTCGGCAGCGGCGCGGGAAGGACGAGGCTACAACGGCGGCGGGGCCATGTGCTCCCTGCTGCCTGATCCGTAAAATGGCGGGGCGGCTCAGAGAGTTGTCTGCATTCAGGTCCCGGCTGCACCCAGGCTGCCCGCGGAGGGCAGGCTTTGCCTAAAGAGCCGGACGGCTTTGGTTTAATCCGAGCCCCGCTCTGCCCCGGACCCGTGGCCGTGGAGGGGCGTGTGGAGACCTGGTTGCTAACGGCGTGTTCAGTTATGTATTTATTTTAGCTGTATGTGTCCTGCCCGGTTTTACTCCTGGGGAGCTTGGTGTGTAGCGTTTTTAAATGTACCACATTTTAACATACATTTAAGAGGCACACGACATTTATTTCTATGGTGGCTTTTTTTTTTCTTCTTCTAGACTTTGGCTTTGAAAAAGTAGTAAAATATTTTCTTTAAAGTAAATATTAAACTTAAACCTCCCTTGTTCTGGACTTTGACTCACTTCGATGCTTTCTCTGCTGTTTGCAAAGTTGGGGGCTTACCGACATTTAACATCGGCCCTGGGTTTTGTGGGTTTTGTTTTGTTTTTTTTTTAATCCAGTGGCCTCTTGAAATCAACGAGAAGAGTTAATACTTCACTATGTTGCATTTATGACTGAAATAGTAACAGACAGGATGTTTCTCCCCCTTTCTCACCTCATAGCTTCTGCTTAGGCTTTGGTGGTGAAAGACACGGAGTCTTTCCAGCTTCTAACATAGAGTTTGATGCATGAAAATTTAGTACTTTGGAGAGGGTGCTAAAACTTTTTAAGACTTGTTTATTTTTTAGTAGTGAAACTTGCAGTAACGTTTTGCCTAGGGAACTCACAGTACAACTGTTTGGAGGATCCTACTAGGAGGCAAGATGCTTGCCCTGCAGATTCTTAATTGGGGCCATAAAAGACATGTTTTGTTCTCAGCTCTTGATTCAGGCCTTTAATGTGAATCTCTGGTTTCTGTAGGAGTGAAACATAGATAGTATGGCTTTTCTTGTTTGTTTTATAAAGCTGCCTCTGATACACTTCACTGTATAGCCAGGTGAGAGCCAGGAGTGAGTCCCAAATAACAGCACGAACAAAAGAAACTTAAACTCAAAGCTATAACTGAAAACCATAATTGCCATCTGATTCCAGAGACCTCTAAGTTCCTTAAGTAACTCATTATGGTACTGAAAGCTGAGGAAATTAGAAGTTCTCTGTGGCTGCACTGTTTTCCTTCAGAATGAGCCTAATGCCACCCTAGCCCAAACTTACAGATCTGTCATTGTATTTTGTGTATTTTGCTAGTTCAGATGCCATGGCTATTTGTTTCTGTGCTTTGCACAGCACCAGCAGAGCTGCCTGCACAATTGGTACAGTGAATTCCCTCTGGAAACTCAATGCATGCAGGAAAAATAAACAACATGGAGAGAGATGGATCTTTTCCCTTCCCAGCCCTCATTTGATTCTCTGATCCGATTCGCCCTGTGACCATAAACAGGCTAGGGCAAGAGGTGGGAACAAGCAGTTGGATGAGAAGTTAAATTGTGAAGCAGCACTTGCTGGCGATTGCACTGTGGTCTCTCAGTCAATCAAGATGATCTGAGGGTACAGTGTACTGGACAGTTGGGGTGATGAGCAATTTGCTGTAGCAAAAACCAAGCTCTTTTACCCTACCAGCTTCTACTGCTTTTCTTGTGCTGGCTGTGGTGATCGCTTTATCCCTCAGTAAGTTCATTTAGCTCATTAAACTGACAGAAAAGTATTTTCTTTATATGAGCCTATATGTGTATTTACTGCATTGGTTACTGCTGTAGTGCTAGTTTTTCAGAGTTATTGGCTGCCTGATCCAAGTGACTGTACAGCCTTGGCAGTCAGGGATGGGAGAGAGAGGGAGAGGCTGGAGGTGGAGAAGTTGATGGGACCAATGAAGAGCAGTACCAGCAAAGGGCAGCACAAGCCAGTTGTGAAACACCAGTCAGTGAACCTGCAGCATGTATGTTTCAGCTCCCACTTGGTCTCTGAGCTTGAATATCATCCAGCTGTTGGCAGAAGTTCACTGAGAACACCAGCTCAGAGCTCACCATGTGTGTACTGAGATCTCATAGCATGAAGCAGACTCTTGAAAAACTACTCGAGCATTAGCTCAGACAGCAGAGGAGCAGGGTTCAGCCCGAGGGGATTTGGGATCATGAAGTCTGGCTGCTGGCCAGTCCAGAAGCCAAGTAAAGGATGACAGGCTCTCGTCAAGGAATATGGCAGCAGCCTACCTATTGAAATTGGGAGGAAGAATTCCCAGATTCTGGCTTCTCCAAACAGTTCTTTCAATATTTTATCCCATTACAATGGGTCTATGAAAAACACCTACCAAACTAAAGACCAGCACATGAATAGTCCTGAGTACCACGGCTTGAAACTAATACTAAATTAGTGGATGCAGTTGAATTGCACAGCCTTCCCCATTTTGTGTTCTTGTGTTCCGCATGTCTGCATTTCTTTACCTTCTGCTGCCTAGCTTCAAGAGGAAGAACTAACCTTCTCTTTTAGTCCAAAGCCAAGTGACAAGAGCTCTCCTCCAGGGATAGGGGTGTGTGAGTGTGATTTGAACCTTCCCAGTGACACTGGGCTTGGGTTCTTTGTGTTTGGGGTAGGTGCTGTCACTGCTGGGCCATTTTATAGCCTAAACTTTAGGAAAGGTAGGAATTAAGATGCTCTGTGCAAGTAACATGTCTCTTTTTTTTTATAAAGAAGGTTAAATGCCTCCATCAGGTTGCTTAATCCCAGTGTTGGGAAGCTAAGGTATTGCTATTGCAGCTTTTAAATAGGCTGCAGCTAAGGTTACATGTTACATGTGCAGTGAGATATTCTTCTGAGTTTTTCTGCTCAGCTACCATTGTCACTCCAGCCTCAGCTCACAGTTTGTGGAAACTAGAAGACACTGAAAAGTATATTTTTAAACTCCTTTGTTTTGTTGCACTTTCTTCGCACAGGTTTTCAAGACTTGGTGTTACTAGGCTCACCAAAGCCCCGCACCCAGCTCTGTCAATTGAGGAGCACAAAGAAACCCGACGGCATTGGAGTGTAACTTGGAGTGTAAACAAACAAAAAAAAAAAGCCATTGTGTGAAGGAGTGAGTTGCCACCAGTGGTGCCCTTTACTGTTTGTGCTTTGTTGTACAGACCTTATTTTAATTTCACTTCTCTACTACCTTACTTAGGGGTGAAGTAATAAGGCAGTGACTTATAACAAGACTCCACCTAATTGAGGTATTTCGGTAGCTTGCACCATGCACAATATTAAACTGAGACTGGGGGAAGAAATTGTTTAGGACTTTACATTTTCTTGTACAGAAGTCTTCATAAGTAAAACTGAAGAGCTCTGTTTAACCACCAAATCTGTTCATGGAATCAGTTGAAGGAAGAAGAGTTGAGGTCTCCTGTTCCCAGTAATCAGTTCCCAACTCAGTTATCTCATCTCACTTGTACCTGTATTTGAAATCTGGTCGTGCCTTGTGCAGGAGTCAGGATGGAGAAAGTGATTTGACACTGTTGATTTTGCCTTCCTCACCTTATTTTCTCTGCTCCACAGGCCCCGACCTAGTGGAAGAGTTGCCCAGTTTCATGGTGAGCCTTGCCTTTTCTGGAGGATAAAGCTCTCTAGGCAGATGCTCGTCCCTGCTGACTTACTGCTGGCAACCTCAAAGATAGGCTCTGGAAATCGGCTTGTCTTCACTCTATCCTCATGTCCTCTTCTCTTGGATACATGGAATGATTAGCTTGTTTCTGCTTTCCTGTTCTTATTTCCTGTATGGACACAGTAATAGACCCTTGCTTGAAATGTCTCATGACCTTATTTTAAAACATCTTTCAAACAAACATATCTTCCTTCTTTACAACAGCAGACAACAGGTAATTATGTACCGTGTCTTGTAGTCTTTTTGGGGTTTAAGGATTTTACATATTGCTTCCAAAAAAACCCGAGCATGTGGTAATCCTTGCAGAAGAAATATCCACATTGTGAATGGCGTTTGGCCTTTTGACAACACATTTTTGACTTCTGAGTTACTGACACAAGAAAAATAAATGTTGCCTTTTGGAATTTTCCTTTCTAATGCAAGAGATTGCTGTTCAGCAGAAGGCCTAAACAGCATCTTTTTATGTCAGCGTGAAAAAAAAAATGGCTGCAGCTGCTAGGTTTGAGCCTCCTAAGATGCCATTGCCACCTAAGATGCCATTGCTACCAGAGGTTATTCTGAAGCTACTTCTTCCCTTGTTACTTTTGGGGAAAGAAGTGGCTTTTGTGGCTGAGTTGACAGCATGGTGAGTTACTTTAGCTTGCAACAGTGTCGCTGATTTTCAAGCCTGTGCTACTGTCTTCCAGCAGTGGGCTTAATGGAGCATGCATGTGCATCATACACCTTATTCGGTGCGTAGCCCCAATTTTATGCATAGCCAAAATGCGTAGCCTAGTCTTTAGATGAAAAGAGAATGTTTGCAATCTGATTAGTAAGCAGTTTTTAACTAAAAAAAATTACCTGAGATGGGATAGAATTTACTTTGCATCTTTAGAAACAGCCGGATGGGCTTCTGCTCTGCAACGTTTTTGCTCCTCACTCTGTGTCCCCACTTCCCAGTCAGAATGATGGAACAGCCTGTTCATTGGCTAGCTGCACAGTGTCATCATTGGGATTGGTAATTCAGGACAGGGGTACTAGTTTTTAACCGCAGGCTGCTTCTCTCCGTTCTCTTTGTGCCTCTGAACTCTTCAGCGCTACTTTCCTCAGAGGAAGCACCGATGGAGTAAGTACGTTCTTTGTTCGGGCTTGTTGTTCTCTTTGCGCAGTTCAGAAGTACACGTGCCAAAGCATTGTAACTTGTGTAGTTCAACTTATTCCTGATAAAATTTGCCTTGAAAATATATTTTGGCCACTTTCTGTGGACAGCACTGGAAGCGTACTTGTTTGGTTTAACTTTAGCTTAGGTGATAGCTGATTGCTAGCTGATAAATGTTTGGTCTCTTACAGTGCATTCTTTTGACTTAGATAACCCTCTAACTCATCCCTTTATTGTAGCAAGCCCCCCTTTTTTATTTTTTTTCCTTTGAATTGTAATATAAAAGAGGTTTAATGTAACTTGACATCCCAATTATTAATACCATAACTGGTAATTTTTAGCCCAGTGTGGGGTTTTGTGGTTTTGCTGGATTGGGGTGGGTTTTTTTGTGAACCTGGAGATCTGTAATTGAAACATCTCTGCAACTTTGCAGTGTTTTTATCAAATGCTGGTGATTTCACTGGTCAAAGCTATTGTTCTCCCCCACCTACAACTGCAATTAAATTTTAAGGCTGGTTTGTGTAGTTCACTGTGAACAAATCAGCGTTACTTTGTTGTTTTGTGATGCCTTTTTGCTTTTCCCTTTGAAATCTGTGGGTTTTTTTCTTTTCTTAGAAGATGTGCTTTGTGATAGTCATCTTCCTGCAAAGGAAGGGGCCATTCTGACTTTTCACTGCTCTTGGAAATGGAGCCTTACTTGTGTGTTATTCAACTACCTCTTGTTTCGGGCTTTTTTCTGTGGGCTCACCTTGGGAGGCAGCGTACACATTGGCAGTCAGAGGTCAATGACCAGCCGCTTAATGGAGGAGGCACAGGGAGACAGTTACCTGTGCTGGGATTAGAGCAGGGTGATTGTTTGTTCCTTTTGAGTAAAACTTCTCTGGAGAGTATTCTTCCCCCCAGCCCCCCCAAGTGTGTGGAAGACCATACGTGCAGCAGAGGGACACATCAGGCCTCTTCACAGGCCATGCAGAGTGCTTTGAATGAATCTTACTGTTTTCCACATTAAATCCTTCTTATTATTCTCATTACTTAAAATGTTCTAAGCCAAATTTTACAGGTTTTAGGTCATTATTTTGCACATGGTGTGATTTCAAGCTTTTCAGTTATTTTCTGCAAGGAGCGTGCTTGGGCTGAGGACCAACTGCCAATTTGTAGCTGCTTGCTTTCTGCTTCACTGAGTAGCTTCTTCAGTGACCATTTTACTTCTGAGAATAACCAGTGCAGTGGCATCGTTTGTGTATGTGATTTATATATAGTTGGATTGATGTGACTGTAGCAGGTTGTTCTTTGAATGGTGTAGGGGAGTAGCCTTTGCTTTTCAAGTAACCCCAAATAAAGACATACATACTTATATTATAAATTATGTCAATACTTAATTTCTATTTTCCAAATTGCAGTGGTGGTTTTTTTCAGCGTAAGAAAAGCTCTTCTATTCCCTTGCTAGTTGTGTGGTATCATTGCCAGGATAGCAATTCTGAGATGATGTACATCAGTAAATATGTAGAGAACACACATGTAAGCAAACATGTTTTAAAAAGCAAAGACTTAACTCTCAAGAGCTGCTCAAGGAAAAAAAATAATACTGATGTAAATCTGGTATGAGTAAATTACATGTGTACACACACACTTAAGGACGTAGGGAAGGTGAAACAGTGCAGTTTTGTGACCATTTTGTTTCTAAACTGCTGAAAAGGTTTTGGATGCTTTATGATGAAGTCAGTCTTTGTTCATACACCTACTTTCTGCTGGCCAAGGGAGCCCGCACGTGTTTTCCTAAAACTCAGCAGAATGAGGGAGAGGAGTGAATGTCCTGCAGCGCTTTATCCAAGAGAGCTCCATTACTTATGACACCTGGTCTTCCCTTCCCAGCCTTGTGGTTGTTCTCTCCTGAGGAAAGCCGTAGCTGAAAGCTGATTTCCTTGTCTCATTGCTCTCAGCCTTTCCTTTTCCTGCAGTACTTAACTTAGTTCTTTCGGATATTACCTCTTAAAAAGTTCTGAGTGGTCCCTTTCAGCTCCGTCACAGTGTAATACTGTGCTGGTATAATTAGTTCATCAGAAGGGATTCCTCAGGAATTTCTATAAGTTACAAATCACAGCCCAGTCTTTCGTAAGAGTTTTTCCTGTTATCACAGACTTCTGTATGGCTTGGAGCAGTTGCCAGTCTGACTAAAGGAAAACCAGGATGAATTGCCCTGCGTGTTAATGCTGTGTTCTGGAGAGGTTCAGCTTTGACATTTAGTCATTTATATCATGTCTGATGAAGTCAGTTATCCATTTTCGTAAAGGTCTTTTTCTTTAACCCTTATAGAAATATCATTGACTGAAACAAAGTGACATCATTCATCTCTGTTAGGAGTTGTGTTGCATCCAGCACTTAAACCCATGGTCTGTGAAGCTCTTGCTTTCCTAACCTCACACACCTAATTCTGGCTGTTTTGCTTGTGTTCTGGTTTTATGCAGACTAATGGCCGATCGAGTGCTTGTGATTGGCAGCGGAGGGAGAGAGCATGCCCTGGCCTGGAAGTTGGCTCAGTCCCCACATGTAAAACAAGTGTTTGTTGCTCCAGGAAATGCAGGAACAGCTGACAATGGCAAAATTTCAAATTCAGGTAAAAAGTTGTGAAAAAATACCATTTTAAAATTGGTTAAGTTGTTCCATTCATGGGTTATCATCCTTCTATTAACACGAAGGGGTGGTGGTAGTTGCTGTCATCATCGTCGTTGTTCGGGTGGCGTTAGTGGTGGTTTACTACAATAATAGTATTTATTTATTATCACTATTACTATTTGTTAACATTGCAGTTAAGAAATAAAAAATGTCTGAGTAAAACCTGTGCATCTACCCCTCACTTTATATGATCTCAGTAGCGATAGCTAGTTCTTTGAATTTGGGGTGGAGGACACAGCCAGAACTCCACCTGATGGATGCACATTCCTTTGGGAATACAGCTTGGGATAGCTGCAGTGGTTCAGCTCTCCCAGGGGTGATGGTTTCTCATGGTATGCACTGCAGTTCAACAACTGGGTAGTGAACAGCTGAAAAGTACAAAAGTACTAAATTCACTACTGTATTCTCAAAAGTGCCATCTCAGCCCTCTGCAACCTTTGATGAGAATCCTTTCTCATCTGAAATGTTCTACTGTGGAAGAACATTCCTTGTCTTTATGGCCTTAAGAAGTTACGGTTATTTTCAGGTGTTTCTCACTTTGTACTGACTGCCTGCTTTGAGCTTCCAACTTAATATGTTAAGCTCTGACTTGCTGTAATTAAAACTATTCATAGCTACAAGTTTTGAGAAATCAAGCTTAACGAGTTTCAAACCGAACATCCAAAATGACATGCCACATTAAAAAAAAAAAACAAACCAACAAATACTGCTCTGAGGTGCTTGCCTGGAGGCATGCAGTGAATCAGTGCAAAGCCAGGGGTAATTAATTGCTCAGAGTCCTTTCTCCTGTCCTTTATATAACAGATCCCAAATTAGGTACAACCAACTTTAATTTTCACTTTAAAACATGTGATAACACATGGGATTAAAGTTAACTTAGTAAGCATGTGAACGTGAATTAGATACATTCATTTTCTGTATTCATATTTGCATGTCAGTAAAAGCCTTTTTTGTTACCATCTCATGTGGAAACATATATCCTGTCAGGCTCTTGTACAGCAGGTAATTATCATACTTAATTCCATTGGAATGCTTAATTAGAGGCTGTTTAAATAACTTTGTCTTTAATTTCTTTGACTAGTCACCGTATTGTTAGAAGTTTTTTATTCTATTTGGTCTCTGAGGAGAGGGCCCAAGGAAGAGCTTGTCAGGAAAGGCACGCGTTTCCTTTCATCCCAGAAAGTCAAAAACCTTTATCCATGTGCTAAATGGAGTCTCTGCCAGTCTGCATAGCCCACGGAGTGTTGATTTCAGTATTTTTTCACAAGTGGTGTCTTTTAAAAACTGCTGTGTGATTCTCTCACCTTGTTACTCCATTAAAAACACCACATCCTCAGCCGTGGAACGTATTGCACATGTACGTCATAATGCTCAAGCCAGGTCCGTGAAATCTACCATGTGTACTAAAATCTTTTTTTCTCTACACTATGGGCTCACGTGTACTTTGGGAGAGATATCCTCTGCCAACATGGAGGTGGGAAGAATCTAGAACTTCTGAAGAATTTGATTTCCTTGCTTTTTAAGGAGAGACACAATTTGTCTTATCTGCTCAGGCATTTTAGTCCCACTGCTGGGGTCTAGGATTTAAAGCAGGGGAGAAAATAGAAAACAGCTGTCCAAAAGCCTATGAGCCCTGTTACGTTGTGTGAGCCTGGGCAACAATGTCTCTGAAACTGCTACCGTTGTTCCTGGTTGTTTTGGTATAATCAAGTTTTGGCCCTTAAAGTTCATCCTTCCTTCATGGTTCATGAGATTGCCTTTAATTAGCATTGCAGCTCTGGTTTTCAGATTACATCTGAAACATATAAAGGTGAGCTCAAAATTAGTAATAATCTTCAGTCCTTCAAACCTAGCATGTATCTTAGTCAAAGATGTTTTCATGGTCAATTTGAGTCTATAATTGTTTCTGACAATAAAGACAAATTTAGGCTGAGTGGCTAAATATAGTTTTATATTAAATTTATATGTAATTATCAGGGCTGTTTTGGTGCCAGAAGAGTACAGAGTAGCTTGTTGAATCCAGAGATAGACATATGCATGTCTGTGAATGTACTTTAGCTTCCTGACAGATCCTTCCATCACACTTTAGCTCTATGTAACGCATACTGTTAACTTTAAGCTCTGGCTTTGAAAAACTTGGTCCTAGTCCTTCTCACTGGTTTGAAAAGAATATTTAGCTGTCACTTTGAAATGCCACTACAAAAATGTCTCCTTCCATTTGGGGGAATGCAGTTTGAGGGGTGAAGTTAAAATTAGATGTTATTGGTGGGATTTATGCTTTTCTGTTTGTTACTAGGCCATTTCTACATCATGTAAATTTTGTACCATATTCGCAGTTCATATCAGTAGCAGATCAGACCTATGGCAAGATAATTTGGGATTAAGAGCACAATCACCTTCCAGGCTCTTTCCTTCCCCTGATCCCCTTCACATAGATTAAAGCTCACAGGGAACAGGGATCGTCCCTTTGCAGTAGCCCACCAGAGCTCCCACTCTGATCCCACTGTTGGGATCTGCTGTTTTTCAGCTGCTTTCACAACAGCCCCATGGGGCTGAAAGACAATATTGACCTTTGTTAATCAGTACTTTAAAGCCAAGTCTGTTAATGCTTTTGGGTTTGCTCACTTGTAGGCCAGAAGTCAGCTGGCAGAAAGAGCACACAGAAGTCAAAGGTCTTTGCTGCTTCTTATTTTTAAATGGTGGTGGGACAAAATCATTGAATTATTACTTAGGTAGTACCAAGGAGATAATTTTTACTAGTGTTCATTCAGCTTTCTCCCCACCACTCCACCCAAGTAGGACAAATCTATAAACAGAATACAGGCTTTCAGATGGCTCCTTTTATGCCATCCCTTAGGCAGAAATGACCACTTCTCTTCAGGTAGAAGGCAGTGTATTCACACAGGATGGCAGGAGTGCAGTGGGCACTGAAAAAAGTCATGTCTGTCTGTCCAGCAGAAGCTGCTGTATCCCTGCTGCCACTCCTTTCTCCTCATCACTTCCCCAGAAACTAGCTGGACAGTAGCTGGAGCTGATGTCATTGGCTACCGGCGTGCTTGACATTACGGTCGCTAATAGGAGATCACAGATAAAACTTGAAGTAAAATACTCCAGCTGCAAGGAGGGTCTGTGCTGTGCTGTACCCTGCTCCCTTTGCCTGCTTCATGCCCCAGTGTGTCAGTCTCCTCCCCACAGGGACAGCCAATCCACACTGGGTCACGCTCACCGCTTTTTTGGGTCTCTCCAGGTTCATGTTCCTGTCTGCTGTAGACCTTGATTTTATTTATTCATGATAAAAGCAGTGGAGTTGCATTGCCTTTGCGTAAGTTTTGTATCATGAGACTTGATAGTACTCTCGTGCATGCTTTTTCTTTTGTTTGTGCAGTTTTTGACATCCCAGGTATCGTCAAACATTTGTTTATGGAAAGATTATGGTCCTAAAAACCTAAGACCAAATAACCTTGTCTGTAATTACAGCACCTGCTCTTATCATGTAGAGCCTAATATAAGAAAAGTGTTCAGATTCCCCTTTGTTTCGGTGATGTCATGATGTAGGTTATCTTGCACTACAGAGAGGAAACAAAAAAAAGGAAATAGTTGCAATCCCACCACCAGCCACTTATTCCTGTCCCCTGCACCACGCTGGCACAAAAGCATGTAAATCTTTGTGGTGACCCTTCTCAGGGAGGATGCTTTCTGGACAGAAAATACGTATGATTTTTTCCTGTGCTTGTGTTATGCTTTTTGTGCAGGCAAACAGGATATTCCTAGAAATGAGAGCAGTTTATTGTGTGACAGTATAGGGGAACCCAAGATGGTTTTCCTCACCTTCAAGAGCAAGGTGGTTTGTAAAACTGCAGCCTTTGCTTGGGGAGGTTTGGTGATGTATTTTGTTCTGAGCCTCGTGCGTAGGTCTGTTCGTTAGTGTATGTCTCACTCTTCCAGATTCTTTTGCCATTCAAGAATGTGAGACTGGTGAAAATGCTGCTTCAGCATTAAGTGATACATAAGTGCCATGCAACAGTAGCGAACGCAGTCTTACTGCCCTTTGTCTCTTCCACAGCTGTTTCAGTCAGCAATCATGCTGCACTTGCCCAGTTCTGCAGGGATCAGGAGATCAGGCTGGTTGTGGTTGGTCCAGAGGTTCCTCTTGCTGCTGGTAAGCAAAAGCAAGCTAACAAATCACAGCCTTCATACTTTAGGAATAAAAGTAAATTTTAGCCCCTGTCTTCTATGCACCACTCAACAATGTCAGTATCTGAGTGTCTTCGGTGGGAATGCAAACAGATCCTCTGTGGCAATTACCCTGAAACTCGGGGTTACGCTCTGCTGAAAATCGGTGTCTGTGTGAGCAGTGTCATAGTTAATGTATTCTTAAATGTTCGGTTTCTTTTTAAGTGCTTGGATTTACTAGAAGAGGTATCAGAGTGTTTCCATTTAGGAACCTTAACTAGAGTTTTGATTTTCCTATGGAGTTTTCAATTTTTCAAATAATACTAGCTTGGGACTTGGTTTTAAAAAAAAAGTTTTATAAGCATGTTGATGCTTTTTCTGATGCATGATCAACAATTGTCATCTTCACAAAAGACTAATGTTGACTTTTTACCTAAAAGCTGTGATAAAACAAGGCAGGAGTGTGGGGTGGAGGGCATTGTCATCTCTTAGCAAATGCAGCAGATACTGCAGTGTTACCTGCTCCTGATTGTAGACAAAAATGCAACTAGAGCCCATCTGGTAAAATCGACACTGGTTAGATATATATGGCTTATCATTCCTGACATTCTTGTTCCAATAAATCTGTAGACTTGGACTACATGAAACCTGTAAATCACCTGGTGATTTATCAAGTTCAGGTTTTTTGTGTGTTGCCATTTTTAGGAATTGTTGATGACCTGACAGCAGCTGGAGTGAGGTGTTTTGGTCCAACAGCAGCAGCAGCTCAGCTGGAGTCCAGTAAGAGCTTTACAAAAGCTTTTTTGGATCGCCATGAGATCCCAACTGCAAGATGGAAATCTTTTACTGATCCTAAAGCAGCATGTAGCTTTATTAACAGGTAAACTTCTTGTCATTTTAGAAATATTTCTTTTTATAGTGATGTGCAGTGTGGTTGGTATCCTAAACAAACATTCAGATGATTTATAATGTGCCAGTATTTTTGGCTTTGATGCACCTGCAGAGGTTTTAAAGGATACTCTTACGTGACGCTATCAAACTGCACTAAGTCTGATAATTAAACAGTTCTTATTTACTGCTCTTAAATGACATTCAGTGTTCAGTTTACAGTGTATGACAAGTTTTTATATTTTTCAAGTTGCCTACTGTGGAAAGCAAGCTTGCAGTCTTATAGTTATATGTTCTGCTTGCCTTATATTTCTCCATGAATGTAAGTTCTTCTTTGGAGACTTACTCAGAAAATTATGATCTATTCATCAGAACACAATCCAGGTGACCCAAAAATGTAAATTATTAAAAGGAAAGCAACCTGTCAGAACAGTAATAAAATTCAGTGGTGGAGAAAGAACAGGAAGCAGAAATCCTTTACAGGCATAGAACTACAAGAGAAGCTTGGGTTTTAGTTGTGTGTTATTCAGTAGGTAAAACAGTTGTTGTGAAAACTGCTGAGTATTTTGATCTTTCAACCCTTGAAATTTTCAGAATGCCTACAAAATATAGGTGCAGTACAGAGAGTTTACTGTTAAATCTCCCTTCTCTATCTTTGAAGTGCAAACTTCCCTGCTTTAGTTGTAAAAGCTAGTGGCCTGGCGGCTGGCAAAGGAGTAATTGTGGCTTCAAACAAGGAAGAAGCCTGCAAAGCTGTTAATGAAATCATGCAGGTGAGTAGAAATGTCATGTACTAACTGGAAGAGCTCTCACACAAAATAAGTTGTTAACTGTCTCAGAGTCTCAAAGATACTCTTTAGGTAATAAGGAATTTGACTGAAAGACATCAAATCTACCCATTGTTTGGACAGTAATGAGACTGCCATGTTTATGGTTTGAGGCAGGGTACTCTTTCTCAGCATAGTTCCTGGAGGCTAAACTGAAATCATTGCTAATGAAAATCCACAGTTAATTCTATATGAATTTGCTTTCCTTTTTTCTCTTTTTTTTTTTTCTCCTTCCTTGCCATTTCAGACCGCTGCAGTCAAACATTGCTTGACTGTTTAATACCGTGATTGAGCTGGATGTTGACAAGCAACATCAGCTTTAGGACTCCATTCACACAGCACTTGAAATAATGCCACTTGAACTTTACTACACATTTAAGTTAACTGTATATTGAGCCTATGAAGGATATTGGGGCCAAAAAAAGCTGAAGAGAAGCAAAATGCAGCATTTTCATTTTCAGTTCAGAACATGTTGCTGGAAAGTAAGACACATACAGTAGAGGTCCTCAGCTGGTGGTACAGCTTCACGGCAACTTAAGGTTCAGTGGAGCCATGCTGATTTGTAGGAGACATTGTCTGATAAAGCTTTATTTCAAGAGTCAGAATAGAGAGTTTGCACTCACATTTTGTTGTGTCTTTATGTGTGTGTGTGATTATTGGGAAAATATATTTCTTAGCATGCGTCCCAGTGTATTGAACAAAAAAGAATGTTAGGGAGTCTTATAGACCCACAGAATTACCTTGTCAGTGAGGGTGGTTCCTCACTGCCTAAATATACAGTCGGTGTTCAGACATTGCAATAGAATATGAAAATATTGTTCCTTTCCAGTGTATTCTGTAGATTTGTACTTTGTTATAAAGTTCAGATTTTAGACTCAACTGTTGTTGCTGTTACTCCCATCATCTTGCATGCAAACTTAAGAAGGTAAGAGTGTGAGGAATTGCTCAGTAAGTCACAAATATCATCTGCAATTTAAAATATTCAGACATAAAATCTGCATTTATTTAAGAAGGAACAGAAAAGAAGAGCAAAGATTTTACCATTATTGATGTACCTAGAACAGAGAATGAGTTCGTAATCTCAAAAATTTGCTGTAATTTTTCTTGCTGTTTTAAAAATAAGTTTTCTTGTTGCATTTTTAATGTTATAAAATAACTGAAACAGAACTTATATATGAGATTTTGTTTTTACTGTAGGATAAAACTTTTGGCACAGCTGGGGAAACTGTTGTTATTGAAGAACTTCTTGAGGGAGAAGAAGTTTCTGTAAGTGTGCATCTCACTCTTAACACTTTGATTATACCTGTTTTAAACTATTTAAGAAATGCTATTTAAGTGCCTACAGCAGGGAGGTGTAAGACTTTATTACTTAAATCATAAATAGTTACTTGTTTATAAATAAAATTGTATTAAGACAGCTGCATTAAGAACCAAACTTCCTGCAGTCTGTTAAAATAATTCAAATCATTCAAAAATAATCTCAAACAGTAATCAACTGTTGCCACATGGGAAAAAAATTATACCTTAAATATTTTGAGCATGACTGACTCTGCAGTTCTGCGTTTATGACTTCTCCGACAGCAAGAACAGTATGAGATGTCCCTTCCCTTCCGTATTGCTACATCTTCACTGCTGTTTGCTGTTGATTCGTTTATACTAGTTACCTGTTTGTGGAGATGCAACCCGAAGACCTTTCTCCATAGAAATCAGCACCACCACCTTGCGTGTTTTCTGTGCTCTTGTTTAGAGCCCAGTGCTGTTTGAGTCAGTACAAGTATCAGGATGGGGAAGTGCGGAGCAAGGGGTGATTGGGAATAGGGGAGGATAGAGACTTGCTTTAATCATTTTTGTTGCTGAAGGGAGTACGTCGAAGTGCATTGTGAGGGAGCAGTAAGCTCCTTTGGAACAAGGGAACAGTCAACTCAAAGCAGGTGGGGCAGGATGCTCTTTAAGCAGATTTATTGCCAGAGAGATTGTAATGTGAAAGTGTAACCAGTGATGAAGGGTCTGAAACCAAAAGCTGATGAGAATGACTTGACAGTGTTGATGTACTCTGCAGATGTGGAGAGAACACTTCCTTCATTTTATGCTGATTCAGCTCCTTTGATTAAAAAAAAAGTAGATCTGATTTAATTAGCAGAGTGTGAAAGAGAAAAGGAGAATTAGAGCCCAGGTTTTGAGGTGGCAGGGCAACTCGACAATTGCGTCACATGAAGTAGAACAGCCAAGTACCAGCTCAGGTTCCCAAGTCTTGGAGCTGAAACTGACTTATGCTGGACATTGCAAACATTTGTGTTGGAGGTGGTGGTATTTATAAAGTAAGTGATCATCTCCAGCTCTTGCCAATCTTTCCTGCCCGATACAAAGAGATTAGATGGGCAGATATTGGGCATCCTTATTTTTGTTCTTGGATTGACCTTAGGAGTTATCTAGATCTTCATTCTCTGGTCAAAAAAAAAAAAAATTAAAAAAAAAAATAAAAAAAGCTCTTCATTAGTCCTTAGAATGCTGTCAGACTTACTGTGATATAAAACAGTAATATAAACACAAGCTGTTTTTCTGTGATGACTGACAACAATGAAGAAAAAAAACCTGCTTGCTTTGCCTGTCAAAATAATTCAATTTCCATAGTATTCAACTTCCATAGTTTTTAATATATTAATATTTGGGGGTTTTGTTGGGGAATCCTTGCTTAGTTTTTTATTAGCATTTTGAAATGTTTTTGAGTACTCCTACCAGTAGTCCAGACAGTGAACATCATCATCCAGTTACAGAAGATGCTAGCAGAAGATATTAACGATAAAAGCTATATAAGTAATTTATATATAATTGAAAAAATAAATAGTTTTATCAACAAGGAAATGGAAATCTTTAAAGGAATCTGATGCCTGCCTTCCAGGGCAGTGGGGAGGAAGGGGGAGGGAATAAGTAGCTTCCATAGTGGAGTGTTTAAAAAAAAAAAGAAAAATTAACCTTTTCAGTATTCCTTTTCAGTGCAACTACTGATGTTGCACTGAAAAAATGTTGTTTCTATGTTAAATGGAAGTTAATTTGTGTAGGAAAGTCATATAAACCGAGGCACTGCTTCCTGAGGGAAACGGGTAATGTTTAGAATACTTTAGTTTGTTTTATCCAGGAGACAAAGTTTATACTCTTAAATATCCATTTGCAACACTGAAAAACAAACATATTTGCACTTTTTCTGCTTTAATTTTAATCATACACTTGGGTGTTAATTATTCTCTGTGTTTTCTAGTGCTTATGTTTCACTGATGGCATCACAGTTGCTCCCATGCCTCCAGCCCAGGACCACAAGCGATTAATGGATGGAGATGAAGGCCCTAACACTGGAGGGATGGGAGCTTATTCCCCAGCACCTCAGGTAAAAACATGTTGGCAAGGAGATGTTTTGATGCAGCTCTGCTACAGCTCTAGTATTGGAAGCATGTGTGAATTTTTAGCTGGGTGGAAAGAGTTGCCGAAAGCAGACATAGTCAAGTAAAGCCCACAACTTAAATTTTTTCTCTAGAGGATACTTCTACTGAATTACTTTTAATTATAAAGATGGAAGTGTTATTTATGCAACCTGGTTTTTTTTTGTTTGTGTTTTTTTTGTATTTGGTTTTCAAGTGTTGTGAAATACTTGTTATTGGAATTAAGTGCTGGAAAACACATTTATATCTTGTGCCAGACTAATCTAATGGTGATCTCGTTTCACTTGCTGAGGCTCGAGGCAGTTTGGTGTCTGTTTGCCAAAGAACTATTTGCAAAAGGACTGACTTTGTGTTCTATTCTCCTGTGTCATGGCCAGAGATTTTTTTTTTCTTTTTAAGTTAAAAAAAAATTACAGGTTTTGTTCGTATAAAAAGCTTTTAATCTTGTTTATTGAGTAAAATTTGATGTTATCACTATTCTTTTGAACTGTGATTTGTCTTTCGGAGGCCCTGTCTTATGCCTATGCAGAGGGTTCGTTCCAGTGAGGCCAGTGGGGTTGCTTGCATGTGTAAACCCAGAAAAGCATCTGGAGAAATGCAGACAGTGGCTGTAATGCAGCAGCATGTTGTCTGAGGGGAGAGACAGAAATACGAGCACCCTGTTGTATGCAACGTTTTGGAGCGAGCTGGAGACCGCCCAGGTGTTAGGCTTGGCTCTGACAAACTCTAGCCATCCCAGCAGGAAAAACCACGCGCTCCCTGCTTCACAAACACTGATCTCTAATCCTGTTCTGTTAGATTTCTAAAGATTTACTGCAGAAAATAAGAGATACTGTTCTCCAGAAAACTGTCGATGGCATGAGGAAAGAAGGTGTCCCCTATTTTGGTATGTACAGATGCTCGGGGCGGGGGTAAGCGTAAAGAGAAGGGCGGGTTTTTTTTACTTTGTCCTCTTTGTAGGCATGACTCACAGGCCTATAAAGATAACTTTGATCTATCTGGAAACTGTTTTAGTATCAGTGGCATCATTCAGAGTCACTTGAAATCAGTGGACATTGTTTCATTAACAGTGGTTAATCATCAGGTGGGGCTGAAAAGGTGAAAAGTTGTAACCTCGACTGTTTCTGCCTGATATATTTTAACATTTCTAAGCATTAGCATCCTAACTTTACAGTAACACAGGTGGCAGGCATCCTTTTTAACCCTGCTGTGAATAATTCAAAACAAACAAGGTCTGCAGTTGCTTATTCTATATACATTTTTTTATTTCAGGTGTGCTTTATGCTGGATTAATGCTTACAAAAGATGGACCTAAAGTTCTGGAGTTCAACTGCAGATTTGGTGACCCAGAATGTCAGGTGGGTTATTTCATAGGTAGATAACAGTTTGCCATTATGGGAGGAGAAACTCTATTACCATCTTCCATTATTCTTAAGTAACTTTTGGATGAATAATTAGCTAATTGCACTTAGATTTCAAATACTCAGCTTGTTTAGTCAAGACAGAAGTTATGAAGCTCTTCCATTCCAGAGAAGATTTCAGCAGGTTGTACTGCACTGTGGGCTTTACAAGGGTAAGCTTGAGTGAAACATTTTGCTTGAGTGAAAAGCACTTTCATATCTTTTCTGGAAAGGAATTGGGTTTATTTTTTCTTTTCACTTTATTGAAGAAGTAAATGCTTCTTTTTTTCCTCTCCCTGTTGATGAGTGGAACAAAACAATTTCTATTCTTCAGAACAAATGGGAGTTTCTTTGGCCTTGACCTTTTCCCCTCCATATGTAGCAGTCCTTCTATCCATAGAAATTAGCTTCAAGGAAGACTAGTTTTTAAAGGTATGTAGATTGTGCACATTGAATACATATACGTGAAAACATAGTATATGAGCATACATATTTAATGTTACTTTACAGTTGCGTTAGTATTTCATAGAATCATAGAATCATAGAATTTTAAGGCTGGAAATGACCCCTAAGATCATCCAGTCCAACCATTAACCTACCGCCACCAAGTCTACCCTTAGGCCATGTCCTCAAGCACTGCATCTACCCATCTTTTAAACACCTCAAGAGATGGGGACTCAACCACCTCCCTGGGTAGACTGTTCCAGTGCTTTCCTTAAAGCTCAGTGAAGAAAATGTAACAGTGTACATTGTTTTCCTTCATTTTGCTAATCTTTGTTTTTGTAGGTAATTCTTCCGCTGTTGAAAAGTGATTTGTATGACATTATGCAAGCGGTCATCAACAGGAAGTTATCTAGTTCCATGCCAGTTTGGTTTGAAGACAGTGCGGCTGTCACGGTGGTCATGGCTAGCGAAGGGTATCCAGGAACATATCCCAAGGGTTTGGAAATAACAGGTAAATACAGCGGGAGAAACTGCACAAGTCTGGTCCCTCTCCTTTTGACAAAAAACGGTGAATGAGTGTAACTCAGATTCACAGATACTTTGGATCTTGCGCTTGCGGGTCAGCAAGAGATGGCTGAATTTTCATGTCAAAGTGTATTGATAAAGCACTCGTAGCGTTTTTAAGTCTCCGCACTATATAGTTAAGTTTTGTAGCATTTCTTCAATATGTCTAATAGTAAAGCAGTTCTGGGCTGATCGCTGATTCTTACATATTGTTGATGCTGGTAGGTTTTGTGGGCTCAGCTGTATAAAATCCAGTTTGAATTAAAAGCTGTATGCAGATGTTTCAGCCAAAAAATACCACTTCCTGAGTCTCAGAGCATGAAAGCAGCAGACTTAACTCTCCTCAAAACATAGTTTATACAGATTTATTCCTATTTCTCAGCACAATCATACTGAACTAGATTATAGATTCAGTCAATAAGTGCTGAATACCTAATCATGTGTAGTTTAATAGATAATGTTCTAATCAACTGATTCTCCTGTGTTTATTTTATTCAATGACATTTACAGGACTTTCTAAGGCCAAGCAACTAGGATTGGAGGTGTTCCATGCAGGCACAGCCCTAAAGGATGGCAAAGTGGTGACTAGTGGTGGAAGAGTCCTTACAGTAACTGCCATTAAAGAGGATCTGATGACAGCACTGCAAGAAGCCAACGAGGGAGTAGCAGCCATACACTTCAAGGGTGCCATTTATAGAAAGGACATTGGTTATCGGGCTATAGCTTTCCTGAGAAAATCCAGGTAGATATTTGAAACACTTGAGGTAACTGGTGTAAAAGGGGACTTTATGGCATCACTAGTTTACATTCATAAACTGATATTGATACTGTGCGTAACTCTTGACAGGGTTTGACTAGCTCCCTCATGAGCAAGACCAGCCAAGGAAGGAACAGGCTTCTGGGTGGCTCTCTCATCCACATTCTTATTCTCACAAGTCTGAGCTAAACTACAGTAACCAGCACACAGGAATAATTTGTGTTGCTGTCTTTCTTAAGTCTATTTTAGGGAGGGTGACCTTCTGCTTCTTAGGCTCTAAACCACACATAGCTCTTGCTCCAGATTTGTCTGGTATCTGTATCACTAAGTCTATGGATGAACAAAGTTTGGGCTACTTTATTGGCTCGGTTTAGAGTCTTCAGAAAGAGTTTTAAATGGTCTTGAAACAACTGCCTTGTTGGGGTATGTATTTTAATGGAATAGTAGCTGGCTAACAACATGGGTAGAATTTCTCTCTCCTTTTTGTTATTATTCGTTTTATTTCCACTCTTTTGGTTTAACAATATAAAATGGTGTGGGTGTGGGGGTTTCTTAAAGCAGCATGTCCTGCTGTCTCTCTGATATTATTAAGAGCTTCCTGCAGGTTTTTAGACTCATTTTTACCAAATATGAACCCTATATGCCTGCCTAGTCTCCAGTTAGCTCAAACCATACCTTTGGATAATAGATTATTTTTTTGTGGTCTGTGGAACATAGTAGAAAGAGTATATTTTTTGCCAATGGTGTATACCAATTAGTATATTGTAAAATTATGATCAATAAACTTACTAAATGAACAAGGGCACTCGTATCTAGTCTTCTTTTTCTCAACTGCTGTGCATCTTTTGAGAAATTTATGTGAAAACATGTAATTGATATTTGTATTTCAGTAGAAAAAAGATGGAGTCATTGTGTGAGGCAAGAGAAGGTATTTAATGAACAGTTCTCTTAATCACTGAGGTCATGGGCCACGGCCAGCAAGTTTCCTACTGGAGTGCTGGATGCTGGGAGGATCCCTAGCTTGTGAAGGTGACTCCTGGGAGCTGTGTCCAGTCAGTGCTTCACTATCCTTGATTCTGCAACAGCTTCTGCTCAGACATCCTAAAATTGGAAGAGCAGAGAGCCAGGCATGCTTTGCTTTGTGTTGCACGCACTTAGAGAAGGGTGATGGTTGCCTCAGTAAGGTTGGGGACTCACCGCCACTTGGTGGCTTTGCAGGACTAAGTCCTATGTGTTCCACTGCAAAAATATTGTTTTAATAACAAATATTTTAGAACAGTACTCTCCTTGTAAAGACTCAAAGTAGGTGCTGTGCTTTTAAAAATGAGGTGAAAATAAGTTGAATATTCAACAAGTACTGAAAGGGCCTGACTGGTCTCATGTTATCGCAGGCTGGCATTTCCTTGTCTCTTATTCACAGGCTGGACGACTGCTGCTTAAATTATTCTCCTCTTGCCAATTTTTGAGCAGTGATACAGTGCGAGTGGAGATATCTCTCTATTTTCCTGGTACCTTTTTTTACCTAAACCCCCCTCCTTTTTTTTACGCTTTGGCCAGTTGTTTTATTGTATGTGCCCTTGTTCATCAATGGTGTGTTTCACCCATAGAATTTAAACTTACTGCTGAACCACATGACTAAGAGAACCTAAAACAGATGCAAGAGATAGCCTGGTTCATGCCACTGGCAGTGTAGGAGTAGTAATTGCTTAACCGGAGCAAGATACGCTTGGTACGACGAGTAATGGAAGGTCATTAAGCTCAATATCTCCCAAATGAAAAGGTGCCTCTGAAACTCTGGTATGACACTTATTGCCTCCAGTCAGTCGTATAGACAGACAATTTACATGCACCAGTTTGTAGTAAGGATATTTTCTGTATGGTATGGCTGATTATAGGAGGAACACCCGAAGCTTATGGACATTTGCTTTCTAAATTGCTAAAATGGACCACAGGAACTCAGTTCCTTTTAAATAAACTTTAACATGTGCACTGCAACAGGAGCTTCATGCCTGTACAAAAAGAAGCGCGATTGTTTTTGTGGTGGTATCATTCCAGGTGATAAAGAGAGGCAACCCATAAGCTGCAACCATAAAGTTCTCAGGAAATCACAGAGTGCTGTTGATCCATATGATACTTCTGTGCTGGAAAGCTAACTCGAGCTTGATCCTGCAGGGTGCTGGGGCAGCCTGGTTTAGCAGTGTGTTAGTGTAAGTCCTGCTTTGACCAGAGGCACTGTACTCACTATCCAGACCGGGCATTCAAACCTTAAAAAGTCAGGTCCATTATTCCACTTATTCCACCTGGTTGTTGGATTGTCTTTTTTTGGTTGGTTTTTTTTTTTTTATCTTGGTGTTTGACTGGATAGCTCAGGATGCTCAGATGCTGTCTGGGCTATCTGGAACTATCTGAATACCGCTTACAGCAAACTGTTGCTGGTGCAAACCCAGGAAGTTTTGTTTCTTTGGTGTCACGTCCCCTGTCTTTAGGTGTACGTGTGCAGTCAGGATCCAAAGAGCAGGGGAAGATTCCCTGAGCCTGGCTGAAATGAGTACTGCAACACTTAGAAATCATTTTCTATAAGCAAGGTTTCCATGTACAAGTGGGAAAGTAGTTGTTCTTGACAGCAGAATAGGATTCTGAAGGGTTAATCCTCTTAGTGATGCAATGATGTAAAAAAGTAAAAATTACTTTTAAATGTCTGTTTGTGCATTTAGTGATCAATTGCCATAACTTTTTTTAACAATCTTTCAGAGGCCTGACTTACAAAAACAGTGGGGTAGACATCGCAGCGGGGAATACTTTGGTTCAGAAAATTAAGCCCCTCGCTGCAGCCACGTCAAGGTCAGGTAAGACTTGAACCTTCCATGCCTGTTTCTGTCCGTGCGCGGCAATGAGGCTTATCATTTGATCCTGACACAAATGCTGTCCCCTGTGTCCCCTATTCCCGTGTCCCCTGCGAGTTTCTAGATTACACAAGAAATACCCGCAGTAAACAAATGCACGTGATTTCTACAAAAAAAAAAAAAAAACCAAACCAAAGTACTTTGTTAAATTTACAGATTTTCTTCTCAAAGTGGCTCTAAGCCTTGTCTCCTAAATGTCACATGTGTTAAGGACACTACAGAATACATATCGGTGCTAAAAGGCTAACTGCAAGTAAAAATGCTACCATGTAGTGCATTTTGATTACATGGATTATTGTTTCTTGCGCAGTGATCTGTACATTACTTTGTAGGTAAGTGTTTGGAAAGGTATACAAGATGTAGAATTAATCAGAGATACTATCTGCTACTTGAGATAGATACAGAGGACAGGTCTTGCTAGGTTAAAACAAAATCAACTCATCCTCCTTTTTGTTGTCATCTTGGGCACATCATGCTCTTGCAAATCCTTGTTATTCATTTGATAGATTCAAAACACCGCTCATGTATATAATAACCCTTTAACTTCAAATCAACCAGATGTACATAGAGAGAAAGCCATACATACAGACACATGCACAGTCACAACCGGTCACTTAGCATTCATTGCGTTTTCTGCTCAGGTTTCTTTCAGGATTTCACCAGTTTTAGCTTTCAGGTTACCCTACTAAACCTGTCATAACCAGCCTTAGGAACTAGGAGTCTGGAAGTACTCAAGGTGGTAGTATTAACAGAGGGATGAGGAATTTCGTTTGGGAAATGCCTGGTTACCCTCCTTTCTCGGAAAGCAGTGGGCTTTGATCTGTTACCACGGTTGCTTTTCTGTTGTTTTTTTTGTTAGTGTGGGGTTTTGGGGGTTTGGTGGTTTTTTGGTTGGTTGTTTTTGGGATTTGGGTTTGGTTTTTGTTTTGTTTTCTTCAGAAAAATGACACATGCAAGGGGGAAATACATCAGTCATGATAGTTATTGAACATTTAATCACAAAGTTTTGGAGTTTTAGCTTAGCCTTAGGTAATAACAAAGAAATAAGGCAAAGCAAGATGATCTATCTCAGGCAGGGAGGTTGGACTAGATGATCTTTTGAGGTCTCTTCCAACTCCTAATGTTCTGTGATTCTGTGAAAGAAAACTTAAGAGGGTTAGGAGCTCCTGTGCCTCTGTGAAGAGGTTCTGAAGGTCAGGTAAAAGTTTCCTGATGACAGAGCAAAGTCAGATACCTAGAGAAAACTTGTGTGAGATCCCAAACAAACCCACGAATGTAAAAATGTACTGTTTTTTCCTGTTTCCTGGCTGGCAGGCTGCAATGCGGACCTTGGAGGCTTTGCTGGCCTCTTTGATTTGAAAGCCGCTGGTTACAAAGATCCTATCTTGGTGTCTGGGACTGATGGTGTTGGCACAAAACTCAAGGTAATGTGAGAATCCATGTCAAGGAAGGAAAATAGCACAGAAGGGAAATCGTTTAATTACCTGATTAATGTTTTAACAGGCAGTATAAGTTGTCTTAAAAATTCTGCTTTGTATTTCTAAAAACGGAATGAAAACTGAAGTCGCCCTCCTCCAGACAAAAGGGCAAAATATATGTTTAACTTCTGGCACGTAAATAGCCATACCTGAAATGCTGCTGAAAATAACTCGGTTTTAATATTAAGTAGATAATCATTAAGGTGGAATCTCCGCCCTCAAAAATTACTCATGGGGACAAACATCCAATTATGAGGTTGCTGTTGTGTTTAAGCAAGCTGCGATGAAACCCTTTCCAGTTCAGCCTCCTTCCCTGAATTGGCTGCTTGCCATTAAGAAAGTCTTTAAAATGAAATGTGAGGAGAGGCTCACAGAGGTGCTAACAACTGAAGCCCCCTCCTCAGAAAGCACCGAGAGGAGCAGCGTGATTTTGAACTCTCCACTTGAGTTTCAGCATCTCAGCGCTAACCAACGGGTTCTCTCGCTGTGTTTTGCAGATCGCACAAGTGTGCAAGAGACATGACACCATTGGTCAGGACCTGGTTGCCATGTGTGTCAATGCCATTCTGGCTCAAGGAGCGGAGCCCCTCTTCTTCCTTGACTATTTTGCCTGCGGCAAACTCGATGTTGAAGCGGCTCAGGGTGTCATTGCAGGAATAGCTGAAGCTTGCAAAAAGGCGGGATGTGCTCTTCTGGGTATGAACACTCTTCTTTGAAGGATGTGAAAAAAATCTTGGGCATCTCTTTATAATTGGTTTTAATGTGTTTGTTTTCCTACTCTGTTGAAGACTCCTAGAGGAGTGGAACAAAAAAAACCAACCCCAAAGCGTAACCTCTTTGCTTCCAGAGAAGGTAACCTACCTGCTGGAAGGAGACAGCACTCTGAAAATGTTGCCATTAGTTCAGATTTCCTCATTCATATCTTTTCACTGAGCGTTACAATGGCTGCCTAGAAAACTTCACAGTCCGTTTCTTTTAATCCTTTGTATTTTCCAAGTAAATTCTAAAACATGCCAAATAGTTTAATTTTTATCCTTTATCCTGAAAGAAATCCTTGACTTTTCTTCTGGAAACAAGATTTATACACGGTACTGTGCTTGCACACGTCCCTCTGTGCACACGTATGATCTTTGAAACCTTGTGGCTGATTTTAACTGAATTTGACAGGAAAGGTAGAGATCTCACAGTCGTCCTGTTCCCACAAGCTTCATCAAACTGGAAAGCCAGAGAACGTCCTTATCAATGCCACAGGAGCTTCAGCTGGAGCTTCAGCTGGAGTTCACTACTTCAGACACAGAACTTTACCACAAGACAGAAACATAAAAGAACAGGTTTCATTGATTAGAAAACTAACAGCAAAATTACTTGTCTACTCTTGTAGCTTTTTGTCTACTCTTTTTACATCTTGTACTCTTGAAGATTTATTTCACCAAGTTCAGCATATTCCGATACATTGAGAGTCAAATTTGAACACTTTCCTTTTCAGCCTTTTAATACAAGTACATGAGGCATTTTACTAATAAATTATGGCTGTTCTGGTGTACAGTAATCTCGTTGTCCATGAAAATAACACAATATTTCACTTCTGGAGTCTTAAAAAAATACAGCTTTAAAGCTGTTCAACTCAAAGTATGGATAAAGGGAATAAGATAAGGGGAAAATGCATTCTTTTGTATAAGTCTTTAGTTTATGAAAGGGTTATGTTTTAAAGCAGTGAAACCCAGGACGTTCTGTTTTCTCACATAGTTTTTTGTTCTGGTTTTATTGGGGGTTTGGGTTTGGTTTTTTAACATAACAACAGACGTGCAGAATTGACATTATTTTTTAAGAGAGACCTTTAATTTGAGACTAAAAGTGACGGTTCACATGTCTTACTTTAGGTATCACTTTGTAGCTGCTACTACTCTAGCTCTCCTTTTTTTTTTCAGTTCTTTAAGAAAGTGAGTAACCAACATCTTTTTTCTGAGTGGGAGTGTGTCATGCTGAAGTAGTTTACAAGCTTTGAACAAGAGGCTCTTTATGTTCTGGGGTTGTGTTTTTTCTGTGTGACCAGTTAGTCAGCTTTATGTTTGTCTTCAGGTGCTCTCTCATTTTATCAGATATAATCAAGCAATCAGATATAATCAAGCCATCAAGTTCAGCATAGGAACATGTGTAAAATCTCACTATGAAATTGCTTACTGCAATTTCAGGGTTTTCTTCCCAGCTGGAAGACTTCAAAACTAGAAAGGGCTTTGGATGTTTTAAATGAATAATTTCTCAGAATTGTAAATGGGTTGGTAAATGTCTTTTTATGGTAATACAAAAATAAGTCTGAACTTGTAAATAAAACAACCATCTTTGCCTACTAACACCCCTAGCACTCCCAGAAACGAAGGGACAGAGATGATGCAGTAGTTCTGAACCTGAGGAGCAAAAACTTTTCTGTAGCCTGGATCATCAAAATAAATTTCAGTTTGGGTTCCATCTCCACGCATTTGTTTCGCTGTGCGTTAACACAGCCTTTGTGTATCATCTCATAAAAGCCTCGTTTGAAGCATGTTCCTAAGTTCCTGCTGTGTATTTATGCAATAGCTGAATACTCAGCTGAGCCACCTTAAACTCATCCCACCACTTGATAGTGAGGCTCTGAAGGACTTACCTACATACTCATCTAGTCCCACCCACTGCCATGGGCAGGGACACTCTCCCACCAGACCAGGCCGCCCAAAGCCTCATCCAACCTGGCCTTGAACACTGCCAGGGAAGGGGCAGCCACAGCTTCTCTGGGCAGCCTGTGCTAGGGAAGGATTTTTCTGACAGTGAGGATATAAGATGATAGCCTAGACAACAGTTCATCTGCGGAGATGGGTAGGAAAGGCCCTTTTTTAGAGGTGTTCTCCCAAAAGAGAGTCTGTGAACTTTAGGTGTTGAGAGTTGGCATGGTAGTGATGGGCAGACTGTGGGCAGGAGGGGCAGACAACACAGTGCTACATACAAAACACGAAGCGAGACTAATGGCTGTGTCACTCCTTTGGCCTCCTCGGATGAATTTCTTGTATCTCTTGTATCTTGTAGGTTTTTCATTGAGAATAGTAAATTTGGCAGAAAATTGGAAAAATGAGGCACTAAATATATGCTTTGATTAAAAAGTGTGAATGCACAGGGGCTTGATATTGGTGGTCAGAGTGAGGGAGGATGTGTTCTTTCCCAGCTTTTTATTGCTTGGTCAGTTGAAGGGCCTGTGACAAACGTGCTTTTTTAATTCTCTTTTATGTTTGCATAGCTAATTGAGAAACCTAACCTGGTAATGCCTTATGAGTCTAAAACCTTGAAAAATCACATGGTTTCTGGTCCCAATGGTGTTCCAGCATCCCTCTTTCTCTTTTTTTTTTTTAATTTTTTTTTAATTTGGTTCCCACAGGAGGAGAAACTGCTGAAATGCCAGGCATGTATCCACCCGGAGAGTATGACCTGGCTGGCTTTGCAGTTGGTGCGGTGGAGCGAGGGCAGATGCTTCCCCAGCTGGAGAGAATTGCTGATGGAGACATGGTTATTGGAGTAGCTTCTTCTGGAGTTCACAGCAATGGGTATAGCCTTGTAAGGAAGATCGTGGAAAAGTCATCATTCGATTTCTCTTCTCCTGTTGGCATCTGCGGTGATCAGACATTAGGTACCATTTATACCACAGATCCTTGCATTATAACTTGAGCTGCTTAACAGGCAGATGTCACTCAGTTGTTTTGCCTGTGCCTTTGCTTTTGTAACTTTTCTGAGGCACTAAAAACATACCCTATTCTTGAATGTGTTCTTGGTTTTTTCTTTTCCTTTGAATCACATATACATGAAAGAAATTGAGAGGGATAAATAACTAATCGTATGCCAAAAAGGGTAGAATGTTGTGCCTTTCTTTGTAGTACAATGCTGACTAGTATCCAGCAAACTAGTATTTCCTCAATTTTGGATCAATCAGCATTTCTTTCCATGCCATAACTGGTTTTCCTTCATCCTTTTTCATCTACAGGAGATCTCTTGTTAACTCCAACTAAGATCTACAGCAAGACTCTGTTGCCTGTCCTTCGCTCAGGACACGTAAAAGCCTACGCCCACATCACAGGAGGGGGCTTGCTGGAAAACATCCCCAGGGTCCTCCCAGAGTCCTTTGGTGTCGTTTTAGGTGAGATTAAAAGAAAAGCTGCAGGAACAGCCGCGTGTTAATATGGACTGGGGGAAGCTGTGTATGTGGGTCCATGTCAGCTGGCTGGCAGTGTAGGAGCTAAACTTGCCTGTCTAGAAATTAGTTGCCCTTTTTCTTCATTGTCATCATTGTGTTTCTCTTCGTGCCTGAAACACAGCCAGTCAAAATGCTTTGTAGGGTTAAGATTGCAGCTCGTTGAGTTTGATCCCCCAAGGGCATTTTGGATCGGATATTTAGGAAACTCTAGCCATACTTGCAAAAATAAAACAAGTTAGAGACAACCCCAAAGTGAGCTGTCACTATTTGCAGGAACCTACAAAATGATTGCTAATTAAATGACGCCCATGAAGTCTTTGATTAGCATTCAGATATGGTTACTAGCTCAAGCACATCTCATCCTATTTGACATCCCTTAATTCATCCTCACCACAACCTTGTCAGGTGTGCTGGAGGTGGTGTTTCCCTCATGGAGAAAGCACGTTGTGGCAAGGTGAGTGACTTGCCATCGGTTATGCAGTGCTCGTTGGGTTGCGCAGTGAAATCAGGGAACTGATCCTGAGTTTTGCCCTCCAGAAGCGCAGGCAGTACTTACATATAAATGGGGTTAATACCGCTTGACATACAACATGTCAGCAAAGAAACTTACAGCCTTTGGAGGGCTTTGACCTTGCTTGCCCAGAAGCATTTTTCATGCTGCTGCAAGTCATCCTTGCCTTGTGGGAATTGGGGGCAGCATGGGATTTTTGTGACAGGTTTTAAGGCTATTGGTTGGGTGCAATAGCTTCTCTAGAAGCAGAGTTGCTGCCTTCAAGACGAGGTTTTCCCAAAGGCCCCCTCAGAACCTGTTTTGACTTGCTGATTAATGGAGTGGAGCAATATGATGAATTTTCTCTCAGACTGACCCTTCTTTCTAATCCCAAGTCTTGTTCAGTAAGGAAGGAAGAAGCATCCTGTTTCCATGCATGGAAACTGACTTCACTCACGCTAATGCTGCTGTGGGACTTTGTGCCCAGATCTTGACCTTCAATGCTCTGATCATTTTAGCATTTGTCCGCGAGTAGTGACTTCCACTCTTCATTTGTATCCTCAATTCTCTTCAGATGCTCTTACCTGGAAGATTCCTGAAATCTTTTGCTGGCTCCATAAAGAAGGAAACCTCTCTGAGGAGGAAATGACTCGGACGTTTAATTGTGGGATCGGTGCTGTCTTGGTAGTCGAGAAGGAGCTGGCTCAGCAGATCCTGAAGGATGTACAGAGACACGAGATGGCCTGGCTGATTGGGAAAGTTGTCTCCCTACATAAAGGTTATTAAACTTTTGTTTTACCTCAAAATAATCATGGATCTAAATTCCTTAGCTGGTGAGTCTCTGTGGAGCTTAGCTGAAAATCTCTTAACTTGCACCTCAGTAGCGTTTTTGCAGGAGGTATTTAAAGGACAGTCCACACGACTTCACTCTTAGTTCATAACACACGTGATTAGCAATGTCACATGTCACCAGGACTATAAATAAATAACGAGAAGCAAAGCAGTGCCACTAATCCCTTCTGATGTGTACTTTTCTCCTCTCTCTGCTTCTCCCTTTATTTATGTGTTGTTGTTTTTAGCTTTTGGTTTTTTTCTTGTGTGTGTTCAGGCTCTGACCGCGTAAAAGTCCATAATGTGCTTCGAGCCTTGCAAGCAAACAGGTCACTGTCTCTGCGCAGCCATATCCAAGGCAAAATCCAGACAAACAAAGTGAAGGTTGCTGTCCTTATCTCTGGAACAGGTGAGAGCTTATATTCTTCACTACAGATTAAAACAGACTTCAGTGTAAAAGGATCTTCAGCTCAGATTCAGAACCTCCTGAAGTCAGTCCTTGCAGTTCTCCATGGAGGCTCTGACAAGCTTCTAATGGGCGTTCAGCAACAGGCAGAATAGACTTTTGTCCTTGGGTTATTCTCAGTCCCAAAGAGAACAGCCTTTAACATCTGCTGCAGACTGACTGTATGAGCTGCATCTGTGTTCGTTTTAGCTGTGGATTTCTGCGTGTCTCTAGGGTCAGGCACCCCCTGCATCGCACCACAGGGACTGCAGCACTATTTCACAACTAGATCAGAATTCCTTCTTGCTGTATAGGCTCTCCCAGGGTTCTGCTGTTAACGCTTTCTAAGAAGTAAACCATTATCTCAGTTCCAGAAATTACAGCTGACGGATTTAATTGCTAGTAAAAGCCCTGTAGCCTCCAGCTGTTGAATTCAGTCCTAGTAAAAATCAATAAAAAAGGATTGCAGTTAGCATCCGTGGGTTTTGGTTTGGGTCTCGGCTATATTTCTGCCTACTTAAAACCTCTTCTAGCTGTTAAGTACATTTATTCTACATTTATTCTCGGGGAGTGACTCAATATTCATTAACTGGTTTTTTGCCTCTAGGCACAAACCTGGAAGCCCTCATAAATAGCACAAAGAAGCCCACCAGTTTCGCACAAGTAGTTCTTGTTGTTTCTAACAAAGCTGGTGTGGAGGGGTTAAGGAAGGCTGAAAGAGCTGGCATTCCTACCAGGGTAGGTATTTCTCATCTTCTTTAAAATTAGCCCTCCTTAGCGCTGACTGCAGCCGGAGGGTACTGTGAGGTAGCCTGTTTTACTGGGGTGAGAGATGCCAGGGCAGGAAGCCTTTAGTGTTTATTTTTTGGTCTGTCATGAACTTTTTCCCTTGGTGAAACTACCTCACGTGGGAAGCAAGATGCTTCCTTTCCTCCTTCTCAGAGATGTTGCTGGCGGTCCTGATGGTTTGGGGAACAGTTGTCGTGTTAAACCAGCACAAAACTACAGTTGAAACTCTGACATTTATTTAAGTGCAGTGTGCTAAAGTAACAAGCTATTTTATCTGAATTTTAAAATTGCATGCTAAAGAGATGTGGCAATAGTTCATGTGCATGAAATAGAGGGGTCAGACTCAGTGGGACCATCCATCAGTGATGGCTAAGGTGGAGAACCAGAGAATCACAGAATGAATTGCAGAACCACAGGGTTGGAAAAGACCTTTAAGATGATCGAGTCCAATCATTCCTGTCCTCTCCTAAACCATATCCCTGAGCACCTCATGTACCCATCTGTTAAACACATCCAGGGGTGGTGACTGGACCACCTCCCTGGGCAGCCTGTGCCACACCCCGACAGCTCTTTCAGTGAAGAATTTCTTCCTGACATCCAATCTGAACCTGCCCTGGCGCAGCCTGAGGCCATTTCCCCTTGTCCTATCATCTGTCATTTGACAGAAGAGACCATCACCCACCTCTCTACAACCCCCTTTCAGGTCGTTATAGGCAGTGATAAGGTCTCCCCTCAGCCTCCTCTTCTCCACACTAAACAACCCCAGCTCCTCAGGATGAGTGGTGAAATGCAACACTAAGGAGTACGCACCTTTGCCAGCCATTACCTGGTAGTTTGTAGCAGTGCTGAGCTGGGCTCTAGTGCCCTGAGTCGCCTTTCCAGCTAGCCAGTCTGGTTTTCCAAAACCACTTTGGGACATTTAAATGCACCACCATGGTAAATCTGGTAAATTTTAAAGGCTGTGGGTGTTTTAAGTTGTGTAGCGCTGCCTTCTTCCTCTTTAAATGAGGGGATGTATCCTGGATGGAAAATACTTAACTACTGACCTTGTGCACTGGGGGCTCTTTTATCACCTTGTGATCAGCCTTTCCTTCAAAAGTTTTGCGATATCCTTTTTCAGCAAGGCTTTAAAACTCTCAGAAGCTTTAAATTGAGTGAAATCATTCTATGACTCCAGGTCATCTTACCAAACTGCATTTGTAGGCTGTTAAATTGCTCCCAAATTCTGGGACCTGCAGCTGGGTGCTTAATCCGATACCACCGCAAGAGATTCACCTGGGTTTTGTTTGATACTGGAGGGAACCGTTGGGTGGTGGTCTCAAGGCGTTTGGATTAACACCGGAACTCTTTGGCTTTTGGGTTATCGCAGGTTATCGACCACAAGTCGTATGAAAGTCGCACTGACTTTGACAGCGCGATTGACAGAGTCCTTGAGGAATTCTCAGTTGAACTGATCTGTCTGGCTGGATTTATGCGAATACTGTCGGGTCCTTTTGTCAAAAAGTGGGAAGGTAAGAACTGTATAGCAGTGCTCGTGGTTTTAAAAAACCTCATTGTGTAGCTCGTCCTCGGGACAAGTATGGAACAGGGATCATAACAATTCTGGGCTTGCAGAAAATAGGACTCTTATTAACTTGTAAGGAAAAGGATGAGTAAAGGAAAGGTGGGAATTTTTCCCCTTCCCGCTATTTCCACAGAGGTTTGAGGAAGCCAAGGGCAGATAAGGCAGTGAAAACTTTCGACCTCCGCAGAAAGGTGCAGGGCAAATTGTTGCCTAAGCAGTAGGTGTTGACTGAGGAGATGTGAGCATCCAGCGCCAACAGTTCCTTCTCCAGCAGATGAGCTGCTTTGGCTGCCTGTAAAACTGCAAAACTGGGCAGCAATACGCAGTTCCTGCTAGCAAGACCCAGGCAGGAGCTGCCTGGGATTCGGGAGCTGCCTGAATCCAAGGGGGGGGGGGGGGGGGGGGTTTCACTGGCAGATTCAGCTCTCCTTTGCCCAAAGTGTTCACATTGTCTCCAGCCTGGTCATCTTTTACAGTTTTTCTAAGTCTTTTCCAGAGGCTGGTAACACCAGTTAACCCGCTCCAGGAGCTGCCCTCCCTCTCCCCCGCCCCACTGTTACATTCCTTTTCTTATCTCTCCCTGTTTCTTTTAGGGAGTCCCCAATCACATGGGGTGGGGGGGGCAGCTGCTCTTCTCACTTCACGCTCTGCTTTGGGTTCGGTCACGGGTTACTTAAACCAATTCTGGTTACTTAAACCAGTTCTCGCTCACACCAGTGACAGACTGGTCAGCCTGTACAATGCAGCTCTTCCGCAGCCTTTAATGTTCACCTGGTGACTCTCTAATGCCTTACCTGGGTGTGTGTGTGGCACAGACCTTTTACACCTGAACTCCTTTCCCAACCTCTGTGAAATCAGTGGAGCAGCACAGGCATTCCTAGGAGGCAACTCCCTTTATGCTAAAGCTGTCAGCTAAAGTAAGTCAGAAGTGTCGGATTCGTTTCTCTCCACTCCTTATGGAGCCCAGAAAACGAAGATGTAAATGTGCTGTAGCCAGCTGTGGTTAGGAACCTCTCACTACAGGAGATGTGCTTGGAGTAGAGTAGCCATATAAAGGCTGGAAAAGAACTTTCTCTAGTGCAAACAAGGGATGAGTCTAATTCCCTCTGATTTAGGGTGAGAGTACTTCCAGCACTGATGACCATGATGCACAGAGCAGGATTTGCCTTATGTGTATGACTGGCCTGTAAGCAAAAGAAAAGACACTTTTCACTACAGGGTGATTAACTCCTTTTTGAAAAGTCCAGCACTGAATCGAGCTTGAAAACCGATACTTACCTGAGCTCTGCCTGAGAGTGTGCTTCAGTTAGGCCTTAGATGTGAGCTCAAACATTTCAGCTCAGGGATCTGTGCCAGCTGTCCGGAGCCTGCTGTAAAACTCTCACCCACTCATGCCTGGGCACTGACTACCCTAAGTTATCCACAAGTAATCAGTTCTTCTTGCTGCTCCCATATAAGCCATTATTTTCCCTTTTGCAGTCACAAGGACGTAGAGTGTGAAGTTGTGAAACTCTTTTTTGCCCTGAAGTGTTAATTTTGAATGTTAACATAAAGGACAAGTTGAAAAGAAAACCAAGCAAACAGAAACCCACGTTCCTTTGAGGCAGACTCTGGCAGGACTGTAAGGAGGAACTGGGGAGGCGCAGGTACAACTGCTCAGTGGTGTTTTGAGCTCGCTGTCCCCAGGACTCTTTTGCTCCACCAGCAGGCAGGGAGGTGTTGGTGCTTAAAAGGGGATATTTCAGGGTCAGAAAACACATCCGGGTGTTGTGTGAGACCGTTTGATACATTTGCCTGTTTGTATGCCCCGAGAGGGCAGGTTTCCTATCCCGCTGCCAGAACCGGCCTTCACCGCACGTTGCACAACCCTGAGCCTCTATTTCAGTCCACCGCTGCCTCCGCCAGCGCGAGCCAGCTCAGTCTCGCTGCTTGGCATTTAGGTGGCGTTCAGTGAATCCTTATGACATGCAGCCTTTGGAAAGAGGAGGCCTGCAGAGAGGTGTGGGCGCAGCAGTGTCATGATATAAATAGTGCCCGTGGCCACGCTGGGGTTTGGGTTTTTTAACCCTGTAAGGGTTTGTGCTGAATCTAAGAGGAGACCTGGGGCTATCAAGCACCTTTGGACATCACCCTGATCCAGAGCAGCAGGAGTTGTCAACGATGTACTGGGGAGCAGACAGGGGAAACCTGCCAGAAGACAGTCTCATGGTTTAACTATCGCATTGCTGTAGCGGTGGGGCCCTGAGGCCCCAGGCAGCCACTCTTCCCTTACTGTACAGCGAGGTAGGAACTCGGGCATTGGCTGGAGGGCACAGGCTGCCCGGCATTATAGCCACGGGGGCACCGGGCTGAGCACTAGGGTTGCGTTAGCAATTTCAAGATCCCCCAGCTGATTTCCCACGTGGAAGGTAGTAATGGTAGACAGGCACTTCTGGGAAGGGCAGAGAGAAGGGCTCCTATATGAGCAGCTGTTGTCTCTTACTGAGCCAAAACAGGTGGGGAGGAAAGTCCAGGCTAAAGAATTTTTGCCTTGTCACGGGAAGGAGGGGGGGGGGGGTTCCTGTTACATCATTTGAAACTGCACAGAGTTTCCTTCTGGGTGCCGAGCTTGTAAGGAAGAGGATTGTGCTTGAACCAAAGAGGAGAAGGACAGGATGCTGAGGGAAAGGCAGCCACGTCAAAAAATTAGTCATTATTAGTGACTGGAGAAATATACTATAGCCATGCAATTACTTGTAACTGATCGCTGTCTTTGACTTTTCTGGAATATCGAGACATTCTGAAATGCTTTGGGCCGGTTATCAAAAAAAAACAAGCACATGCAAAAGTCCTGAAACATCCTTTTTAAAATGTGTTTTTGTTCTTCTGTTGACTGTGGTACTGTGTATGCTCTGGTAAGGATGAACACTAAAAGACAATGACCTCGCTTGCATTTTTCCAGGAAAAATACTGAATATCCATCCATCTCTGCTGCCTTCTTTCAAGGGAGCGAACGCCCACAAATTGGTGTTGGAAGCTGGAGTCCGAGTCACAGGCTGCACTGTACACTTTGTATCTGTAAGTACTTCCTTCTCCCTCCCTCCTTCCCTCCCTTTACCTCCAGCCTTCATTAGTCTTTAAGATTTTCACTTCAGAGCTTGCTTGGCGCACCCTTACACCATTATGCTTGATTACCTTTTCTCCTTTGTCCATCCATAGGGCCGTTAGGAGATATGGTGCTGTAGGATGCTGTCCCTGGAGGGAAACTAGAATTAAAGTTACTTTCTTCCCTGAGCATCCTCCTGCTGCCTTCCTCTGGCTGGAGTGGAGGCACTAGTTCACAGAGGACTTTGGATAACCCAAAAGCTTTATTATTACACGGCACCAACTTCTTAGATGCCATCATACAACCTTTCCTATTGCTTTCAAGAAAAAAAAGCGACACTGGAAATGGCACAGGCAGCTTGGATTTGTTAAGTAACCCAGTGTTCATGGGAAGGGAGGAGAAACCTGGCAACTTATGTAAGCTCAAAGACAAGAAAACAAAAGCCAAGGATCTCTCAACTTGGACGATGCACATTTTTGTCAGTTCAGAAGCACTTCTTCCTCTTTTGGTTCTGTCTCCCCCCCAGTACTGCATTCTTCAGCTTATCCTCCCCTTTGCAACTCCTCCTGGAACCTGTTTTCATGGTATTTGCTTTCTCTCAGAAAAAAAAAAGAGACAACAACTGTTTTTCCAGATAGAAAGGAAAACTGCATCCCTTTCTTCATGCCTCGACTTAGGGTTCCTTCTCTGTGTGGCAACTTAGGGAGAAACAATAATTAAACAGCAGGAATCTTCCTCGTTAACATGCAGAAGAAAGATCTGCTGGGTCCTGCAGTGCTGCTCCGTGCCAAGGCGTGGCTGATTCGCTCCACTGAGTTGAAATTTCAACACTTTGTGCCGTTTGGCCTGTCAGGGCCTCAGTTAACACGGCTTTTGTTGTTTCCTGTGGCAGAAGTGCTACTCGTGTTCTGCCCATCTTCTCTTTCTTCGAACCCCCGCGCTTCTGTTAGTTCCCCGCAGGCCCAGCACAAGCGCCAGCACCCTTCTGCGTTCCTCCCGATAGCCCAGGAGTCATGTCCCTGCAGTGACATAGCCATAAGCAGATCCCCGAGGCACCTGGATGACAGGTGCTGCTGTACAGCTGAGTCGTGTGTCCCCCTGCACCCCTCCCCTTTACAGCCATGCAGATTTTCTGGTTCTTCCTTTTACAGGAGGAGGTTGATGCTGGAGCGATCATTTTCCAGGAGGCAGTTCCTGTGAAGATTGGTGACACGGTGGAGACCCTGTCCGAAAGGGTGAAGGAGGCCGAGCACCGAGCCTTCCCAGCTGCCCTGCAGCTCGTCGCCAGCGGGGCCATTCAGGTGGGAGAAGCTGGCAAGATCTACTGGAAGTAGGAGCAGCATGTCCTCCAACAACCGCGAGTGGGACAGCTGGAGCAGGGAGGGGAGCTTTAAGCCATTGAAACAGAGGTTACAGCCTAGTAACACACACACACACTCACACTCTCACTGTTCTCTTCACAGAGTGCTCTTTCAACATAGAGGTTACCATGTCATGTTCTCACTCAAATGGTTAAAGAGTCAAAGTAAACTCCACAGAAAGCCACAAATGGGATAACTAGGGCAGGGCGCTGTTCCCAGTAGTGTCAGCAACAGCTCCGTTACACGCTTCCTAATTACAGTCACATCCTGGGCCAGCATTTCAGTTCTCAAACACTTTCTAAACAAACAAAAAAAAAACCCCATTTACTTTGTTACAGACAGATCTGAGTATCTTTGAGGTCAGCAGGCGTTCAGAAGTCAATCTTAGTCTCCACTGGACCATACAGGCTGTAACAGGAGATTCTTCTGTAAGGTGCTGTGAGGGTTTTTTGAGGAAAAGGGTTGGAACTGGTACAGTGGAATTGAAGGGTAAAGGCAAACAAATTCACGCCAAAACCAGAAAAACTGGCCTCCCACACCACTATTCCTGCAGATAATGGCAAAATGGATTTTTTTTTTTCCATATAGTTTCTGGCTTAATGTTGGAAGATCTGTCAGATTCCAGACATAGCCTGTCATTTCAAACATTGCACCCGCTGTCAGTCAGATGATAAATAGAATTAAATGTCTGCTGCCCGTTTGCCTTTGAACATCCCCCTGTAAATCTGCATATGAATTCCCCTCAGAGGTTTATGTGGAGGTTTGTTTTTGAGTGCACAGAAAGGGAGTGAGGACTAGCTGAAGAAATGTATTCTCTGCTTGCGAGACGTTCTTCAGAAACTCTGCTGAAGTTAAGTGCCTTTATGCTTGGATTTCAAGGATTTGCACCTGAAATAGTACTGATGGAAAACCCAGGAAATGTTTATCAGTCTGAAAACAAGAAGGTTGTTTGGTTTTGTTCTTGTGATAAAACAGCTGCTGTTATTTTAGCGTTTTAATACCATTGTGGAAACGTTTTCCTATATTTACTAAGTGATATTCCCCCATACAAGCCCGAGGCACCTGACCGCAGCTGATTATGGATGTTTTAGAGCTCCCCTTTAACTGAGAGAAAGCTGATTTGTATTCTGCACACTGATGTCCTTACGGTACCTATGTGTTGGAGTCATCTCAGTGTGGGTTTGAAATAAAGTCTAATAAAGGAATTAAGTATCAAAACCTTTCCTTGGACTTCCTTTACCAGCAGTACAAGCTGGAGGAGGAGTTTGTGAAACAGACTCAAACTTGTGTCTGCAGTGCAGCAACTGTACGTCAGCGGGTGAGGTTACAGGCAACTGTGGTCCCACATAAGTTATAGTAAGGATTTGCGTAGTGTGGTGACCTGACTGTTCCACCAGCCAGATGGTCTGCGGGGAAGGGACTTGCTGTCACCATTTGTCACCGAGGAGAAAGCTAACACAGAGAAAAATGACATGGACAAATTTAATTTGCTTGTTATGGGCAAAGAATAAAAGCTGTCTTGGGAACGGTGTTTTTCCTTACAAACCTGCCTGCCCGCGGAAGGGCCTCCCCCGCAGGGAAACTGCCTGCCACAGCTTGAAATCCAGCCTGACGCGCAGTCAGGATGCAGAAGGTGTGGGAGGCCTCCAGCTCTGGCAGGGCTTCAGCCTGCAGGAGCTCAGTGCCTTCACTGTGACACAGCAAACCTTTGACAAGGCAACAGAAATTGCACTAAACTTAACTCGGGCGTTAGACTAAGAGCATGCTGGGGTGAAACCACTACCTGTACAGTAAGTGTGTACAACACTGTTGCCAAAAGCTGTTTGGTCCCTGCCGGGAAGGCCAACAGCAGAAAACCCGAGCACTCCAAATCTTATACCTTCATTCCATGGCAGACAACTTGATCCAGATTTGGGTAATTTGCTATCTAGACCTGACTATAAAGGGGCTTTAAGCACCTATCTGTATTTCTACAAAAACATAACAAGAAATTACATTGTGAACCAAACCTCGGAGCGGTTTGCTTTGCTTCTGCAAAACAGAACAGTGAGATCAATAGCAATCACTGCACCCAAGCTCAGAGGGAAGCCAGGGATGCGACTGGAGTGGTGTGATACCGTGGCCGCAGCCTGGAGACCCACCAGAGCACAGTAACCAGCCCCCAATTCACCTTTAGCCTTTTATTTCGGCGTGGAACATTCAGCCGTGCGTGCTATGCAATTCAAGTAATACACACCAGAAAGTCGCTACACAGTCACAACAACAGACCAAAAGCCAGCTAAACAATGTGCTTGTAGTAAAAATTATGTATATACACCAAACATTTCTTAATCTCATCGCAGTTATTCCTATATCTCCCGGGTCATGAAAAAAAATACATGTTCCTCGCGTCAGTAGCTTGAGTGTAAGAGGCAAATTAGAGATTTCTGTACATAAATGCAGAGCTTACAGGAGGGAGCTGAAGTTGTCACTCCTAACTACTGAAAACACCACTTGCTACACATCTAAAAACAAAAAAAAAAAAAAAGGGAAAAATTTAGGCCTTTTAACTGGTGCCCACTTGCTCTCTAAACAGCCTGATACAGCCCAGAGCGAGATCGACTGTCACACTGCATGTACAAGAATAGGTTTGTCTCACTGCATCCAATGGCTGTTAGCGATCCGTCCCCTGAAAAAATCAGCCCTGGCTACTTCTTTTCCAGCCTGTTCGAGTAGCTCTGCAGCCGGCTTTCTGCCCGTGACCCGTTACCTGCCTGCGAGTTGTTATTCTGGCAGACAAGTAAAATAAACCTCCACAGAAAAAGGTTTTTATTTAACTGCCGAGACTCTCTGGACCAAGACAATCTGCAAAGTCCCAAAGGAAACAGATTTTCTTGCTACTGCAGGCTAAGCTGAGGATGACTTCCTCTGCTCACTTCCAGGACGAAGGAAGATGCCTGCATCAGGTGTTTCCTGCAATCCAACTTTCATCTCTCACGATCCAAATGTTTTAGTATGAAATTCTGGGAATGTCCCTTTCGAGGAACAGGGGAAAGTGCTGAGATGTATGTTCCATATGCACTTTTACATCATACTGACAACCTGTGCAGGAGAGTGTGGTCTGCTCTGCCATCTGAGGGCTCCCTGCCCCCTCGGCCTTCTGACCACCTCCTGCTTGGCAACTCACCAGACTCTGGCCCATCACTACAAGGGCATTCATAGAACCACAGAATGTCAGGGGTTGGAAGGGACCTTGAAAGATCATCTAGTCTAATCCCTCTGCCAGGCGGGAGTCATCCCTAATGCTTGTTCACCCCCAAATCCACACTATCCCAGGCTGGGCCTTACTTCTGGCCTATCCCAACATGCCCGGCTTTTCCACCCAACAGGAGCTGGTAACCCTCTTCAGCAGCATGGTTCCTGTTTGCAGTCGCTCTGTGAAGCTCTTGGTGCTCCGCAGTGTGATGCAGACCACAAAAACTGCTCTCAGAATTCCTGATGTCCCTCTGAAGCAGCAGACCATTTCTGTAGTTCAAGCCCCCTCTTTGATTTGCAGCACAGGATCTCCTTTACCGATGAAAAAACAACAGATATAAAAGCTGAAGTCATAGCTTGGCTTCCAGCGCTGCATTTGCGGGAGCGTGAGTGCAGCTGTGAGCTCAGGGGAATGGGTCGCAGCTCAGAATGGAACCCTGCGACCCTGCACTCGGAGAAGCACGCGGAGGGCAGTGGGGAGGAGGGAGAGGTGAGCAGAGCGCAAGCTGCTCACAAACCTGGCTACACCACTTGGTGTTCTTGAGACTCCAGAGCCCCAGGAGAGGACGTGCAGGTCTCCTCTTGACGACAGGGATTTTGGCTCTCTTGTTTCCTGTAGGTTTTACCATCGGCTCCTAACTGCACTGCTCCGCTGGCCACCAGCTGCAGGGCAATGGGAAAAGCCCGGCACTCGGCTTCTTTAACCCTTTCCGACAGCATCTCCTCGGTGTCGTCCGCCTTCACGGACACCAGCTCCTGGTGGATCACTGCTTTCGGACTAGATTCCTCCTAAAATGGGGATAATGGAAGTCTTTTGAGAATTAGCTGGCTAACAGTGTTGGGAAAGTTATGGACAATGCAGAGAAAGTCTCACGAAGGATGTCAGGGAGCACCTCTGTAGTGTGCAGGAGGCTGACAGAACATCTGGAGAGACTTAGAGCCATTAGGGGTCCCTACATTACATGAGGGGGACACAGCCAGGAGAGAGATGGGGCACAGAGGGCAGTTTGCTGAGGGTAGGAGACATGGAAGGAAAAAAAACTGTGAAGGGAGAAGACAGGACCACAAGAAACCACAAATGCAACGTAACCCCCACATTTTCCTGTAGTTCCTGGTAACAATCCCAAGATTTCCACACAGTCCTGGTACCTCTTCCTGTTGCTGCCTTTCAGAAAAAAAAGAAAAAAGCAAATTACCCTTTGTAACGTAGTGTTAGGCAAGAGGTCACTTACCAGGACAAAATGCACGGTGCAGCCTGTGACTTTGAACCCACTTTGCAGGGTTTGCTCATGGGCATTTCCATCCTTGATCGGTGGGAAAAGTGATGGGGAAGCATTCAAAATTTTCCCTGAAAATTTGAAAATTAAACTGAAATCCAGTTTAAATTGATTTTTTTCTTTTTTTCTCCTCTCACACTGGTGCCCTTGGTCTCTCCTCTCCCAGGTGACCAGCCCTCGTGCTGCAGATGAGGGACTTGGAAGTGGACTTCACACTGCAGCCTGACGCAGAGCCGCTGCACAGACAGAAGTGATTTTCATAGGAAACCCAAAAAGTTTCACCATTCCCAAAAGAGCCTGTCCCAGCACAGTCTGCATCGTGAGCAGTATAACTCATGAGCCAGGCCTCAGGAGCTGCCACTTGGCACCCGGTGCCAAGAGGAAAGAGGAGTGTGTGTTCTCCCCTTCACTGGCTTGGAGCATATCCAACAAAGCTCTGCCCCACAACAGGGCTGTACTCACTTGGGGGTCTGCAATGGCTGCATGTGGTCACCCAGCCCACAGGGCAGCACCGGAGTAAGACGCACAAGAAATCAGTCTCACTCCCATTTTTTCCCCAAGTGACAGCTGGAAGTAGTAACCTCAGTACATCTTCCCAGCACAGCTCCTTGAGAAGTGACCATTGTGCTACCAGACAGAACCAAAACCCTGCCCGCTCCATAATTATTCTTGTGACACCAAGCATCTGTAGTTTAATGTCTCTTTTACAATTACAATTTCCTACCTTTCCATTTTCTGAGAAAAGGACTGGACAAAATTCTCATAAATCCTGAAAGACATATTAGTTCAACAGCAAATTCTTGGAGAACTTGGTCAATCGTGCTGTCAAATTCAGAGCGACTCCCGTATAACTTATGATCAATCACCTAAAACATTAAAAGAGATAAAAAGTCATATCAAGGAAATAACTTCATGTGAACAAGAGCAGCTACTTGGCCAAGAAAGAGGATGGAAAATGGACTCATTCCAGGAGGTTTGAGGATTTAAACATTATAACTTTGTATATTGTTTAGGATATTTGTGATTTTTCACATTCCAGGGCACAGTGCAATCACTTGCTAGGTAACACTATGTTTCACACAGGATCCTTTCTAGGACGGTAAAAAATTATCACAAGGAGAAGAGGAGAAGCCAAGTGTGAAAGGAGAAACATGTGGGTGCTGTGGTGTACAGGGTAATAAGGGGGCACCTATCAGAAGATACTGACCTCTTACTCCAGAATGTCTAGGCAAAAGACTGAAGTTAAAATAGTAATGACTCACCAACGTCGCTGCTAGTTAGGCTAGAGTTGCTTACTGAAAATCATGAACTTCTCTTATAAAGAGAACAAACTGGGCAGACATTCTGTGTAAGGCAGGTGAACCAAGTAGAACAAGTCTTGTTCTATTTCTACTCCACCTCTCAGCTCCAGCTCCCAAGGTAAGGGTCGACTCCTGACTCTGGTCATGAAGATATTCAAATAAGGGGCTAACAAAGCTGTCATACTCTTGCCTATGAAAACGTGAATTGACATAACTATTTTCCCAGAGATGAATCTTTACACTGCCAGAAACAAGTAACATGAACCCAGCTGAGCTGTTGAGGAAGCTTGCTGAAAGCTTTTTAATGCACAGAGACCCTCTGGCAATACTCATCCCTATCTGTGTGTAGCTATACAAATAAGGTAACGGTAGCTCAAAATCATTAAACCTTAGAAGGAAGAGTTCTGGTGGGCTGCATTTGGAATTCCAAGCTGCCAAATGCTTTCAAAGGACGTGCTCTGTACTTTGACAAATATGTGACATGATGTTACTCTCTTCCTGTATTTTGTTGTTTCATGAAACGAGACAGTCAAAGTTTCCATAACACAGTGCTACTCTACTGACCACAAGCAGGAGAAGAGACTTGTACGGTGCCGCTGAACATGACTGAGCACATCATGAGAGAAGGATCTTTCTAGGAAAGGATGAGCCAAGGAGACAACATGCTTATGTTAGCACTGGAGCACATCCAAAAACAGCAACAAAGCTGGTGAAGGTTCTAGAGCACCAGTCTTATGCAGAGCAGCTGAGGGAACTGGGGTTGTTCAGCCTAGAGGCAAGGAGACTGAGGGGAAACTTTATGGATCTCTACAACTACTTGAAAGGAGGTTGCAGTGTCAAGTGGGTGTTGGTCTCTTCTCCCAAATAACAAGTGACAGGACAAGATGAAATGGCCCAAGTTGTGCCGGGAGCAGTGTAGATTTGGTATTAGGAAAAATTTCTTCACCAAAAGGGTTATCAAGCACTGGAACAGGCTGCCCAGGGATGTGGTTGAATCTCCATCCATGGAAGTATTTGAAAGACACCTAGATGTGATGCTTAGGGACATGGTTTAGCAGTGGACTTGGCAGTTAGGTTTAAAGTTGGACTCAGTGATTCTAAGGGTCTTTTCCATCCTAAATGATTCCATGTGTTTCACTGAGCCCGAGGATTTACTGATTTCAGGTAAAGCTTGAAGCTGCATAGACTACAGTCTCAGACTCAAACCACCAAAGCACCAAAGTGATTTTACATCCCATCCTAACTCTGGCACTGAAGAGATGGGAGAGAAGGAAGAGCCTCCAGCGAGCACCAGCCATACAGCTTTCAGCTCTGCCTCTACTGACAACTTTGACAGCTTTGTGCTACATCCAGTTTTAAAGTGAAACCTGGCTGCTTACAGAGCACTTCATAAACACCTGCAGATTCAGTAGCTGTGAGTTGGTAACAAAAGCAAAAGGAAATGGGTGTCTTTACCCTGGTGGGTATTCCAGCCCGGGCTGCATTGCGTAGTTCTTCCACACCAGACTTGTTGGAGATGACAAGGACAACTTGAGCACAACTGCCTGGCTCTTTTGCATAACTGATGAGCGCAGCAAGGTTTGTGCCTTGAAGAAAGAGAGAGCAAACGTTCATGAAATAGATGAGCATCTACGTCACAGAGAACTGGCTCTCAGTCCTGCTCATCTAACAAAAATCTCGTTTTCAACAACTCCACAAACAGGAGAGGACTAGGAAATCTGTGCACTAACAAAGCTCGTTTGTTGAGCAGCGCAACACACCTTCCTGACTTCCAGTCAAAATGCAACTTGTGTTTCAGAAGGCTCCACAGACACCACTGGGAAAAAAGGCAAGGTGGATGCACTCGTATGAGGGCTGAATTCAGCCTCTCCTTTGCAAGGACATTTCTCTGTGGGATGATAAATGAAAGCTCACCTGTTCCAGAGATGAGAACGGCCACTTTAACTTTGTTCTTTCGAGGCTGGTGTTGACTCTCAACAGCAGCACTGCTCAGCAGATGCTGGGGGCTGCTCAGCTGCAGAGCTTCAAGAAGATTCTCAACTTTGATGTCAGAACCTTCTCCAATATGTGAGGAAAAAGTTAAAAAAAAATAAAATACCTTGGATATTACTTTTCTACTTATATTGACTTTGCATAGTTTACTTATCATAAGTTTCAACTAAGAGAAAAAACTTAATTTACCACGATTAATTTACGGTAGCGCTGACTGAAGTGCAAACCATACATAACTTGGACAAACCCACCCATGCTAGTTGGGGTTGTAACAATCTCTTTTGCGTTACTCACTTGCAGAACTGGCTCCAAAGGCCTAGGTATGGCATAGCCTTTCCAAGGATTATCCCAGGGGTTGGAAAGGATGTGGCCTGAGCACCAGAACTGTGGTAAAATTAGTCAACTAAAGAATGTTTGAATCCTTGCAGAGGTCATCAGAGGGATTTACCTGAGTCTCGGGCAAGTACCTAAGTAAGACACTATTCAAGCATTGTCACTCTGAAAACAAGTCAGTCACTTCTCACTGTATTTTATGAGATCTAGATGTGAAAGTCTCAAGTAGCCTCGAGCCTAGTGAAATGTCAGAAAGAAAAGGCATGAACTACACAAACCCTGGAGTAAGAAGTCTCCTCAGTGCCTACAGAACTGAGGATACCTCCCAAGAGACAGATGTTTAGCGCTCTGCAGAATCCCACTAAAGCAACTTACCCTGTATCAACTTAGAAATTAAACAGTGCATCCTAAAGTGGAAACTCCTCTGAAGTGAGACAAGTGAACCTGTTACACTTTGAATCAAGCTGTAACCTGTTTCGTTTCTGTCATTGTCTTCATTTTCCATTAGGACTGACACCTGCTAACCTGTGTGACAAGAGGCAACAACCTTCCCAATCAGCCAAGCCTCCTCATGTCTCTGTATGTCCTTGAGAACATGCTGAGCCAGGTCCTTCTGCACCAGCAAGACTGCCCCGATCCCACAGTTAAACGTCTGAGCCATCTCTTCCTCAGAGAGGTATCCCTCTTTGTAAAGCCAGCAAAAGATTTCAGGAATCTTCCAACTGAGAGCATCTGAAAATGTTTGAAATTTGTATATCATCAGCACAAATGTTTGGTCCTCACCTTTTACTGTATACGATGACAGTGGTATATTACAAGAGCTGACAGAGACTAATTATTGCCATTTGAAGAATACTGTCCCCAAGGAGGACACTGACCCAACTTCCAGTCAAGTTTATAGGTGCTGCTCAGCTAGAGGTTTCTAGCCATGATTTGTGCAAGCCAAGTCTTGTTTAGGCTTTCCAATGAGAACATATAGGAAATGATGATGAACTAAAATGTATTCATCTCTCATCAGCCACGAGGACAGAGACACAGATGACTTGTATCTCTTCCATAAAAGATAAAGGAGCTTCAGGACAAATCATCTTCTGGCTTTTTTTTACTATTTAAGCAGGTTTTCAGTTTCAAAAATCATTTATTAGTCTAAGGGTGTTTACTTAGGTGTGTTGATGGGCAGACTGGAACAGGGCTGAGCAGTCTACACACAGATGAGAAGCATGGTGGGCTTTCGCAGTGACCCTATTCACATAGGCATGGCTTTAGGCTGTCTCTGGAAGGTGTTATGGTGCAGACCTGACATTCCAACTTCACTTAGAAAACTAACAATCCCTTGGGCATGTTATCTGTGGTTCCAGGCACTAGCAGGAAAGCTGGGCACCACATTAGTAAGCTGGGTTGGTTTCTTTCCTTTCTAAATTTCATTCTAGAGAAATACAGACATAGACACCTTCCTTCCCCACCCCACCCCCTTCCTCATCCCCACAATATTTTTGAACTCAGGTGGTTTCTTTAACATTTTGAACTTATGAATACTTTCCCCAATTTTGGCTTACCAGAAGTTCTACGTAACAGATGCCAGATGGTAATGTGTTATGAGGAATCTACCACTTACCATAAAATGGTTGTTTCCTAAAGTATGTGTGTGCAAACATACCGTGGAGCAAATAATGCAAGTTAGTTCTCTCAACAAGCTTCATTATTTGGTCAAAATGTTTAGTGTGGAGAGGTGTCTTAAAGAACACACAATCTTCTCAAATCCCTTTTCTCCTAGAGGTGAGCTGCCTACAAAGTCTCCTTGTATTTCCTTTCTCCAATAAGATGCTTCCCTGAAATAGGAAGGGTTTTGCTAGGCTCTTTGAAAATGCGTTGACTTCAGGTCATAACTGAAGCTGAGAAGTCAAGTCCACACTTTACAAACATTTTGCCCAACAGAAAAAGACATTTTTTATATTTACCTAGGACAGCGCTGACATGTTCTGGCAGGGTTCTGGAAATGCCTTCCAGCAAGCCCTCCTCAGCAATGAGGGCACAAGCCTTCACGTGCCCCGACCGAAGGACAGGCAGCAAAGATGGACTGTACATTTTTGCTGGTGTCAGCAATACATCTCCTGCAAACAAAAGTATTGGTTCAATCTATATGTTTAAAAGGTCATCAGGTGTTTGGTGGGAATGCTTCTCTGAACAAGTGTGCTTCTGCTCTTGAAGGCAGATAGCCTTGGGAAGTAGCAAAAAGTGCTAGTCCACTCTTCCAAAACCGTGGTCACAAGCCCACACAACTACCTCAAAGACTAGAGAGCCCTAACATGTCCTGAAGTGAATGACCCTTGGCAGCATCTAGTTATGAAAATGCCTGAAGACAGTTCATCTGCAGCTTTATTTTTGAGAAGAAAGATATTGTACCTAGTGTCTTGTCACCACAGCTGCCAGGTGCTGGTGAGGAGTAGTGTGAGGAGGACGTTAAGAGAATCTTTCTTATGATGCTAAAACCACGGCCGTGAATCCCAGACGAGGCCAGTCCAATAAGCACATCCTCCTCATCAGCTGTCTGCAGCCCCAGAAGCATCTGCCCTCGTTCCGCTGCACCAACCACAAAGCCAGCCAGGTCATACACGCCAGAAGAATACACGCCAGTCACCTCAGCCATCTCCCTGCCTAAGTGGGGAGAGAGCAGTCAGTGCCAGCTGTAAACTTTTTTTTTTATTGTTAACTTGAAGTCTATTGCACCTTCTAACATAAGCAACATAGCCAGGATAGCTGCAGCGACACGAAACCTGAGCTATGCACTCAGATATATTTTAAAAATCCTTCTCACCTCAAGATTTCAGTAAAACAAAGTTTGGTGAAGTTCATGAAAGTAGAATTCCTTTTTTTACCCTGTTTCATGCTACTTATGCAGCTCCTCCCCACAATGACTGAATATCAGAGGAGGAATGAAAACATATTAACACTTCAAGAATGTGAAGCATCCAGTTTTCCTCTCTTTTGTACAAGGAGAAATAAGCAAGAATCAGGATCCAAATGCATGAATAGTAAAAATCACCCCTCTGCACTGACCCATTTTAGGGATAAGGAAGAGTTTAAGCCCCAGAAAATGACTGGGTGTTTTTCCCCACCAGAAACAGCTGTTGCAGCACCACATACTGCATCTGCCTGCAAAGTTTATTCACTAGTAATTGTTTCAACACCAGAACCTTCAAATCTCAAAGGAGTGTTCATACCCAGAAAAGCACATCCTGCATTTCTGCAAGCTTCTTTGATTCCTTGTTTGATTGTTTCAGTCACTTCGACATCAAGTTTGCCAGAGGCAAAATAATTGAGGAAGAAGAGGGGCTCCGCTCCTTGAGCCAGAATGGCATTGACACACATGGCAACCAGGTCCTGACCGATGGTGTCGTGTCTCTTGCACACTTGTGCAATCTGCAAAACATGGTGGTAACCACCAGTGGTGACAAAAGAATACACAAAACTCAGATATTAATCAGCCAAATAAGCAGAAATATTCTACTCCCTGAAAAAAGATCACTATAGAGCATGCATGCAGAAGATGACCTGATACATCATCTAGTTTAAATCAAGAGAAACCAGCTCATTTTCTTGCTGGAAAAGAAGAACAATCCGTTTTGCTTTCTGAAACATTAATTGAAGTTCTGGATCCAGCTGCCTTGAAATTGTCATTTAGGGTTGCTTGTTTGCTTGCTTTCTGGAATATCATGTCAAATCCAGAACAAGAGGTCTCTAAAAGCAATTACAAATTCTGAGGGTATTCAACTTAAAGAACATCCTAGCAATTTATAAAAACAAGATCAGGTTCCTTAAACATCACATGGTGTTCTGTTTCACTTTTGGCCACTAATTTCACTGGGCTATGCAGCAAAACTGAAATAACTACGTAGGTTTTAACTTCTTCTCCAAGTCCACAGGGGAATGAGATGCTTCACTCTCAGCCTCTTGGAGACTCTTGGATCGATCTAAGCTCTCTCATGTCACAGACAACAATGTTGCCCATGTCTATAGGTTCTCCCTAAAGACAGGTCTTTCATGAAGCAATAGTATTTGCCCCAGGAAGGCTGCTATTTTGTCTTAAGAATTTATCAAGGTGTTTGCTTCCTACAAGTAACAAAACCTGATTTGGACATCATGGATTCTATAAACTGGCAACATTTACACTACTCTATTAAAAGCAGAGGTTTCTGTGCTGTGATACACCAGAGTGGTTCTGCTTGTGCCAACTGCTGATGTAGATGCCCAGCACCAGTTCACACGTTGCAATTCACCTCTGTCAAGTGCCACTTCAGGGTCTGAAATAGGACAAAGACTGCATATGCTTGGATACGTTTTCAGGGGAACTACCTTTCACTGACACAGCTCAATCAGTGCAGTTATATCAGTGTGAAAAAGCTCAGTACATAAAGATGGGAAAGAGAAAAAGGCAGAAATCATCTAATAACAATTTGTATAGGCATCGGCCAACTTTTTTTTGTCCAAGGACGAGTCTCAGAAACAGTCTGTGTAAACACAGTTGAGAATGTCTCTCTGCCAAGCAGTCAGAACAAAGACTCACAGGAGCCAGCACCAGTTGCTTTTTCATGCTCAGAGGTGTCCGAGGATGTAAGATGGCAGAAGACCTTCTGGATTGTTATGTTCAGTTTCCTGCTGCTCCCAGAAGCCACATCACATCATCCCATTACTAAAGGTATAAACACCACTTTGAAATAAGTGAAGGTGCTGTGCTTGGTCAGTGAAAGACAGCTTCACACCTCCACTCGACTGAAGGCTGAAAGCTGCCTTCTGACTCAATATATAAATATATTCCTGGATCAACTTATCCTACGTGTTCTTGTGTAACTAGCATTCCTTTATGCACTTGTTTCTCTTCCTCTTGTTTATTTCCTCTACTGTTCTTTTTCTCAGTGCCCATCAGCAGCAATCTCTGCATACAATTTCTCAAGCTAAATCTGACAGTTATTTCAGCGCTTCACTACACCAATTCCTCTCTTAGCTGATGTTTCTTAAGGCTACCGGATCCTCTGTTTTATAGTAGAAATTCTGTTTCTTAGTTCCTCAAGTGCCCAGCTAAATGTTTGTGGCGTTTTCTTGGTTATCATTTCATCACAAGATACACAGAACTTCAACATTCTCAATGACATGCACAGCTCCAGTTCAAGAGGTCATCTACAATGTTCAAATGACCACTACAATGGCCTTAAGATGTATTTATAATGCTCAGAAGAGTGCAGATGGTGCAGTTGCCTGTGGTATTTAAAAATCTTGGGAGATAACATAAGCTTTGTTGTAATCAAGTTGCCAGTTACCTGCAGTTTAGGTCCAAGGCCTTTAGTTTGAGATACCAAGATGGGATCATCATACCCAGATGCTTTCAAGTCAAAGAAGCCAGTAAAGCCTCCTACTTCTGAATGCCTGCCTGCCAAGTACAAATATGCCAAGGAACATTTTTAAGGGGAAAAAAAAAAACAAACCCAAAATGCTTCTTGGACACGGCACTGTGTCCAGTTGCAGAAATACACAAAGCTTTAAGAAGTACGAGTATCAAAGTCACATATACCATAGATCCTTATTATTCTGTATTGGTGACCTATGGATTGTGTATAGCAAGGATTAAACATTTTACACAACAGAACAGCTCACCTTTTTGCTTTATGCAGCTACTTTTTTCTAAGGGGAAAAAGAATCAACATGAAATTTTCCTCAGTAGATCACTGCTAAGAGTAAAGAACATAGTCTGAAGAGCAAATCACTTGTTAGTGGCTAACAATCACTTGTTATTAGCCACCCCCTAATAACTGTTTGGATCTGGTACTCATATATACATATCACTTCTGTCTGGTGACATACAAAATTGTTCACTAATCCTGGAGTTACTCTGTTCACTAGATTAACCTTGAAAAACTCCATGTTAAGCCAGCTATTTTTAATTAAGCCAAAGAGGAGTGATGAGAAATAAATGAGAATTTTCTTTCTTTGTGGTGATCTCAGCCCAGTTTCTCAAGCTCAATTTCAATCCCCAAAATGCATTTATCACCTCAAGTGGAAAAAAAAATAATCTGTTGCATTCAATATGCTGAGAAAATACAAAAATAGTTCCCAGTCTTACCTGATCTGGTACCACTTACAATTGATGTTTCAGGCTGATGAAGCAAAACATCACAGGTTACAGCTTCCATATGCCTTTCTTTGTATATTAGACCCCTGCAGAGAGTAAGGACACGCTAGCAGCAGTAATGAGATTTTCTACAGACACTATCACTCATCACACAAATGGTAACAACAGATATAAACCTTTAAACTAGCATCTATTTCTGCCAGTGCTTTTGCTTACATACAGAGAATGTTTGAGAAGCCGTATACCCCGATGGCCAATGTCCTTCCTGTAAGTGGCACCCTTGAAATGTATGGCTGCTACACCCCTGTTGACTTCTCCCAGTGCTTTCATCAGGTCCTCCTTAACAGCGGTAATGGAGAGGACTCTGCCACCACTTGTCACCACTCTGCCATCCTTCAGCGTTGTGCCAGCATGGAACACCTCCAGCCCTAACTCTTTGGCTTGCAGCAGCCCTACAAAATCAAAAGGAACTCTCTGAGTATTTTAAATCACAGACTATGTTGGCAAAGCAGTGACAATCAAACTCCTTTTTTCAGAAAAGGCAGAGCAGCAATAAAGCTTCCCACCTTACCATTCTTCCAAGAAACAGCATTTCCAATGAAGGGAACTCCACTGGCCCTAAGACTCCCCTCTGAGACACCCAGTAAGGACACAGATCACACAGGGGAAATAAGGGATCTGGGAGACACAGCAGGACATAGATCTAGCCTGTGCCAGTGCACAACTGCACCAGATAATTTCAATATGAATAATTTGTGCAGGACTTTCCTGTATGAAATCGCATCACAACAGCAGTTTACTGTTTGGATTTTCACTTCTCCCTGATACCGGAGCATTAACGTTAACCTCAGCACTCCCCTCGCTATTCTGCTGTATGCCCACTCCATGCAATTCCAAACCACGCCTGGCATCAATACTCTACAAACACTTGTAGGTGGGCCGTCCAATAGCTAAAACAAATGACATATTCTGTTATTTTAATTTGTTTTAGTGTAGTTTCCTGTCAGAGGAAAGCAAAATTGCTCCAGGGGTTTTTAAAGATACCTATCTTGAGGAGAAGATAAGGAAAGAGGAGGAACTGCTGCCATTGCTTTGAAAAAGCAAAACAAAATAGAGCTTTCCCCTTGCTGTCAGCTAAACAGATTTTATAAACAAGCCAAAGGGACCTTTATACTTGGCGAGAGTACACAGCACTGCCCTGACAAGGTCAAAGTTGACCTTTGCTGCAATGAAAACCTATGCTGGCTTTACTGCAATGGAAACCAAACTCCTTCTCATCATGTTTTAGCAAATATGCTGGAATAAATTGTTTATTAAAGCCATTAAAATTTGGGAATCAATGTGAAAAATAAGAGAAAAAAATAAGAAACCCGACACAGTTCCAGGGGTTGAAGCACAATAATCGTGAACTGAATTTCATTGCTTTGACTGTCTGGTGTTTTTTTGTGATTAAGAAGTAGGGCAGTCACACAAGCTCACTCCTAAAGGTATGAACACCATCTTGAAAAAAATTATGTTCCTGAGTCTGACTAATAAAAGAAAGCCCATTAGCAGAGGGATTCGTTCAGATACATGGTTTGGCTTTTTACAGTTACAGAAATTAAGAGTTTCCTACAATATCACTGACAAAACAAAATAAATACAATAAGTGAACTGGAAAAGGAGGCTGGGCAAGAAGAATGTGAAAGCAGAAATCGTGACAAGGGAAAAAAATCCAAGATAAGATGACCTCTTCCCTGAGCATTGTAGGGTAACTGGAGTTCTGACAAAAATAAGGTGCCTGTGATATAAGATCAGTTGTCTGGGTTGCTTTACGCAAGGCATAGTGCTGGACTGGCAAAGCAGTAGCTGGTGGGAAGTGGGGGCAAAGAAATAGTTCTGCAACAGTTACCTCTGTAAACATTTTTTAAAAAAATTAATCTAAATATAAAACCTCCAAAATTTTAACATAGAAACTGAGAACTAATCTAAAGCCTACATGCCAAACTTCCCCCAAACTCTTTAAGTCCTACGAAGAGTGGTCATTAGTAGTATTACACAGTAATAACCTGGCTGCCACAAGGGAAGGGACCAAGCTGATGGTGGGTGTGAACCACTCCTATTTTTAAGGCCATGGGCCCTCAAGTCTCACCCTCATGTTTCTGGTACAGTCTGTGAAAACTGGTACTCCACGTGAAGGCACCAGAGTTGTTCAGGGAGGGCATAATGCCCCATCACCTTGTTATCTCAGCAGATTTATGGAATGATGCAATTGGAATCATTTAGACCCTGTGGTACTTTGGACAAACACACATTCCAAGCAAATTATGTCACTGAACAACTCCCCTTTTCAGGACAAGGAGTGATAGATGAAGGCAGATTCTGATGAGCATGTGGGGTAGGTTGGAGAAAAAGAGTGCAGCTCTCTGGGAGAAGAGGTAAACGGAAGCTTACTGAAGTACTGGGCTAAAATTCAAGAGTAAACAACCTACTGAAGTTACCTGTTACCTCCAGGCCCTTGTCATAGTCTCCTGGGTAACCCAGACTTGCCATGACCACACATGCAGCTGTAGTATTTTCTGACCAGGCTGGCATGAAGCTGCAGAGTTTGCCATCAATTATTGCTTGAATCACTTCATAAAAATCATTTTTAAGCAGTGGTAAAATTACCTGCAGAAAAAAATTGAAGTGATAGAAGTTAATTCTTATTTTGCTGATTTGTTAAAATTCAACTTAGGGAAAATTCAATTAATTGAGTAAAATCTGTACCTGCCAAATGGAAAATACTGCATTTCCCTATACTAGTAGATTTGGAAACTGTAGGTGAGCATTAATTTGCTGCATCTCTTTGTAACAGGCAGAAATTTACAAAATTAGATGTGAGGTTACGTAGAAGGAACATGAATTTAGGTCTCTTGCAGTCTGCTTCTATCCAGAAAAATAACATTGGAGCAACAGCTCGTTAACTTAATTAATTAACAATTCACCGAAGCTGTCTAGCTAAAACTTTTAAGTTACCCCATAAATTGTCTAAGATGTTCTCACTCAGATTTTCATGCTCAGGGAAGGAAGACATAAATTTATGTATGTATTTATATTATATATACATTTCCCTAAAGGTAACAGTCAGAGGTAAAACAGCGAAGCACATTTAAGTTTCCAGTATCTTTCACTCACCTGGCACTGAGGGTCACCAAACTGACATTTAAAGCTTAAAATTTTCACACCATCTTTGGTAAGCATTAAACCTGTCTGCAGCACACCTGAAGAGAAAGAACAAGCAGCCAAACAAATTAATTTAAACATTTATTTTTCAAGAACTCCTTTAATTGCAACACAGTATCTTGGAATGTGGAAAGCATTTCTGCAAGTCATAGGGAATCTGAAGCAAGGACTCTGGAAGCACTGATGCTCAAGTCAGAATCATTCCACAATACACACCAAAGTGGCAAGCAGCAACCTGAGGAACACTGCATCATTTCTGAAGTGGAATACAACGGAAAGCAACGTCTCTACATCAGAAAGTAAGTGGCACCTTCTGACATTGCTCTTTAAATGCAGGTGTTCAGAGGTTGGAAGGAACAGGATGTAAAAACAAGTTCCCATAAAACCCAATTCATTACAGAGCCCTTGCAATTTTCTTACCTGTAAGTGCCCTATTGCTATGCATAAATATAGATGTATAACTCTGTATTTCAGGCAAAATACCAAACCAAAAGTCAATACTGCTACTTCCAAACAGAACTGAAAAAAATAAACTTATTGAAATTGGTATTGGGTAATTTCTACTGCAATGCCCATATACACATATAGTGATCTAGATCAGGACATCACCAGAAAAACAATCCCCAGATAATAACAAATGTTAAATTTTTAAACTCACAAAGCACCAGGTCCTCCAGCATCACCACGGAAATCCTCAACACTCATTATGTTTTTACTGTGGCTTTGGGCATTGGAGAAGAGTTACCGAATAGCAGAGGATACATCACAGAGTGGCACCCAACTCTTTACATGTATGTGGTCTTGACAATCTCCAGTACCTAAAGCAGCCGCTGGTGTTAGGTGCCAGCTGTGAGCATCACCTTCCTCTTTCAAATCAGCTTTAAGTCAAAAACCTTAAGAAAACTTATACTGCTCTATATAGGAGTGAGCAGTACAACCAAGCTTAAGCTAATATTATACCCTAACTATTGAAGGGTCTGGTTGCAACTTTTAAAATAAAAATATTTAATAAAAGTACAGTATGTTTTATGGAGAAAAGACAAAGGTTATTCTCGCGAAAGGATGAGCTATAAACAAAACCAGTGAGGCTTAATACTGTATGAAAAATGAACTACCTCAAAAACAAACCAACACCCAAATATTATTTGGAATGCAAAAGCATCCCCTAACAATGAAACTAATTTCTATGTGACTTTAGTTTTGCTTTGAATGTCTACTTACCTACATAAGCTGTTCCTTCTCGTCTCATACTATCAACAACATGCTGAAGGATAGCTTCATTGATTTTCTCTAGAAGAACTTCTGGAACCTGAATATCGACATCAAACTGACTGAGACAGTGATGACATTTGCTGGACTAGCCCATAGGACCTGGAAGTTCTGGGGTATGTAAACACCTCGCCTACGCTTTCTGCTCTCCCACCCCCAACCAGCACACTCCTTCCATCAGAGTGCCTGAAGGACAGATACACCCATCCACTGTCTCCCAAACTTTTTTGTTTGATTCTTTCTTTAGGCAGACAGTTTTAAGGAGGTTTTGAGACACTGGCAACCTGAGCTATACACAGTAAGATTCCTTCTGTACTTTAAAGAAAAACACACAAATAATACCCTCAAGCAGCATATTTAGAACAATGTAGTCAACTTTAAGAATTAACAGGAAGAAACCCAAGATCATGTTCAAGACAGAGACTCCAGGCACACTGGGAGTTTTGCAGGGACATTTCAAGGGATGCTAATTAGAGCAGAGAAACACCAAGCTTAGTAATAACAGAAAAGGTAGAAGCGAGACCATTCCTCAGAACACTGACTCATTAAATCCTAAAAAATGGGAACTAAAACTTGAGCCCTGTGCTGCACTAACACAAGCAAAGCATCAATCCATTTGACAAGAAAACTGGCCCACATGATAGAAACAAGATTGGGCCCCCAAAGATGATATATTAACCACAGATGTGATAAGCCTTATTGCAGACTGAGGAGGAAGTCTGCTCTACCTGAGGAACCGGGCAATAGGCTCCCATCCCTCCGGTGTTTGGACCTTGGTCGCCATCCAGTAATCGTTTGTGGGCCTGAGCTGGGGGCATTGAGGCAACAGTGACACCATCCGTGAAGCACAAGCACTGTTAAGAGACACACAACACACGGAAATAGTGACAACGTCCTGTCATAAAGGGAGTTAATGCAGCTGGTCATAGTGGAAGGCTCAGGACTGCCAGGAAAAGTTAGAAATCAAAGACAGAAAGCAATAGGATCCACTTATTCTGCTGCAAGCACACTTCATTTTTAAATAATTAAGAGAAATGGTGACGCTCATCACAATTCCTTTCAGATGAATTACGTCCTGAGCTATCAGCCGCATGGACGTATGCTTACCTTGAGGCATGGAAATAGTCTCCATTGATTTGACAGACTTGTTCATGTGTTTCAAGTTGAATGTGCGTGTTTGCAGATCTGGGGCCTGACTGACTGTGAGGTATTCTAAGTGCAGAACAAACCTTGCACAAATAACATGTTTTCAGTTTTCATGTGGCATATAATACCCATGCTTAGGTTTTATCTTGCCACTGAGTAATAAGCAATCCAAAGTCAGGAAGGTGTTAAAATAAGCACTAAATACTAGCACAAAATTATGGATGCTAGTAACAACAATTACCAAGACAAAGTCCATACAAACATGGTTTAGATCACCTTAGGAAAAAAACCATAATTGTCCACCTAAAAAGATCACCATCATTGTATCCATATGGCTAATACAGAAGAAAGTTCGGCTGTCAACATACATTGATTAGTATGACATAAATTGCTTAGATGCTATATTTATTTCTGTATATGCAAATAAACCAATGACAAAACCCCTATTTGAAACAATGAACTTGTGTGCTTATGCACAAAGCATAGCAATAATGCCAAAGAATAAAAGCACACAACCACACCACTGATCACTTACAGAAAGTTCTTCCCCTTGAAGAAGTTCTTCAATAACAACCATCTCTCCAAACATTCTGTCCTGTACAAAAAAAAAAAAATAAAAATTCCTCCAGTTAGCAAACATGACATCTACTAGTTAAATCCTCTCTGCACTTTCTTTTATGAGGAAAAAAACTAATGTGCACAAAAAGTACAGGCTTGCTTGAATTCTGGTATGTTGAATAAAACTAACATAACCTCGCTTGGAGATAAGGAAGAGACACTGAAATGCACCTTATCAGACCTCAGGAGCCAACCAGACATTAAAAAGTTGGAGGGGCAGAGTAGCAGTGCCAGAATGACAAACCCTACAAAGCCTTGCACAGTGTCTGGGGGAGCATGAGGAATCTGAGAGTGGTACCCAGAGAAATTCCTTAGACAAACAGACAAGCTTCTCCCAAAAATATTGCTTCCTGTGGCTGAAATTATAAACTCACAGGCTAACAAACATAAAGAAATGGATTTTCAGTGATTAATTAAAGATTTATCCACCTGCATAATCTCTTGGACAGCTCTGCAGGCTTCCTCTTTGCTGGCTGCAATAGTCACTTCTTCTCGAGCAGCAGGGCCCCTTGCCCGTACAACTCGTGCAGGAAAGTCTGTGCTTTAAATGAAAGTGAAAGTGAGATTCCGGCATCCCTACCACATCCAGGGAAATTATCATTTTTAAGATGAGTGCCTCCCATATTCTTCCTTTTTTCCTGAATGATTGAAGAACACCCTTGGACAAGACGCTGAACTCTTTAACATCTCACTGTTTCTTCCTCTTTTCCCAGAGTTGGGTTGCTGTTTTACTCCTGATGTGGGTTTGGAAAGATGAACTCATCGATTATTTATAGCACCAGATTATGGTATGTAATTCTGTAAACCACTACAGGAGTTCTCTTTAGGTGAGGTTAAGGCTGAATTATATCTTGCACATAAAAGATACGTTAGAATTAGTGTATTAACACCGGATTCCCCAAATTGCTGGAATTGACTCTTATTAAACACAAACTAAATCCAGAAGAAAAAAAACCCAAAACATTAACATATTTTAAACACACTTTATCTATTCACCTCTATCTGGCTTGTGGACAGTCAAATAAAATGTCCCAGTTGAAGAGCTGATTCTACACACTAGTAACCTGTTTCCTGAGAGAACTTTTCATTCCACCTTTCCACATTAGTATTTGCAGTACATCTCAACCCTAGATTTATACAAACAGCCAAAGCAGACTCACACAAAGCTCCCTTTCTCCACATCTCAGTGGGCTGACCTCAGTCTTACGCATGCTTACAGACATACAAGTTGTTGGCTTGTTTCTCTATTTGGCCATAATACAGACTAAAGGCTGTTCCAGAGCAAAGTCAGTGAAAAGGTTGGGTTTGTTTGGGGGGGATGGGGGGTGGTTTTATTGTTTTGTTTTTTGTTTTTTTTAATCCACTAGATTTTACCACATGTAGCACAGGAGCAAAGACAAGAAGCTTGTGAAACCGCCACACACCAGTGTAGCTGAACACAGCAGCTGCTGTGAGACTGGACCTAAATAGCCACAGAAGTAAGACACTCTCCCAAAGCATCCCCGGTGACTTCAGAGGCATTACTGCTCAAGGCAGTTGCAGAAACATGCAGCTGCAGTTCTCTCTCCATGTAAGAGAGATGCTGCAGGATGTAAGAGTATCCTCCTGAAGTTCTGAGTATTTGACCAGTCCCTCCCACACCACTCCACAGACAGTATTTTGCTGGTGTTTGTCTGTGTAGAAATTATTATTACCCTTACAGAAAGATTTATTGAAATATTTTTCTCTGCCACTATCTTTTTTATTTAAATGGCTACTCAACATCCTGAAGAAGCTGATCAAGGGGAAGAGCTGTGATCTGTGAGCAGAAAAAATCAACCTATTTAAGTTCCCTGCCCCTTGACCATCTGTCTCTGATTACAAAACTAATTTGTACCATAGCTACTTGCGAAGAACAACAGTTGAAAATGTCCCTAGTTCTAGGTCGCCATCAAGGGTGAAGGCCAAATGCATAGAAAACTTGACAGAGTAGTTTCCAGTATAAAAATATTTACCTGATAATAAACCTACAAGCTTCCTGGGGATTGGTGAAGGCTTTCCACCTTGCTGTTGGGATCCCATGTCTATCCAGAAAGGCTTTGGCAAAACTGGTGTTGGATGCCAGCTGGGCTGCTTTTGCAGATGGTCCAAAACACCTCACTCCTGCTGCTCTCAAGTCATCAACGATCCCTAATTATCAAAACCAGCAAAAGAACCAGGTCATCTCCATTCCAGAAGCCCGTTGACACTTTTCCTTGCCTTGAACAGCTAATTCATCCTTAAAATAAGGTTCTGCATATCCAGTGACCTGTTCACATGGAGATCTTACTGTACCACATTACAATAAATGCATGTGATGGCCTGGGCACTGCTGCTCTCGTTAGGACTAGTGCAAGAAAATTCTTTGTTATAAAGCAAAGCAGAAGACACAAGAGTACCTGTAACCATTACCTATTCCTGATGCTACATGATTTCCCGTCCTGATTTCTAACATGCATGAAGCAGCACATGGCTGTGAAGCCAAATATTTTAAGTGACTATAGTTTTTATTTACAAGATAGTCCAATTTCTTTTTTTGCTCTTTAAGTCACTGGATCCTAAGATCTGAAAGAGGTAATTTTGAAGCAGAATTCAAGGTGCTGATTTTTACTATCAAGTTAATTTAGTTCAGCCTTACCAGCTGCCAAAAGAGCTTCTTGTCCAACTAACACAAGTCCAATGTTATGATCTTTGCAGAACTGGGTAACAATAGTATGATTGCTCACTAATACAGCTGAAAAGAAAAAAGAAATATAATTGTTACTGTTGTTAAGGCCTAAATAAGAGATGTGAGACAAGGATGTAATTGTTCTATCTCCCTAAGAAGTATGATTAAAGTAATGAAACAGCCCACAAAGGGCAAAGTAAAACAAACTTTTAATGAGTCCAGAAAGAACAGCAAACATATCCAGTCTGCACTACTGTTTTTATACATATCTCCTAACGTATTAAATGGGTTTTTTTTTTTTTGCTATCTGTGATCAAGATAAACTTTCAAAAGCAGCTTATCATTACAAAATGAAAATCAAAAAACCCCAACTCTTAAGTTCATAAAAAAAATGATTTTCAACTTCTGAGCAAAGTTTTGCTCAACTCCAGTGCACAATGCAACTAGGTTTAGCTCAACAGCCGGAGTTGACACCAGAGCAGTTTCTAACCAGAAGTTAATAAGTTTGAGGCCTTTATTCTTCTGTTCAGTTTCACTGAAATTGATCAGTGACTTCATATCTAACAGTAGAAGGAAAGACATGAGGTCTAGAAATTGAGTCTCAGATAAGGCTCACGATCTTAAAAGGCTAGGCTAAAAATAGATGTAGTATATCTTACTAGGCATTTCTACAAATCAGAAACAAAACATACAGAAAAAAACCTCAGATCTTAAGTAGTTTCTGGTACAAGTAGAAAAAAAGAATAATTGTTATCTCCTACCAACTCAATAGAAATGTGGTCAGTTTTATTTCAGTTCCAACAGCAGTATTACTGATTGCTTGACACAATGATCTATTTTTCCAACTTTTTACCTGAATTTGAAATTTTGCCATTGTCAGCTGTTCCTGCATTTCCTGGAGCAACAAACACTTGTTTTACATGTGGGGACTGAGCCAACTTCCAGGCCAGGGCATGCTCTCTCCCTCCACTGCCAATCACAAGCACTCGATCAGCCATTAGCCTGTGCAAACCCAGAAGCATAATATATAGTACTATCTATTCATTTCATAAGCCCACGTGAAGATAAGCAAAAACATACAAATTATATCCCTCGATTATAATTGGTAAGGAATATAAATCTTGTTTGTACTGTAAGATATCCAAACACTGACTGCACCAGTAGTGTCAGTGGATGGAAGCATCATTTGCATTTTTTGTTTAAATACTGACAATGATGAAATCACTGAGAATTTTTTAACTTGTGTTAGCATAGTCAAGATTTCCTCTCTTAAGTATCCAGGCTTAAATAATCTTGTCACAACCAGATCTCATCAACACACAGGCCAGGACAGTGCAAAAAGTTTCATACAAATGCCCTAAGTAACTTACACAGTAAATATATTTCAAATTGAACACTGTGGTCAGACTGAAAATTTTTATGACTCTAAAGATCCCCATAATAAATGGCAAAGACAGTTTTCAGAACAGATCTTATACTTGGACAACTGCTAAGAGGGTAACTTTGGCAGAACAGCATGTGCAATAAAAGAACAATTGTTAATTTTGCTAGCACACTGACATTCAAAACAGCTCCTCGGTAATACGTCTGGGCAAATTAGTTTTGATTTATTTCATAAATATTATCATACTCAATGTAGGTCACATCTGCAAACTTAATTTTTCCTTCTGTACTGAATGTGGGCAAATGTCAGAAAGAAAAAAACACCCCAGAACATGACCTTTAGGGAAGATGCTAATGGCATAAACCAGTCCTCACCCAGGAAATAGGTAATAAATTAAAGATACCATAAAACCACTAGATTTGCAAGCAACATTTCAGCATTCTTTTCCGAAAAAATCATAACTGTTGGTTTGAGTTCATTCAAAGCTTCCAAAGGCAAACAGAAGCTATAGTGAGTACAGTATTTCAGAAAATATGTTCATAGAGCTGTGATTAATCAATAATCATGTTTTCACTTTCAGAGACAGTACTGAGGTGCCTTAACCTAATAACAATAAAATTAAATTGAATTGTATATATTTTCATAGTTATCAAATTGGCCAAGTACAATGCAAGCACTTCAAGCAGCCTGTGTCTGGGGATCACAGACTGTTATGGGTTATCTACGAGATTAATTTTAAGTTTTAGGAATAGATCTCTAGGCCTAGAAATGTGGAGCATATGCTTTAATGCTCTTTCAATTGCCAGACAGATTTTCGTGAAAGAAACTTTCTCTAAGTCTTTATACTGTGTAACTATCCAAGATGTCAGACTGTCTTTCCTTTTGTCAGTGCTTGACAAAGAATTCTGGAGTCACTAGGAAGTTGCAGTGAACCTCAAAGTAAAGTGTTAGAACTGGTCTATCACTGACAAAGATACCAACATGCTCTCTACAAACCTTCATTATGGTCCAACTGTTGCCAATGAAAAGTGTTCCTAGAAGCAGAATTATTTTCCCTCTAAGTATAATTTCACAACTCACTGAAGTTTTCTAAGGCAGAAAAAAATTAAAGTTCCTGACTGGGAAGAGAGAGAAACCAAGCAGTGCCACCTGCCCTGTGGAAAAAACACACATTTCCATTCTACATCATAGTGAAAACACCGAAGACATTTTTTGCAAAACAATTCTAAAGCGTGCTGGAAAAAAAAAGAAAAAAAAAAAAAAAGCAAGGTGGTAAGATGGCTGGTCCTAGAGGAAAGACTGTAGAGAGGGGTGACTTCTCTTACCGTGTCAGATCCTGCTGTTTATCCACACAAAAGGCTGAGGAGTCCTTCGGCCAGATTCAAGTCCTTCAGGCAGATTCAAGTTCTTCGTTCAGCTTCTGCTTCAGATCCAAATGATTTCTAATCTCTTAAAGCCAGTGATAAGGGTGAGAGGGTGAAAGAATCAGACAGATTTGTATGCTGCCCTGTCCCCTTTTGTCCTCCTCTCTGATAGGAGGATGCCCAGCAGGATCCCCTTAATGTTGCCCGCCCTTCAAAACAGACCTTCTCACTGACTTCAGCAGCATAGACCATTCTCTTTTAATTTTTCCTCAGCTAACAAAAACCAACTCCTCCCCATCGAGCAGTCTTACGTTAATAGTATTCAACCCTAGGAAATAATAATTTTTAAAAAAGAAGCCACAATGTTCTATCAAAAAGCTGAGATAATTTCTCAGGTCCTATGTAAAGAGTAGTTTTATATCCACTAAAAAGCATCTCAAAGACAACTTGTAAAAATAAAACATATCTTTCATGGTCTACAGCTAAACAGAAACACTGCTGTTAAAACCTGCATACATAACTCCCACAGAACTATTCTTTGTACTGGGACATATGCTTAGATGTATATATAAAGGTTATTTAAATATCTAACACACACTTGAATTGTGCCCCACTTAGTAACTACCCTTTCTACTTTTTGAAGATATTTGAAGAAATGCTAGAGATACAATGTATATAAGAAGTGTTACTCTTCACTGGTTCCTACACCATCTACTTCAACAGCTTAATCCTTTTGTTGCCCGATACACGA
>VXBZ01007994.1:0-44806 GCA_013399135.1 Heliornis fulica | reverse complement strand
GTGGGGGAGGTGGGAGATGCTAGTTGTACACACGCCAAAACAAACAAACGAAAGAAACAAGCCCCAAGCCCGAATCAATGAGGCGAACGGTTTGTGTTCTAGCCTTAGAAAGCTCCCGGTTTCCCCTTGTTTTCAGTCCGGTCTCTCGTTTCTCTCCGACGGGGGGGCCAGAGGGGACGTTCCTGAGTGGCGAAGGCAGACGGACGGCGGTCGGAGATCAGGACCCTCGCTCTCTCCTCTCCTTCCCTCGCCCACTGCTTTGTGGTGGCTCACCAGCTACTCTGGCCTTCCCTGGACCGACGCGCCCCGGCCACCTTCACATCCATCCTCCCCGGGGAAGCTGGCGGGCGGGAGGGAGCGATGGGAAAGGGCTCGGCGGCTATCAGCCCGTCTTGTTGGTAGAGTCGCAGAGAGGGCCCTGTCACCGGGCTCCTGGCCGGGGGCGGCTGCCTGGGGAGGGGTCCTGCTGGCTTTGGGGTCCTGCCTAGTTCAAAGGATGCTCCAAAGCCGCTTTCCGTCAGCAGGTGTGTGAACATGGCAAATCTCTTTTATTCTCTGTTCATTATACACAGCATTATATCTATATCTATACCTATATATCACTCTATATAGATACATATAGATATATATATATATACTATCTCTGATTGTCCCTTTAGAAGCCCTTTATGTGGCAGTAGGCTTCCAGAGATGAGAAGAATATGTACAAGAGCCAGAGGAGGATAAAGAGTGAGGATGTGAGCAGCTTGGAAGTCCGCGGCCCGCCCAGCTCACCTCCAATCTCGGGTCTCCGCCGGTAGAGCAGCACGCCCACACTGATAAAAGCAAAAATGGTGAAGAGGGTGACAGAGAAGGCCAGGGTGCCGGGCGAGACTTGGAAGGCTTGTCCGTGCGCCGCGTGGTAGATGGCCGCGATGGACCAAGCCACCCCGATGCCCAGGAAAACGTTCACAGCATTGCTCCCGGTGACGTTCCCGATGGAGGCGTCGGCATACTGGTCCTGTGTCGCTGCTACTTTGCTGGCAAAGGTGTCTGTGAAGGGAAGGCAGAGAGAAACCCTCAGGGAACAGCTGGGTAAGGAGAAGTGGCAGCGGGAAGCTTGGGAACAAGTGGCAATGGCATCACCTGGGGGGTGAAAATAGTGGGTGGGGGGACAGGGTACATCCCTGTCTATGGGCACTCCCAAGGAAGGACATATCTGGCCAGAGCCAGAGTGACTATCCAGGTCCAGGAAGGCTGAGGAGGGCCTTAAGCTGTGGTTGGAGTTGATAACCTTAAAGGTCTCTTCCAACCCAAATGATTCTCTGTTGGGGGATGGTTGGCGGCACAAGGCCACGATGCTGCAGAGTATCTCTGGCCTGAAGCAAAGTTCTGAGTGAGTGGAACCATATGTATGTTATCAGGTCCGTGTGACCTTGTGGCTGAACACTAGATGAAAACAGGAGGCTGAACATCTGGGCCTGGACCCTCAGATAGGTTGTAACCAAGCCATAACAGAAGATACTAACCTATGTAGTGCCTAACCAATCACTACTTGCAAAAACAAGATGTTATCCAATCATGTAATGACACTCAAATTGATGTAATGTAACTAAAAAGTATAAAATCATATGCAGTTCCTCTAGGTAGCTGAGACAATAAAAGGTAGCTCACTACCTTCAGTCTTCCAGCATCTTCTTTTCCGACAATTCTCTGATTTTACGATTCTTAAGTCCAGTGCCTTGTGCAGACCCTGACACTTTGTTAAACAAGTGATCATCTCTCACCCTGCAGGACAACAGCCATTTAGGTGGGTGTATGTTTGCCCAGTTGCTCCTGGTGGTAGAAGAGCTGTGATAAAACTCATCTGGCCTTTTATGTGGCAGATCTTGGGTCTTGAAGACCAGTACCACACTGCTCTGCACCACAGGGCAGTGCTCATTTCAAAACCCAGTTTGGATTTGTGTGGGTGCAGTGGGAGAGATCAGCATCTGAGCTTTGTCATCTCAGTTATCCAGAAGCTGAAGCCTTAACACATCTGCACTCCCAGATCACCTTGGGTACAGGCCGAAAAAGAAAATGGTGAGATCAGATTTGATGGGCTTTAATTCTACATTTGTCTTTATGTTCCTTCCTAGTGGGGCTCCAAGGTGAGATGGTGACATGCAGTCCGGCATGAAGACCCAGTTTCATGTAACAGGACATGCTGGGCACCTAAAAGCACATTAAGAGGGTTCACTTGCAGCAAAGAAATTAAAAAAACATTTTCTTGTTTGTTTGGTTGAGCCAAATATAACCTAAAAAGATCTTCTCAAACGCCACCTCTTGTCAATGAAAACAGGAGGGAAACTTTTTCATTGTCAAGGGTGTGAGACAGCCCTAAAAATCTCACACCTAGAAGTGCCAAAGGCATTAAAAAAATGCTTCTTTTTTGGTTTCTTGTCCAGATCTGTTCTTCCTCTTGGTTCTGCTGCTTCTTTTCTGGGCTCTGACAGCACTGGGATAATTTCAAGATCTTTGAGCTGATCAGTGGAAGTCTGGGGTTGTCCAGGGAAGGTGTGACCTACATGGGGGGTGGACAGGTTGGATTAGAGCCCATGGAAGACAGTGAGTGAAAGGCACAGGCTGTCTCACACAAGCTGACATTGGACTTCCCAGAGCAACCATCCAACTGGGACTATCCTCTTCAGTATGCTTGGTTGATCTTCAGGATCTTGGTTGATCCCTAAGAGGGGAGCATTGCTGAGCCATCAGAAGTGGAGACTGGGAGGACATTGTGGCATGTAAACTCATGTGTTTTTCTCTCCCTGGTTAGTCCTAAATCTCTGCTGTAATCTGACACTGGCTGAATACTTGATCAAAAATACATCTCCAAACATTTGTGGGGTCAAGGCCTGCTAGGGTCTTCACAACTTGCATATTGAGCAGCTCCCAGAGCTCAGCAACCTCACCTTGATCCATCTGAACCAAAGCTGGACCTGGTCTCACACGAAGTTGTCCAACTGCGCAGAGCACCCTGAGTATGAAGTAGCAACTAACTCACTTGGGAGAGAAGGTTAAAGGAGCAGGTGCTCAGAAAGAACACTCAAGACTGCCAACATGGGCAGCATTCTAATCAAAGGCTGGTTTCTGACTCTAAGAGTAGATGCCATGGAGGCTGTCCACAGAAACACAAGGGGAAGGTCCTAATAATTTCCAGGGCACTGAATCCACATCCTGATCTGATCCTCCCAGCTCATCTGAGACTGAAAAACAACTTCCACATGCACCTCAAACCTGTCCTCAGGGGTCCTGAAGAACACAGCTGAGGACCTCACTGTGCCCAGCTTTCCCAGACCAAACCCAAACCCAGGCTGGACCTTAACATCAAACCCTGCTGTCATCCTTACCTGGCACCGATGTCCCCAGCGCAACAAACACAACTGCGGTGACCGAGTCCTTCAAGCCAATGGTGCAGCCAAAGTGGGATGCCAGGTCACCAATGAAAGCTGTCAGGAGGCCAATCATGAGGATGGAGACCACAAAGCAAGCCCAGCCATTCCAGTAGTCTGTCGGGGGCACAAAGGCAAAAAGGACCTTCCAGAAGACGGTCAGAAAGTGCATAACGTAGTCGAAGCAGGAGGGCAGCTTCTCCTCCCCACATTCATCGTCATCATCATCTTCCCCTGGAGAAAACACCAGTACCTGATTAGACTCACACATTCAGGCAAAGGTTGGGCAAAGCTCCATGGTAAACTGCAGCCCCCCAAAAGCCACCCCTCATGATTTGGGCTCTAGAAAGTCTTGACTTCCCAACACCTTGTTTTCTGGGCAATCATCAGAGGGGCTTGATAGCTCCCCCCAACCCCCCACCCCACCTCCCACAGCACAGAGGAGCACAGGAAGCTGCTGGGGTGCTGCTTGCTGTTCCATGGCTCACAGCAACCACTGTTTTCTGCCTCATCAGAAAGGTGGTGATGAAAAGCCAACTGGGGGATTGAGACACAATATCCATCCTGGGAAAGAGGACACCCAACCCCACACATCGGAGTTTCACCTCTCGTCTGCTCCCATTTGTGGACCTGCAGAGAGCACACACAGTACATGGGAGCAAGGGGCTCAAGGATCCCATATGGGGATGGCCCCCAAGGGAGTTTGGTAACCTCTAAGGGGAGTCAACCCGTTCTTGGTTTGGCCCAGCTCTAGTAGATGTAAACCTTGGTCTCTGCTGGCCTCCTTGGGGCTCCCAGCAGAGACAGAGCCACAGGGAGAAGGTAGTACTGGAGCCAGGGAGAGCAGGGTGGGAAGGAACCTCTGATGCATATATCTGTCTGCTTGCAGGGCACATGGCATCCCATGGGAGGGCTGGGGTGAAGCTAGAGGGTATTCAGTGGGGCCACTGAGATGATTTGAGCTTGGAGGATCACAGGGAGAGGTGTAAGGAGCTGGCTTGGTGAACCAGGAGGAGAGAAGGTTGGAGGGGAGCAAGTGACAGGTACAGAGTGTGGTGTGACAGTCCCCTCTGCGCTGAGAGGTGCCACAACAAAGGACAACAGCCACAACCTGCAGCTTGGGCCACAGGAAGGCACACACGGGAACAGAATCTCAAGATCTTCAAGGTCAGGATGGTTGGGACCTAGGCAACCTTGTCTAGATGCAGGCCTGGAGGTTGGTGGCCCTGCCTGTGGCAGGGGGGTTGGAACTCAAAGATCCTCAGGGTCTCTTCCAACCCAGCCCAGTCTGGGATTCTGCGATGAGGCTAAAGAAAACCATGACCAACCAGGGGAAAGTTCCACTCAGCACCCTGGTGTGGTGCAGCTTCACATGCATTGTTTCTCCTCAAATCTCCTTTACAGACTAAGACCAACAGACAAGACAGAAGCAGTGGGAAGCCTTACATCTGTACAATAACTTGATGGGAGTTCATGTGTTGCTTGGCTTTAGAGCTCCAAACTCACGATGGCAGAAACCGCAGCTAATCAGCGGCACGGCGTGATTGTTTTGGCAGATAGAAATACCTCATTCCTGTGCACTGTCGTGGAGACAAGTAACAGTTTTTCAGCCTGGGAAGTCCATGCTGGCCTGGTTTGGGTTTCTTTTTTTGGTTTTGGTCGTTGCCAAGGTTGGTCTTGGCAGGGTACGCTGAGCTGTGCTCACACAGTAATTCTGCAGCAGGTATTTTAATCCTGTCCCAAGCTGCACGGCAGCAGGACTGTCATGGATCTTAATCTTTACAGAGATGATAAAACAGACTGAAAAATGAACATGAGTGCCACTGTCATAACACTCATCCAGATCTGTCCATCATTTTGTTAAGCATCACTAACATATCTCTTTCGAAGGAGCGGGCCGGATCCTGTGGAGGTGAGTTGAAACGCAGAGTGAGATCAGATGGTGGCCCAGGGGTACATTCAGGAGCAGGTTCACAAACCCCAGGGTGTTCTTGCTGTGGAAGAAACTTTCTGGGCTGTTGAGTGCACACCAAAGTGGGTGAGGAGCTCCAGCTCAGCCCTGAGGACAGCATGGGATGGAACAGAACGGTGTGGCACAGTCTCCTCTGCACCTGTACTGCCCTTCTGCAGACCTGTCCTGCTCCTCCACCACCCAGCACCCTGCTGACATCGTTGCCAGTTGCTTGCTGAGTGGGAAACAGGGTTTTAATGTTTGTTTTATCAGCTGAGATGCTTCTTCTTAGGACGAAATTCTTCACCAAAAGAGCTGTTGGGATGTGGCACAGGCTGCGTAGGGAGGGGGTTGAGTCCTCACCCCTGGGTGTATTTAACAGACGGGGAGATGAGGTGCTCAGGGATGGGGTTTAGGAGAGGACAGGGATGGTTGGACTCAATGATCTTGATGGTCTTTTCCAACCTTGTGATTCTGTGATTCTCTGATTTTGAAGTGGGAATGGGGGATTTTCCCTGCAGCCTGCTGTGGAGAGAGAAACTCAACCCCAGATTCCAGCGTTTACGGCATTTTAACTGACTCAGCATAAAGCTTGAGGAGCTAAATCCTGGCCAAAAAAAGTAGGGTTAGAGCTCAATCAAACAACTGCTCCCCATCTGCAAGGGACAGCTCAGCTTCACTGAGATACACCCCATTTCTTGCATGTTTTTTAATCATCATCCTTTTAGCACTGGTGATGGCCGTGTCTTCAGGACACGGTAGGAACAGGGACTTTGCATAACCTCAGTCTTTATGTGTGTCACAGAGATGGGATCCAAGTACCAGTGATTATCTTTACTTTAATATGGGAGGCAATTAAATAATTGATTCTGGCATAGATTAGTTTAGCTGTATTAGCTACAAAACCTGCAGCAAGGATTGTCTTGCATGATGAGTGCATGCCGTATCCGAAATAATGGGAGGCTCTGGGCTGGAGGCTCTAAGAATAGCTGTGTGTTCTATGAGAGGAGGGATCACAATTCGAGGAGATGGCTGCTGCACAATGTCCTGTCCTCCTTTTCAGCAGCAGAGGATAAATGGTATGGCAATCACTTTTAATTACGTTGCACTGGGCAGAGCTTGAGGTAGGGAGTGTGAGTGCTCCCCCCCTGTGTTTCACTGAGCCTTCCACAGCGATTTAATCAAAGCTGGTTGGTTTTACCCTAGTGGTGTACACGTGGGGCTCAGGCTGGGCTGTGAAGGTGTGACAGCCAGCCAGTGAGTTACAGCATCTCCAGCTGTTAAAGCCACATCTGGACAAGACCTTCCTTCTTTCATCATCTTCCACAGATGCGGGACTACACAGATGGGGGAATGCCCCCATACTGGGGGCAATGTGGCACTGGTGCCTGAGAGACCAGTACAGCAAGGAATTACTGATGGGAAGGAGATACTCTGAGAGAGAGAAGATGTGGTCAGCTGGTATGACCACATACCAGCTGACCACATCTTCTCTCTCTCAGAGTATCTCCTTCTAGAAGATACCTTCTAGAAGATACTCTGAGAGAAGATGACCACATCTTCTCTCTCTCAGAGTATCATACCAGCTGACCACATCTTCAGTGCTGCTGAGCCACCACCTCCAGACTCAGCTGTCTGGAGCAGCAGCAGTTCCTGAAAGCAGGAGATTGAGGGAAAATTTTGTCCCACAGAGAAGGGGACGGTCTTCAGAGCTTGGTACCCTTGCACCGTCCTCACTGCAGCAGTACCTGGTGCACGAGGGATGGAGAGGGCTCTTGCTTAACACCAGCATCATTCACGCCACTCTGACTTTAACCACTGCATTCACCTCCCAAACCCCTCTCCCTGAAATGACTTTTTCCCTCTGCCATCTGGTAACAGCCCGAGTGCTTCTCTGCTGGGTGCCACAGACACACTTAATGCAGGAGGTTTCCCCACACGTCGGACAAGGTGATCTCACGAAAGGGTTTAAGCAGCTGTCTTACTTATGCAGACACTGTAAATAACTCCACCACCTGTTTTGCCTCCTGCTGCTCCACTATGGTCTGTATTACTTATACAGCAAAGCCGAGACACGAGCGAGGTTGGTCGTAATTCTCCCGGAGCAGCGGTCCAAACTCACCCGCGCTGACAGTAATAGCCTCAATAAACTGCTCCCTCCAGCTGTTTGTGCCAACCACCAGGGCCAGGTTCGTCTTCTTAATGAGCTTGTCCACCGTGTTCTGCAGATGGAGACACAGAGGAGACAATTAGGGGCTATCAGGCTGGAGCTGCTGGGCTAAACCCCACCAGCACCAGGGCTCACAGCCATGCACTTATGGAAAGAGCTTAGTAGATTTTAAGCTCGGGTCAAGAGCCCTGACAGTGAGAGCAAACGTAAGTACTTGCAATTCCCCTGCCTGCTGCTCAGAGAGACCTTCTGAAACCTGCTTGTGGTGGGAGTTTGAACTGTCTCAGCAGAGGTTTAACAGCAAACAGTGTGGAGGTGCTCCAGTCGTTCCCAACACCTCGGGGAGATTTTTTGGGGTTTTTTTACCAGGCTCCTTCCAAGCACTTGATGAAGGTCCACTCACAGAGCTGGGCTCTACCTCTCTGTGCTGCTCAGGAGCCAGAGCTCAGCACCAACAAGGAAGGTGCTGCAGGCAGCAGCGGGTAGGAGATGCTCCTGGGTGGCTGCCCACATGCCATGATGTCTCTGACACACACCATGACAGGCACCAAAGCCATGGGATGGAGGCAGCCACTGCTGCAACCACAGGAAGGGTGGGCTGTTACTGTCTGTACTACAGAAGAGTGGGAAGGATAACGAAACGGGCCTTGGTCTGGCACGTGCATGCACGGCAGCTTAGTTTTGTGACCATGACTTGCACTTCAGGGCATCAGCCCTTTGTGCTGGAGTCCCAGGCTTAAGTAGGACCTGGGTGTGGGACATCACTGTGAACATGAAGTTATATTTGAAATCACCCCGCAGCATTTTGGGGCCTAGCCAGCAATTAGTCTCACCTGATTGATGTACAGCAGTAACCACAAACAGTCTGTGAGCAGGACAGAAAGTCTGGGATCGACCCTGAAGGACCGTGGCTGTGTGCTAAGGGACTGAGTGAGGATGCAGAGTGCATTTTAACCCATTGCCATCTCACTGGAATGACCTTTTTGTTACACTTTGGCTCAACCACCTTTCAAAGTGTCCCTAGATTCCGCTCTGAGACCTTGTGATGTGGGGAGCTGCCTCACTTTGCTGCAATGCCATGAACATGTGCTTGCTGATGATGTCTAAACCCAAAAGAAGGGTCCCCAGCCAGAGGGAAAGAACAGGGACAGGGGTGTGGGGACAGTACCTTGAACTCATAGGATTCCTCAATGATGATTTCGAGCTTGGTGTGTTCCCCCAGGACTGGGCGTCCCATCTCTGCGATTCGACGCTCTTCTTCCTCCTTGCTGGTCAGCGGCTGCTTTTCTTCATTCTCCTCTGCAAAGCAAAGAGCCTGTCCGTGAGCCAGGCCTGGCTGGCCCCTCTTTGAAGCTGGCTTCCCATCAGAGGGGGAGGTGAGGAAGCCTCTGGGTGGGAACATGAGCGACAGAGCAGCTGAGGAGGTCATGGAGCAATAGGCAAGGTAGCTTTGCTGGGAAATGCTAGCAAGAGGTTTGTGACTCATTCACTCTGTCCAGTTCACCCTCAGGGCTGGGGAACAACATATTGCCTGGTATTGCTCCTCTCCCACAGGGATGCTGGGAGGGGACAGATAGATCACTAAGGCTGCTCCATCTCCCAGCTCTCCAGTTCTTCCTCGGAGCATGACCAGGACATTTCCATCAGGATGTTTCAACCAGAGCGATCTGCCATCAGTCCCAGGGTTGAGATGGATATGAAATTGGCTCTGCCTCCTTTGGAGCAGGCCTTTACCTTGAGGAAGGGGCTGGTAGCTCGACACCATAAAACTCCAGCTGCAATTGTGGGGCTGGAGGAAATAGTGCTGAGCCATAAAGGTTCGAGGAACCATCCACAGGACATGGCCTGGCCCCAAACCCTGACAGAGGAGGAGGCAACGGAGAGTCCACAACTGCAGTGGAGCAGGTCTGTACCTCCAGTGGCAACCCTTGGGGCATGGGGACCCCAAGCAGCATGGCTTTTGTCACTGTCCCTGCACAGACCCCCACTGAGCTCCATTCCAGTCCACCCCAGGGATGAGCAGAAGCTGAAAAAGAGTTGGATGCACTGGAGACAGGAGTTAAACTGTCAGCAGGCAAACACCCTGGTCAGTCCATGTGAGACCACCACAGGCCTTGGGCATCAACACTGTGGGTACCTTGGATGGTGATCACGGTGCAAGGAAGAGGATGATCTCTAGCCTGGACCTTCCTGAAGACAGGTTTCCCTATCAAAGTGATCATCAAGAGATCAGCAGGAGGGACTGTACGCCCCGTGCAAACCCCCGCCGTGCGGTTAGTAACTTCTACTCCTACTGCACATGGGGTTAGCGCCGCTCCCTTGCTGGCTACCCCTCCACCACACAGGCTGCAGGGAAACCCTTCTCCTCCTCCTGGTCAAAGGCACTGCCTTCGTGGGCAGGGCCTTGTCAGCCTGAGTTACTGTTCCTGGGGCTCCTGAGGGGCTCCTCTGAGGCGTGTGGGACCCGGGAACTTCCCTCCCTGCAGCCTAATGGCAGGAGCCTGGATGGCTGATGAGGGACGAGAAGACCCTGCTGCTGTGTCCCACTGGTGGGAAGGGGCTGCAGGCCTGAGGCAGCCACAGGGTCCCGTAGCTCCCACGGTGCTCAGGCACCCTGGCCGCTGTCTGGGGAGTGAGGACAGGCTTGCTGTGCTGTGCAGAGCCCAGCACACCCCTCCTGTGGGCAGTGTGGAGGGGAAGGCTGGGCCAAGTGGAGGAGCACCCATGCTCCACACGATGGCTCGGTGGCTGCCTGTCACTTCAGGGGTGTGGGGTCACCCTCCCTGAGGTGGGGGTTAGGTGTGTGCAGCAGGCAGAGCACTCTGTGAGGGGACACGGTGTTAGCGTGACTGGCTGGGGCGGCGGGGCCGCATCACGGCGCCTTCTTACCCTTCCAGAGTTTCCCTCCAGGACAGAACAAAAGCAAAGAGGAAACCAAAAGAAAAGAGCAGGGTGAGCATATGGCCATTGAGAGGAGGGAAGGGGGGGGAGTGGGGGGAGAGCAGAAATCCATACCTGTGATGGTGAAGCCACCTAGATGAAACCAAAAATGAGAGAGAGAGGAGAGAGAGAGAAAGAGAGAAGATTAGCATCAGCACAGCAACATGGACACCCCACAGCCAGATGTTCGTGGAGGTCCTTCCCTGACTCACAGCTGGGGGCTGTGGACATGGGAGGCTGCTCCCCAACACGCACCCCAGGGTTAGTGTGGGGAGACCTCAACACAGGCTTTTCAACCCACATCTGCAAGCTTCCAACCCCTCCCACCACCCCTCCTGGTATTGAAGATACAGTGCAGAGTGGGTAAAACCAGTGTGAGCCTGCCCTGGGGCTGGGAGTGCTTCAGGGAATGAGGGTGGCTTTGCTCCCCTCCCCGGCCACCCTGACTGGGGAATGGCCAGCAAGGGCATTCAGATGCTGAGTGGGCTCTAAATCTCCCCAAGACCGGAGGCAAAGGTTGCACTGCCTCTTCAAACAGGACAGGCCAACTTTCCTGTCCAGCCACAAGCATCCCTAAACCACGAGGAAATCCCATTTCTGCCATGCTGGTGGAAGAGGTGATGGCTTAATTTGCATGGCATGAATTTATTATGGCTGTAATGACGCCACTCCCCAGAGCTGCTTTTTTGCCACAGTGGGTCACCGCTGTTAGCACTAGTGACTTTGGGGCTCTACTCCAAGGAAAGGTGAGGTGTTAGATACCTAGTCTTACTTAAACAGTGCTGACTACCCTAAAAGAGAATGTCATGAGCAAAAGGAAACTTGTCAAACAAAAAATCAACTGCCTTCCCAAAACACGCAGACAAACTGGAGAAATGGAGAAGGAAAACACGAATGCGCGCTTACCAAGCTCATTCAACAACAGGGCTGTGAAGGAGACAGACAAGAGACAAACACAGAAGAAGAAAAGTAAATGAATAATGAAATCAAAAGGGATATCCACAGAAAGACTCCAGATCCCAGGGCAGAGATTTCAGATCTGTAAAGCTGCAGGATACCATTAGTGTTGAGAGAAAGGCACTAAAAATAAAGGAACGGGAACGTGTCATGGGATTGTGGGTTTAAAATAAAACAACTACTCAAACAAGGGGTGGATATGGGGTTAAAAGGCACACTCCAAAAATTCATTTTTCCCCTTTGAATATTATGTGCAAGATCTTCCATTGGTCTCGGAGGCAGTTCTGCCCCAGGGAGGACACAAGATGTCCCATGTGCAGCGGCTACTGGCTTTGACCTCCTCCAGCTGCCTCCAGCAATAGCTCCAGCAGGCAGCTGTACGTATACAAAATCTCTATGGCAAGGCTTGGCTCAAGGAACTGGTCACTGAGTGTATTTTAGGTCTCCAAAACAAAAGAAAAAGCCTCTTCCTTAGTGCACCAGAGGGTCTCTGGTCCCTAAGGCATGGACCCCATCACAGCTACATGGCCTAAAGGTGACATTTCAGAGATGCTCTTGTTTCCAGGGTGCTGAGCACGCAGCTTGCCCTGCCTTGCTGCCTCTTGTTCAATACCAAGAAAACAAAAGAAATAATAAAAAAAATTTAAAAAAAAATCATTGCATGGCCAAAGCAGCAAAAAGCATCCTTTAAAATCTCGAGTTGCCTTCCAGCTAGTTTGCAAAGCTGATCTTCCCTCAGGTTTCCTCAGATACATGTGTGACCAGGAAGATGAGGAACTTCCTTTTCCCTTTATTTTCAATTAAACATTTCATCTGGGGTCCTGCCAGTCGGTACCACGACTCTCAAACCTGGAAGGTGTGTTTGCTCATGCCAGACTCAACAGGCTGAGCTGGTCCCCGTGAAGCTGGGCAAAGCCAGAGCCACCGAGTTATCTGGCAACCCTGTCTATGCTCCACAGATGCCCTCGACCCCATTTAACGATACAAACCCCATCTGCAGAGCCTTGGTCGTGCCAGCGTGTCTCATTCTTTTAAATTTCTTTTTTCAGCCCCTCTTCTGCTAGCTAGTCACATAAACCAGCAGGAAGGCTGATGGAGGGGGGTGACACAGCTGACCTAGACAGCAGCCGCACCGAAGGGGGACGTGCCGTGGCTGCCGGATGTGTTTTCAGCCTGAAACGCAGCGGCACAGCCCCACTCAGCGTGGGGACCGCTGGGGGCCGTCTGTGTCCTGGACAAATAAATTATTACAGCCCCACGCTTGCTGATGGGAGAGATTACGTCCCAGAAATGAGAAAGCAGCTCCAAGGCAGACAGACCAAATGCTGCTGCCAATTTTTTGTGTTTTTTTTTTCTTTTGGTTTCTTTTTTTTTTTTGCAGAGGCTTTAATAAGGGTCTGTTGTAGGGCAACTAATTATCTTAAGTAACTCTGAAACTGCTTCTTGTCCAGCCATCAATAGTGTGCAGAGTGAGCTGTTGCCATTAATTTTCACTTAATTTCCTAGCAGAAAAAAAAAATAAAAAAATAGAAAAGGCTTGGAAAAAAATAAGTGAACTCTGTCTTTTTGGAAAGGTTTTCAGTTAGTTTAGAAATGTGATGAAAGAGGAAATTGTTTTTATTATTCCTATGAGAAGCTATTATCCAGTGTGGAGCCATGAAACTTTATTTGAGTATAACCTGATTTCTCTTAGACTGATTGCATCTTATGGTATTACCTGCTGTGATTCTCAGCTATTTTCAGATCCTGGTGCTGGTATAAAGAGGCTAAAATTACTGCTCTGGCCATGCATTTTATTTCAAGCCGAGGCTGTTTTATCTTCTGATAAAAACGATGCAGCAACAGCTTCTTTCACCTCTCCAGACTGATTTTTCTACTAGGCTGTATGAAGGGGTAGCTGTAACATGCCAGGGCACCCCCCTCAAAACGTCTCTGGGCGCTGGTAGTGCTCATCGTCCCCTGCCCGGGTGCTCCGGGGCCTCCCCTGGGAGTCCTCCCGGGGTCCCTTCGTGAGTGAGACGGAGTCGTCTCGAAACGAAAGAGGAAAGAAAAAAAAAAAAAAACCCCAAAAAAACAGCAAAAAAAGGTGCAGTGGCCAAGCTTTGAAAGGAGGAAGGGCAAAACGGCCGGGAGCCAAAGTGCGAGGAGAAAAGGAGTGTGAGAGTAGGGAGACACAGAGAAAGCGGACGGCAGCGTCTCGAGAGCTGGTCTGGTTTTACTCTCACACCTTTCACTCCTCGTCGTAGCCACACCGGGTCCCCAAGCACAAGGAAGAAACTGCACTCTTTCTCATACTCCTCACGGTCAAGTACTCTAAGGGTAATGAATTTCCTGTGGGAACACAAGACAAAGGCAAACACATGATTGGCATCACACACGCATGCAGTTCACGTCCGCTCGGGTGCCGTGGTGCCGGAGATGGTCGGGTGGGGGCAAGCGGCTGCACATCCCCCCCTGGGGCGTATGGGGAAGGGCAGGAGCACGCCCACTACCCAGTTGAGGTCAGGAAGCTTGAGGGGGCTGGGTTTAGGCTGAGTTCAGGGCAGTTGGGAAGTGTGCCCTCCTCGCTCCTGCCCTTTTCCATAGGCGTTGGGGATGTGAGCTCGGTGTTGCAGGTGCCAGGCATGAATGAGCCAGACAGGGACACACAGGCTGGGCTCAGCCCCGGAGCACGTCCCCCACCTTTCTTCTCACTCATCTCCACCAGCCGGGGCTCCCCGATCTCTAGGTAGAAGGTCTTGTTTTTCTCATACTCCTCATCATCTATCACCTTGATTGATATCGTTTTGCTGGAACAGAGAAGAAGAAATAGAGATTCAAGAGTAAGGGGGGAAAAGGGACGAGGGGAGACAGGGAGAGGAGGATGAGGAGGAGGATGGAAAAGGGCAGAAGGGGGCTGTGGACAGAAAACAGTGGGCTTGGTAGCACAGGCTGGAGGGGCAGTGCAGCGGAAAGCAAAGAGCAGGAGCCAAAGGACGGTGCTTGCCTCAGGATCACCGGGTCTGAGCACCAGCAGCTTGTAGGGTGCCAACCTCCCTGGCACAGCCAGAGGCCATGGCTGTACATGACGCAGCCTAGACCAGCCTCCCCAACAGGTGCCTCAGCCCAAGGGCAGCAAGACACGTCCCTGTACAAAAATCCAGGGTGCAGAACAGCCCTTGACCGCTCGCACACACCGCATAGACTCCTGGGAGCTGGGGACCAGCACAGACCAAGGCCCTGAGAACACCACTTAAACCAGCCCCTGCACACAGAGAGAGAGGTTCCAACTTGGGCATGGCCCATCCACACACAACACCATGATCAGCTGCTCGGTCTGGGTTCTGCAGGCTCTAGTTTACAAGCTGGAGTTTGTTAGGAATTTTTCTGCAGAGGGAACATAAGGGAAAGGTGGCCTTTCTGCTCAGGGTGGGGCAAAAGAAAGCTTAGCTGATGGTGAGAGCTGATGTTTTCGTTTTCAGCATGGCCTTTTCCAACACCCAAAGGTTTGGTTGTCTCCTCCCTGAGGTTGAAGCAGCAAGTGTCCCCTCTCACATGGCCTGGAGCTGATGAATTTGCCCCAGCCCAAGTGCAGGGCAGGTTTGAAGGCAGCAGCTCTGCTCAGAGCACAGCCACAAGTCACACACCAGGAAGGGCAACAGCCTCACAGGAGGCTGTGGCCACCAGGAGAGATTTGCTCCTTGGGGCACTGATAGAGCCAAACAGGACTGAAAAAAATTGCTTTACTGGTGAAAAAATAATCAGCATGGATGAAGTTTTGCACCTCTTTTCAGGGACTTGTGTGAGCAGCCCAACTGAAAGTTGCTAGCCAGATGATTGAACCCCTGGGGTACAAGGAGCTAGTGCATGGATGGGGGAGCTACTGTGGTATCTCCTGCAGTGCAAAGCCCTTGCAAAGACAAAACAGGGTGTGGAAATCCAGCAGCCCCCACTCCTGCCAGGAGCACCCTTCTCAGTGCCATGCATGTGTGCATTGCTGCCCGGCCAGGACCTTGTCCTGGCTCTGACCTTGTCCCAGCCAAGAAATGAGAAGGCAGCAGCAACAAGAAAGAGGCAAGGCAGTGACTGACTGCCTGCAGCCCTCTGGCTATGTCTGCTTTTTCCCCACGCTTGATGGTACTGCCCTCCAGTGAATGGCCTTGCTTAAACAAGGTTCCCAGTCTCTCTCCCCCTGCCCAAGCCCATCTGTCCCCTCCTTTAAGAAATGCCTCTTGTCCCATCCTTGGCTCCTCCGCGCCTTCCGTGGGCAGCCAGCGCAAGCCAGAGGATATCTAATATACGAGCAAGGAGGATCTGCTGTTCCTGGCAGGTCCCACACTGAAACCCCATAAACATGGAAGAAAGCCACGCTCCAGGGGAGTGAAATTCAGGCCACGCTGCTGTAATTCCTGGCTTTCTCCCCTCCTTGCACGTCTGTGCTGCCACCCAAAGCCCCCTGCTAAGCCGACAAGTATTTGGCAGCGGAGTGGATGTTTTATTGTCATTCAGAGCAAACACCACTGAGCACTTGGAGGAACAGCCTGGATGATTTCTTGTGCCGTTTGCTATGAGTCAGAAGGGTGTTAAGTCTGCCCTTCATGCTTGTAATGAAACCGTTTACTCAAGAGCAAGTGATGGCTGTGAAAAGTGTAGCAGGGTAATTGCGGGTTTTTTTTTAATGAATATTTGTAATAATTTGTTCTGTTTGTAATTATTGCTGCAATATGTTTGTACATCAGGAGAAATAGTTACCAAGTATGCAGTTGATCTTGGTTTGCATGGGTGACTTAGGGGAAATTATCATGTATTAAAAAACTAAATAAGGGTGTGAAAATGCTCCCTGGCAAGCTATCAAAAAGGACCCGATAGAATTAACAGAATGGCACGATTTCAAAAACATTACTAACAAAATCAATAATTTCCCTGACAACTCCCATCAAAATGTACACCACACCCTGCCCCCAGGTATAAAAAAAAAGATATAGGGGCTTTCTCTGGAAAGTTAATTAAAAAAGCTGCCTTCATCAATTCTGAGGGCAACAGAGGTATCAAGATGTCAGATTCCTATGGGTGTGCTCTGCCTTGCAGTGTGGGGCATTCCTCAAAGCCCCACAAAATAACTCCCTCATAGAGAGAAACCTGGGTGCCAATTAAAACAAGAGAGCTGTTAATGATGCTTAGACCCAACACCAATAAGGCTTCCTTGGTGAATGTGGTCTCGGGGCTTAAAGAGCCACTACCTGAAGGTGCTGCTATTGCTCAGATTTCCAAATGATCTTTCTAGGGTGCAAGCAAGTGTCCTGTGTTGGGTAGCCATGTGCAGCTCTGCTGCTTCTGCCCTACCAAGTTGGTGGGAAAAAGGATGAGATGACCAAATGGTAAGTCCGCTCCCTGGAGGAACCTCCAACCGGCACGAATTGCTGAGGCAAATTTGTCCCTGGGATGAGAGTGCTGCCCTGGAGAAAAGTTTTCCCTTAAGGTTTGAGAAACAGCAAGTATGTGAAAATAACACAGGCTGTTCCTAGAGCCCCCCTGATCTCTGCTGACCTGTGGCAAAGCTCCTCTGTGGGGTCCTGCACCCACATGGCCATGCAGCAGGGTCTGACCAGTGAAAGTGGACTCCTATGAGGAAAGGCTGAGCGAGCTGGGGCTGTTCAGCCTGGAGAAGACTGAGAGGGGATCTCATCAATGTTTATCAGTATCTGAAGTGTGGGAGACAAAGGGAGATGGCCAACCTCTTCTCAGTGGCCTGTGGGGACAGGACAAGGGACAATGGTCACAAGTTGGACCGCAGGAGGTTCTGCACCGATGTGAGGAAGAACTTCTTCACAGTGAGGGTGAGGGAGCACTGGGACAGGTTGCCCAGGGGGATTGTGGAGTCTTCTTCTCTGGGGTCATTCAAGACCCATCTGGACACTGACTTGTGCGACCTGCTCTAAGGAACCTGCTTTGGCAGGGGGGTTGGACTCAGTGATCTCTGGAGGTCCCTTCCAACCCCTACAATTCTGTGATTATGTGACCTGCCAGCTGCACAATTTATCCCACGTTAGAGGAAGGATCACTTTCTGGGACCCAGACCGATGACACCCTGGTCTTGCTGGACCTTCTGACGTAGCCTCTGCATCGCACTCCTCTCCCAGGCAGAGAGTTGCTGGGCTGTGAAAGGGTGAGCAGCATCGAGCTAGTGTGGGGCTGCCTGTGCAAGCTGGTGACCTCACCTAGTCCCATGCTCCTGCTGCCTTCAGTCTGGCAAGGCTGCTGCCTGCAGTCCTCTTCTTCAGAGATGGGTTTCTTTGCATTACGCAGTGTGAAGGAGGTGGACTGGGAGCGCCCGGCAGAGCCAGGACAGCTTGCTGAGGCACATGGACTGATGTGGGCTGCAGAGCTGGGAGCAGCAGCTGAGCCATCTGCCCCTTGGTTGTGCCCTAGCTGGATGGGCACAGTGGGATGAAGTATGCCCAGACCCAAAGGCAGCACAAGTACTTGCTGAAATCTGCATTTAAAATCAGCACAAGATGTGATGGTGCTTGTGCAAACAGAAAAGGGACGTTGTACAGCACCCTGAAACCCCCACTGCCGAGTCACTGCAGGGCCAGGAACCAGCAGCCTCCTATCCACGAGGCAGAGAGGAGAAACAGGAGATGGAACCAGAAGATTAAAGCAGCCTCCAAACCTCTACACGTTTTCTTCATTTTGTGTGAATCTGGAGTCAACCGAGATGGTGTTTCCAAACTGTCCCTCAAACCCTCACAGAGCTCCAGAGCGAGCTTTGATTTGGGGATGACAGTGGTGTTCCTGCCATAATCCAGCTTCTCCAGGAGCTGGGAATTTAAGCTGAACACTCAAGATCCCATGAGCATGCAAAGCCACAGTGCTTGAAAAAGCTGGAATATTTTTGTCCAGCTTTGTCCCTTGATCCCACTGCAGGTGGGAAAGGACAATTTTTGGATCATTCCTCCAACAGATTTGGGACCATGGGGTTACATATCCCTCTGCTGAGCCAGGGTGTATGTTGGCCTAAACTGTCACATCTCCTGCCTCTTCCCGGCCTGCTGCAGGGAGCTCCCAGTGACACCATGCTGCTGCTGGAGCTCTCCTTCATTTGGTGTCGAGTCTATTTTGCCTGAGCTAGAGAGCCCTGCTCTGGCATGAAGGCTGAAGGCATCCATGGTGGATTCCAAACATCTGCACTTCTGTACCAGAAATTGTTCTTCTCCAAGTCTGCAGCCAAGACAATTACTGAGGGAATGAGTTTCATCTCATTTCCATGAACTGGAAATCAGAGAATGAAACCAATCTTGCAGAACTGCAGCTCCAGCTCTTCTCCTCTTGCTGACACCCAGCAGCAACAAGAGAAGGATGACATCTTCGTGAACACAGCACATAAATCTCTGCCCTCACTCCAAGCCCAATGCTCTCCATCAGGATTCAAAACACTCTGTTTTATTAAAGGGCTTTGAACAGAGCATTCCTACACAACCCTCAGTTAAAACAGCCCATGGAAAAGTCCTCTTGGCAGGTGATGCTCTAAGGATGGTGCACCAAGGGAGCACCTGTTATACTTGGTTGGATCCAATGGCCATCCAGCACAGCCTCTTCTGACAACTGCCAAAACCACCTTGAAGTTGAAGGACGGGTATACAGACAGTGTGTCCAACTGACGCTCTTCCAGCCCCCTGATGTTTGTGTCTCAGGGGCTTCCAAGCCGGAGCAGGTTCCTTGTATTTGTCTACGCTTCGTGGATTCCTCCCTTTTCCCTCTGAGCTTGGGTAAGCTTTTGACATTTGCAGCATCCCATGTGCCAGGGAGAGCAATATTTCTAATGCCAGCTCGGTGTCATGGACAGCAAACAGCTGCTCTCAGGAGGTGACGTGTTCTTGGCACACGCGTGCCAGCCCACCCGCATCTTCTGGGCACATCTCTGGGAAGGGCAAGAGACACCACCTACTCGCCTGCCCGCGTATGACCTCAGCGGGGACGTGGCACTAGCAGGACAGGGCTGAATGTCCTCTGTCACCGGCCAAGCATGTTGGCTTTGTACAGTGGCAAAGGCAGGGCAAGGGAAGAGCTAATGTTTAGAGTGAATGGTGGCTGGGGAAGGCACCCTGGGAGCCATCTCATGTAGGTGTGGGGACAGGTACACATGCAATGAGCTAGCACAGGGTGACAGGAGCAGCACAGAGATCAACAGGGGAATGTATCTCTGAGAGTGGTTTTTTGTCCTAGGCCTATGGGCACTGCACTGGGCACAGGAGCAATCACCTGGGACTCCCAACTCTCCTATCTCCACTTGCCTTTTCGCCTTTGTGGGAGCAGATAGGACTTGAAGTGACTGGTGACAACCTCCACAGGCTTTTCAAACCTGAGTATCTGCACAGTCACAGCACGCAAGTGGAAACTCTCAATATACCCGTAAAAATCCTGCCACTCCCAATCCAAGCTGTGCTGATTAGTGATGTGAAATGGCAGAAACCCCTCTCATGACTCGGACAAGTGACCAGCACTGCAAGGACCAAGGGAGCTTGCTGTTTCTGGGGCACTGGCAATCAGCTCCAGAGAGATCCAGGCAGGACATGCTGGGGGACCGGGGACACCCTCCAGGGCATTTCTTGGCAGGGCCAGATCTCCAGGAGCGGAGATGTGTCAAGTCCAGCACTTGTTTCCTACTGCTGCTCAGATTCAGCATGGCAAAAGGTGGTTTTCATTACTGTAGAGCACATCTCTTAGCTCTTCCAGAACTGTAGTCATGCCTCTTCGTACTGGGTTCTTTAATTTTCTTTATTTTTTGGTTTTTTGGGTTTTTTTTTTTTTGAGTGATAGAATGAAAACAGATAGCATCTTTGGAGATGTTCAAAGATGTTCAGAGCTTGCCTGAATAACTGTCATTAGCATTGATGTTGGCCCTCTGAGAAGAGGTTGGACCAGAGACCACCTCATCCAGAGACCTTCCAATCACGTGACCTTGCCCACCTCAACCCTGCTGTGAACCTAGATCCAAGATATTGCAGCTAAGAAAACCTCCTTGTGCCCAGATCACTCATGAGCCAGAGCTGAAATAGCTACGAAATACTGCGCGTAGCCAGTAACGGCGTCTCCATTGGGTCAGGCAAATGGTCATCTCTGAACACATAACCAACTGCTACCACAGTCAGTAACTAGCTTTACCATGAGAACACGGCATGCTGTCATCCTCTGGACAGACAGACACTTACTCCTCAATCAACAGAAGGAACAATGCAGCTTGCCACCCACCCAGCTTCCACTGGTCACCCAAGAGAACTACATGAGTAATTTGGAGGACTTTTGACTGCAGATTCAAAGTTACAACACCCAGGAGAGGCAGACAGGAATGCAGTCACAGATCACAGAATCACAGACTGGTCTCGTTGGAAGGGACCCCAAGGATCATTGAGTTTCAATCACCCCTGCCACAGGCAGGGCCACCAATCTCCAGACCTGGACCTAGACAAGGTTGCCCAGGTCCTCATCCAACCTGGCCTTGAACATCTCCAGGGTTGGGGCATCCACCACCTCTCTGGGCAGCCCGCTCCAGCACCTCCCCACTCTCTACATAAAGAACTTCCCTGAAGAACCTAACCTGAACCTTCCCTCCTAGCTTCAATCCATCCCTCTTGTCCTACCACTCTGCCCTTGTGAAAATCCAATTCCCCTCCTGTCCATATGCTCCCTTTAAGTGCTGGAAGCTGCAGTGAGGTCCCCCACAGCCTTCTCTTCTCCAGGCTAAGAAAGCCCAGCTCACTCAGACTGTCCTCATAGGGGAGGTTCTCCAGCTCCTTGATCATCTTTGTGGCCTCCTCTGAACCCTCCCCAACAGCTCCACATCTCTCTTGAATTGGGAGCCCCAGATCTGGACGCAGTGCTCCCGATGAGGCCTCCCAAGGGCGCAAGTGCTCTCCTACTCCTGTGGAAAGCTGCCCCATCGGTTTCTCTTGCATCTGCTTGTCAGCCAGACACTTCATTATCTGGCTTGCATGTGGCTTGGGAGATTGTTGGGGACCAGGTGCTGTGGGAGAGAAAACTCCCATCAGGGCTGGGCACCACCAGAGCCATCAGCCAGGACTGTGCAACCTGGCCATGGCCACAGTGAGGATCCTGGACTAGACCTTTGGACATGGCTGAAGCCAACCACCAAAAAATAAGCAGCTCTTTCTCTTCCCATCCGTGACTTTGCTATGCTTTGCTTTCCATCTTCTTGGCTGTCCTTATCAGCTTGGTGAGCCTCCTTGGTGAAGCTGCTGGGGCTCAATGCCCTGTCCATGCCATTAGAAATGCAAAGAGACCTAAGTGGTCCTGTGCCTGCCTCTGCAGCACACAGCTCTTCTGACCAGGGCACCAGGGACTCCTTCTATGCACTTAGTAGCTTCATTGCTCAATTTTCTGACAGCTGCTCGGGGAGGGAAATTGTCTTGTTGCTGGGAAGGAAAAGGAACAGATCAGGCTTTTCTTCCACCAGTTGACAACAAAATTGCTCCTAATGGCAATGAGGTGACAGCCTCATGCGTGGAGAGACAGCCAGGTCTGTGGTGAAGCCATTTGTCCCAGCCATGGGGGACGTGTGCCTGGTGGGGGACGGGCGAGAGGGCAACGCGACACCTGCTCAGCCAGCGCAGGGACTGCACCTTGCTGAGGGACAGAAGATGTGCAGAGATGGCCCAGATTATGTGAAGGACCTTGGCTCACACAAGCTTTGAGCTGCTATCTAGTGGTCTCTGACAGACGAGAGGGTTCATTGGGGTTTCTGTCCCTGCTGGTGGGATCCAGCTTTGTAAGATACCCCATGAGTCACCCGTGCAGGGTCCTTCGCAGAACCTTGCTGACATGAAATGTCTGTACTTGATGAAGACTCTGCCTGGAGCCTGCTGCAAACATGACACAGAGGGCAAAGAAAAACCTGCCTGAAGCTAAGCCTGACGCGCGCTTTGGGACGCTGATTTGATGTGGCAGCCCAGATCTGCACGGAGCTGCACAGCCCAGTGCCTACCAAAACCTGATCTAGCCTGGGAGCTGCAAACACAGCGAGGGGAACTGCTCCTCCACCCCCTGCCACCCCCACCTTGGAGCCCAAATTCACCTGGCTACTCCTATCTTCTTGGTTGCTCTCCATCTCTCTCTCCAAGGCTTGCTGAGTCAGGCTTTGTGAGACCACAGGGCTCTGTTGTCACTTCCATGGCTGCATAAACCAACTGCTCTCCTGGCCTCGGGATGCACTGAGTTTAAATGACAGCATATGGCTCAAATACATAACCCTAGCCTGCTCTAGAGCATCACTACAGGGAAAATCCTGGAAGAGGAGCCAGCCTGCTCTTCCCTGGTCTTGTGGAAGTACAAGGCGTGGGAGGTGGTTTGCAGAGACAGGAGGACTGAGAGCTGTTGCTGCTCAAGTAGCTGGGAGATGACAGGCACAGCTGATGCTCAAGTACCTCAGAAAACACTTTTCAGGAGTGATGATTGCCAGGTAAGATCATTTCACATGCTAGACTGAATGCTACTTGACTGCCTTCTTAGGAAGACCATATTGGGCAAGATTTGTCAGACCAAAAGTGCTTTTCTGGGGAATCCTCAACGTTTCTTCTGATCTGACTGTGGATTTTGCACTCTGGCTAACACACATCTTCATTCATCTGCCAATGTCCCACTCTGCAAGTGGCCAGCACGGCAATGTGTCACTCTCTTGATCTGCCCCAAAACAGTGCCTGAACCCGTGGTCATACTCAAATATTCCCTTGGCCCAGGAGAGATGAAGGTGTGGAGTCCTCCTTCTCGTGGTACTGGATATGGTAACACCAGGATAAAGCATTACTGTGCTGTTCCTTCCCAATCCCACTGCCACACACCTCCAGTGATGGTCCTTAGAGCTCCCAGAGTGGCTGCCGGAGGCAGGATCACTGAGGTATCAAATAGCAGCCACTCAATGAGGATCAGTTCCTGGATCTCCAAGGACAGCATCCCCAAACAGTGCAATGCAAGTGACAATGACTAGGAGGGAAAACACTTTCTAAGTGCATTTAATCAAAACCACCCCCAGCAACAATTGCTTAAGGCGCTTGGGGAAAGCTGACGGAGCAGAAATAACTTCTCCTCTGGCTTTGCACAACCTGGCTCATGCCAGCTAAAAACTGCTCTTAGTCCCTAAAAATCCAAAAAGCCTGTGCTGCAAGCAAAGGATTGACTGCCCAGGGCTCAGCCCAGCCTGACAGCCTGCTCAGGACAAACCCCTGCAAATCCCATTTCTAAGTGGGGTTCAGAGCTGGAATCTGGCATCAACCCCCAGTCTCCCTGGCTGGGAGTCTCTCCTGGTGCCTAGCTGGGCAGGCAGGTCTGGGGTAATGCAGGCAGGGGATGATGGGGACACAAACTGGGCTCCAATGTTTGCTCAAGATTTGCCCCAGTTGGCAGGAGGAGATACGTGCTGGGCTGTGAAGGGGTGAAGGCTGGATTTGAAATCCACACTGGGAAGCTTGAAGTGGAAAACAGACATGGCAAGGAATAAGGGTTTGGGAAGGAGAGGACCTCTGGGTCAAAATCCCAATCCTCTCCCTTCTTGTCCTCATGTTTTCCCCAAGGAATGCAAATGGAAACTCATAGTGGACACTCAAGCTGGAAGCTTGTTGCCTCTCCACACACACACACAAATATGCAGGTGGCTTTTCTCTCCAGTCAGGTGTCCCCTCACAACAGTCATTGTTCTAACCTTTCCAATAAATACATGCTGCTCTTCCCTGTGTGCACCTGGCATGGTTGCCATGACAATGCTCCTCAAATGGGAGACATCACTCCTATTGAAATGGCTCTGGCACTCCCCAAAATGAATTTCAACGTGTAGCTGCCAGCACAGAGGACATTTCTGCAGTCCTGTAAATCACTCAGCAAACTTTGCTGAGTTAAAGCTGACTAAACAAAACACCAAAGGCCAGGCAAAATCCAACCCAAGTGATTCTGTGAGTGAGACCTTTCTATGATAATGGCTCCATGTCTAATTGCATAACTCTGGCATCAAGAATTGGGGTTCAAGGAAACCCAAAATACACCTGCTGAGCCTCAGTTGCTCCAGTGCCACCACTGCAAGGAGATTTTATGCATCCCTCCCAGGGAAGGCACATTTCAAGCCCCACTTGTGTGGGTTTCAGGGCAAGGGAGAACTTCCCTTGTTGTTTGGAAAGACACTGGCCAAGGGGTCTCAGGGGCCCCACCAGGGATGCTGACAGGTAGCTCTGCAGCTGTATGTGGAGAAAGGAGAGCATGAGGGGATGCTCACTGACAGCAAAGGACACACCACAGAAAGTCAGAGTGCATCACACACACACACACACACACACACACACACACACAAAAGTTGTGGTCAAACTGCTGACCAGGCTTTACATCCACCTTGATGTAAAGCGTGTGCAGGTGTGATGTGTTTTTTCAAGGGCAGCACACAGCAGACACCCTTCCTGCTCTCCCTGCTGGGACCCTGCTGATGCTAATGGACTCCTAAGCTACAGAAAAGCCATTTGATCTTTTTATGAGCTTGTCACAAAGTGTCACACTAAACTTTTATTAGGCGAAGTCGTAAGTAATCCCCCGTCAAGGGAGGTTCAAGTGCAACCCTCACATTTTAGCAATTTAAATGACTGTCTGCAGAGTTCACTCCTGGTCCAGACTCCCTTTAGTGAGTCATCTGTGCTGGACCAGTTTTGGGGGTTACCTGGCTGTATAAAAGACATGAAGCTTCTGGGTGCCAGCATATGAAATGCTGTCGTTGTACAGGCTTGAAGCATCAGGGATGCTCACTTCTGAAGACCGTAAGCCAATGTGTGAGCTTCACCCCAGTGCCACGTGCCTTGCTATGGCACAGGGCAAGCCCTGTGAGGGAGGTGATGCAGGGATAAGGCCAGCAATCTCAGGACAGCCTCAGAGAGGGGCTGCTGCTGTGGCAGTGCTGCCTTCAACAGTGACAGTGTTTGGAGCATTAAGTCAACAAACGATCCCAAAGTCTCAACCCGTAAGTTCTGCACCAAAGGGGCTGCTTGGTGTTTTCACGCTGCTGTTTCCATCCTTTGGGGGTGGTTCTGGCCAACAAAGAGCTCATGTGGGGGTCAAGTGCCTTCAATAGGGTTCATCTCTGCCCTGAGCCCAGCAAGACATCACAAGGAGGGGACCAACTTGGCCTCAGGGCTTGGCTTCAAACAGAGCAGAGAAATGGGGAAAGCTGGCCTGCCTCTGACACTTGTGTCTCTGGACACCAGTTGTTTTTAGAAAGAGGGACTGAGCTCAGGAGCTGATTTTACCTCCCCTGGATGGAAACATGGCCAAGCCTTCAGACAGTTTGGAAGTTGTTTTTCATCGTATATTTTTCTTCCCCCCTTTCCTTTCCAAGGAGTTGCTCCTCTGGAGTGCAAAGGAAAAAAGTGTGCCAGCTGAAAGCTGATAGGGGATTTTTGTTCCCTGGCTTTTCAAACACCTTCAGGTCTTTAGGAACTGCCAGCAGTTGATGCCTGTTCCCTTGCAGGGACCTTTCTGAAACTGCCCTGAACAGAACTGTCCTGCTGTGTCCCAGCAGAGGCAGGTGTTAGAAGGAGTGTGGGGATGTGGTACCTGGATGGAGGGTGCTGCTGCAGCAGGAGACTTCTCCTGTCCCTGCTGAAGTCTTTTCCCACTCTGACAGCTGCAGCATCGTGGCAACAACCACTCCTGTGGTGTCTCCCTGCTGCTGGACACACTTGGGGTCAGGAACCATTCCCACTGTGTGACTGAAATGCCGTCTGTTTACTGCCAAATCAATTAAACTGTAATATTGGTCTCTCAACCAAAACTCTGTGTGTACAAAACCCTTTGAAAGAGGCACCAGGTCTCCTGAAATCCCCAGTGACACATGGGGTTAAAGCCTGTGGTGGGAGCACAAAAGCAAATGCCTGTTTGCTAAGGATCCCTCCTAGCGCCGAGATAGGCAGGAAACCAACTCTGAAAGCAGGATGAAAAAATTCCGCTTCTGCCTCCAGTTACCAAGGAGATTGTTTAAACAAAACTAAAATAAGAGGAACTGAGAGGCTGAGAGAAATGTGAGTGTGGAAGAGCACTCGAGTGCTTTGTGATGGCTTGCTGCCTTACAAGCTGGGCAGGGTCCCTGTGTTGGGGGCAACCTTGGCCAGCAGCTTTTCACCTCTTCCTGGGGTGGGAAACTCCACGTTTCCATTGCACACACCAGGGTGAAACTGTCAGGGAGCATTTAAAACCAGTCACACAGAAAATACTTGACCACAGAGACCTCAGCTTTGTGCCAATTCAAATTATGGCAATTGTGGCACCAGGATACAGCATCTGGTGCCCTTAGCTTAGGCTTGCCTTTGCATGCTCAGGCTGTCAGAGGATGCCCCACTGTGGGAGCAAACTAAATCCAGCTGTATGTGGGGATGGACATTACTCCCCTCTGAGGCCAGCTTGACAGCTCCAGTGCCTGTCTATAAGCTCTGAGAGCTAGCATACATATCACAGAATGACAGGTTGTCAGGCATTGGAAGGGACCTCAGAAGATCATCCAGTCCACTCCCCCTGCTGGAGCAGGATCATCTCNTCACCCCTCAGTCTCCTCCAAGCTAAAGAGCCCCAGCTCCCTCAGCCTGTCCTCATAAGGAAGGCATTCCACTCCCTTCATCATCTTGGTGGCCCTGTGCTGGACTCTTTCAAGGAGTTCTGTGTCCTTCTGGAACTGAGGGGCCCAGAACTGGACACAATATTCTGGTGGTCTCACCAGGGCAGAGTAAAGGGGGAGAAGGACCTCTCTTGACCTACTGGCCACCCCCATTCTAATACACCCCAGGATGCCATTGGCCTTCTTGGCCACGAGGGCACATTGCTGGCCCATGGTCATCCTGCTGCCCCCCAGGAACCCCAGGCCCTACATTCCTATGGAACAGAAGATACTACTGCAGAGCCCATGGACACACACATACCAGATTTGCTTCTGTGACAGCCAAAGGTCAGAAGTCAAAGCCCACCAGATTGCTTGTGAGGACAGGGCTCTCTCAAGCCCCACAGGTTGCACACCCATGCAAGGGGCTGCCCCAGGTCCTGCTGTACCTTGCTGCCATGCTGGAAACTGCTGATGTTGGTTGGAAGCAGCGATTCTCACACAAGCCCCAGAGCTGGTTTCCATCCCTCTGCAATCCTTAGTTAGGCAAAGAGAGAAAAGTTCCCAGATGCTCTTTCTGCAGCTGATCCATGTATCTTTCATAAGCTCATCTGAAAGCCTGATGCCCCTCAGAGCTGCTAGTTCAGGACAGAGCTTGTCAAAGCATTGGTCATTAAACTTGCCCATGACTTTCCATGGGTTTGGAGTCTGTTTTAGTTGCTTGACACTTTGACAGACTTTAGCCATTCATACTGAAACTTTCCACATGGAAAACTGTGGTGGCCACTGCTAAGAGAGTTACTGAAAGCCAAACCACCTTCAGGTTCAGCTTCAGGAAAAAATGCACTGCTTTACCCATGTAAACGTGGCTTTTTTTTTTTCTTTCTCAAACACCATATTGAGTAATTCTCTCTTCCTTATGCTTTGCTGCAGAGGATGAAACTTAGCAGAAGGATCTCTCCTGTGCTTAGGATGTGTCAATCCCATAAAAATTTGCTTAAATTAGACCAAGTTCTAAGGCTCTAAAAACTTGCAAAATGCGTAGGCTTCCTCGAACTGGCAGCTCAAGGTCTTGGAAGATTTCATGTGCTCTGGAAGTGCTCCATCCTCTCCCAGTGCCAAACCTGCCTTTGCACAGGCTGTGCCCTCGGCAGGGTTTTCCCTGTGCCTGGGAGCTGATGGGCAGCTGGAGCTCTGGCTGCCATGGGAAAGCTGGCTAGATCAGGTACCTATGTCAGGGGCAGCCATGGAGACTGGGGAAATACCACGTCTGTGCCACCCCTCCTCCCCCTTCCTGTTGGCCTCTGAGCTATGAAACTCTCCGAGCACACAGACTCCCATGTGCTGTGAGGACAACAGACTCTCCATAATAGTTTTGGTAGCCCTCCTCATCAGCTTGGGCTAGGTGAATGATGAAGCTCGCTGGAGCACCCACACCTGTCCCCTTGCACCCATCCCAGGGTCTACAGGGGATGATTCTCCTTTTTTTTTTGGCTATCCTGATGCTTAGCTTGTCTCAGCCAGCGCTGCTGGTGAAAGCCAGAGGCACATGGCTGGAGTCTAACTCTGGCCAAAGCACTTGACTTGGGTGGACCATGCTCCAACTTGGTCATTGTGTTGGCTGGTTGCAGATGGAGTGAGGCTACAGAACCCCCCTCTTGCTGCTCCTGTGACAGGTAATTTAAAACCAGAAGGCTTAGAGGCATTTAACACACAAAGAGGTAGAAACACATCTTGGTGTTGTGCTGAGGAGTTTCTCCCTAGCTTGGGGCTGGTGGGAACCACAGGGATAGCTGAGGGTGTAAGTTTGGTGTAAGGAGGGAGGCCAGAGGGACAACAGCTGAGTCCTCCCAGTGCAAAGTCTGCATTAATTCCCCCAGAAAGCCATGCTGGTGATGATAATTATAGCGCTAAGAAAATAAGGTGCACTTCAGAAATGCTCCAGAGACCCTGTCTGTTGGGATGGGAGACAACAGCAGAGAAGTAAGAGGAAAACCAACTGACCAAAACAGGCAGCCAGGAAATAAAGGCTGCCCTTCATACTCTGCCTCTCTTCTGCTCTGAAACTCATCAGCGTTTCCTCCGAGCACGGGTAAGTGCTGTGGTGGGGATGGATATTCCTGCTTTTCAAGACCCCAGCAGGAGACTCCATTCAAAGGGCCTGTTTCAAACAGGCTGCAATGTCCTTCCCAAAGCTCTGAAGTGCAGCCCCCATCGCTGTCAGTCATCACACCAACTCACACCACCTTATTGTATCTATTTTCCTGACTGAACATCAGGGTGCTGAACTGACCGTGAGCATGTTTACTTACTACAGCCAGGGAGGGATCCTCTAGTAGCCACACACAGCTGCAGTTCTATTTTCTCACTAGAGCTCACGTTTTTAAAGCTATTTAGCTGTTTGAGGTAAGCACAGACCATAACCACAACAGAGTTCAAGCATGGTCAGGGCTTCTGGCCGTGCACCTGCAGCCTCCAGCTTGAGCCTGACCAGTCAGAAGCTGCAAGACCAGCACCTGTGGCAGCACAGTCCCAAAGGTTCAGCTGATGGTGCCACCACGTGCTGCAAGATGCACAAGGATCCAAACCAAATCTGGAGAGAAGAGCTGTGAGGCTGTGCAACCAAGCCAAGTTTGCCCCCTTGCAGTTGCCATCACAAAGATCTAGGCAGCAAGCAGCAAACTCCAGAAGTGCTCAGAGGATGGTGAGTCCCAGCTGGGACACAGAGCTCGTGTTTGGCCAAGACAAGGTGCCTGGGCACAGCTGCTGAAGCCTTGGACTAGGGAGCTGTCTTGCAGAGATGAACATTTGTTTAGAGTTGCTCTTTCCCCAGAGGAACCTTCACAGGGCACATTAGCAAAAGCCTCTAATTTTATAGCCACTACTTAGGGAAGATGTCAGGGCATGGAAAAAAAAAGAGAAAAGCTTAGGATTTTGGAACAGGGCTGTGTGCACTTGCTGAGGGAGGTTTTTAATTTGCTGCCTCCTTTCTGAGAGCTACACAATGTATCAAAGAACTTTTTTTTTTTTTAAGAACCCTCTAGTAATGGTCTTTATTTTTCTCCCCAATTCAGAGCTGCCAGAGAGCCTGGAGGATTATTCTGCACAGAGCTATAAATGATGCCCCATATTAAAGATTGCTTTCACTGAGCTTTGGAGGAAAATTCCAGGGTGACTTGTGAAGATGAGATTTCCACATCTGCACCTCAACTAAACAGCTTCATGTCAAAATCTTAGCAGACAGGCAGAAAAGCGTGCTTCCGAGCTCCCAGAAATCCAGAGGGAAAAGCCCAAGGTGTATTCCAAGCAGATGACAGCTTATGTGTGATGGGTCCTGTCAGAAAAGTAGTGGAGAACCCACCCTCCTCACACCGCCCCGATTTCCAGATGAAAAGCAGAGAGGACCTTGTACCACGCACATCCTTGGGCTAGGCAGCGTGAGAAGACCACAGCTTTTCCCAGGGCCAGAAAACACTCTTGTTTCCCATCCAAAACAGTTGTGCCATTAAAAAAAAAGATACCAGAGGGATGCTGAAGATAACACAGGTTTACACCCAGCTCACACAACGCTTAGGTATAGGCACCAATTCCTCTGTGTTTCCTAAGAGGCAGAGTATGTCTCCCATCAGGCCGGTTCCTTCCCCAGTACGCAGACAGTGTCCCACAAATAGCAGGGCCATGTATATTTAATAGGCAGTGGTGCAGAGACACAGAGCCTGGAGGCATGCAGACAGAGCTGCAGCAGCCTCAGCCACTTGTGCCTCCGATGCTGCCTCACGTCGGTTTTGCTGTTTAAAGTCCAGAGCGGCCCCGTTTCCCCGTCCGCTCCCGGTTCAATTCCTCAAAGTGGAGGAAGCCAAGAACTAATCGGGGTGACTAATTGTTGGGCTGGCACCCTCCATCTGCCAGCACCCCACAGGGATGCACAGGGTGCTGGAGGTGGGGGGGAGGGAGCCTGGATTTCTATTCTGAAGCTCTTATAAGCACTGGGATAATGAGCAATATCCAGGCAAATCAAGACCAGCTGCAAAAGTCACTGCAGCCGCTGGGAAAAATTGGAGCAGCCCGCAGGGCTTCCCTCTTTCTAGCATGTTGATAGCTACAGGAAGCAGACACTTTTTAAAGTTTTCACAACTGGGTTTCAGAAGGGCTCGTCAGCCTCACTAAATATAGTGTTTCGCTCCGTGAGCCCTTATTTATTTATTTATCTTGGCCCTGCCATCGCCGCGAAGCTCCCTGGAAGCGAGGAAACGGCCTCGCCGAGTTTTCAGGCTGAAGCGACGCTCTGGGTCCGCAAGCCAAAGGACAGAAGCCAAGTTAAAAATACACATGCATATGTATGTGTATACATTTGCAATTATTCTCCGTGGCAAGGGCTTGGGAGTTTGTTTTGTTGTCTTTCACGGTGTTTATAGAGCATCCTTCCAAATGTGATACTTGGGAGGAAAAAAAATACATCGATGCTCTATCCAGCAAAACCACTATGGAGCTTTGATCTGCAGGGTGACAGGCTACCCCACAAACAGGGCTCTGGCCAGGCCCTGGTGAAGAAGAGGAAGGAGGCTGGGAAGGGAGCTATGTGGAAGGCTTGTTTGTGTGGTTTGTTGCAGTTTATTTAATCAAGATCTCTGCGTAAGCTGGATTCCGTGTATTGATGTGACCAAACCAGATGCCGCTCAGTAAGCGTGGCCAAGGCCGTGGTTGATCCCCCCCCACCCCCCTCCCCCACTCTCCCTGTGTGGTTTGGTTCAGCTGTGTGCTCAGATCACAAGTGGGTTCGTCCTGTTCCTCCGCGCGGATACTTCAAAGAGCCCGAACGCCTCAGAGGAAACGTGAGTGCCCGACTTCGGAGCTGGCTGTGCACACCAGTCATTTGCACCAATTTGCATCTGATTTGCATTTCATCACTAATCACTGCACAAATGTGCGGAAAATACTGTTTTAATCAGCTGACTGTGGGCAAACAAAGTAATCTCTCTCGCAGCTAGGAGCCGGCGATCTCCTGTCACGGCGTCAGAAGTGATGTAAATTGCTGTCCAGACGGCCTGGGCTTTTCCCAGGCAAGCCAAGCTGCCAGCCCGAGGCCATCAGGACACCCTGCCCATCCCCTCTCCTCGGGTTCCCTCTCCCTGGCAGCCATAATTTCTTCTAGGAAAGTTGTGTGATGAGCTGTGCTACCTATCCAGACCTTACTGTCGGGCACATACCTGTGTCCCAAAGGTCATGCCGGTGAGCAGAGGCTGGAGGTGCAGGACTCATCCCAGCCCTGCCAGAATTGAGGAACTTGCTCCCAGGCAACTACCTCCACTACTGGACAGATGGATGTGTTCCAGGCACACCCTGCAGGGTGTTGGGAAGCCAAACGTTGTGGAGAAACCAGCTTTCACACAAGGGGATGGGCAGTCCATCAGCTGTGGGCTCTGATGGGACGCCAGCAACTTCTCCTGACCCATCCATTCTACCACCTTTGCTCTGTACTCCAGTTCTTCCTAAAACCTGCATGTGGCTTCCAAAAGATGCCAGATGAACACCTGGGCAGTCTGCAAAGTGCTGTGCCCTTGGATAAGCATGGGAAACTGAACCGTGGCCATGGAGAGCTGCTCAAGGAGGACAAAGTCTGTGCCCATCACCAAATGGACACTGAATTGCAGTGATTTCAGGGGCTAACTGGGCCTCTCTGTTGAACTGCAGATGCTGTCAGAGTGATGCACATTCCCCTCACAAAGCCAGCTACTTTTTGGATAGGCATTTAAAAAAGTTTTCTTATCAGACATAAACAATCTAGCAGTGATTTACACCTCTGTTTCTGCTGCTTGGTGCTGTGGGAGAAATTTCCTTTCTGCTCTGGCAGTGGGAGGTGGGACAAAGTCAGGAAAGATGCCTCTTGCCAGCGCTGGATGACCTGACACACAGCCAGCACTTGCTGCAGTTGCTCTCTCACCAGCACAGCACTGGTTCTGCACACTCAGAGGATGCTCCAGGACCAGCACCACTGACCATGGGGTCTGTGGAGCATCCCAGGGGAGACATCAATCAGTTTGCTGGGAGGGTGAGGCTTACAGGATCACAAATGCATTTTCCTGCCCTGCCTCCCTCCCTGCCTTCTTCTTGGGAAGTCCTTGACTATTTGGACATTTTTAGCCACGGTCAAAAATGTGTTTTGGCATGGTGTGCTTATCAGACATTAGAAAGCTGTGCCCTGCCAGGGGGCTCCCTGCTGCTAACCACACACACATTCCACACACTGCTGCTTCTGCAGGAGGTCATGCCTGATGTCTCACTCCTGTGTGAGTTTTCATAGGTGCCTGACATACGGTTGAGCTACAGCAGCCCCTGTGTTGATTCATTTGAGACATCAGTCAGCCATGGGCAAACCAAGCCTCATCAACTAACCAGATCCCAAACCAAGCCTCATCAACCAGCCAGATAACAATCCAAGCCTCATCAACGAGGCAGATCCCAATCCAAGCCTCATCAACTAACCAGACCCCAAACCAAACCCCATCGACCAGCCAGATCCCAATCCAAGCCTCATCAACTAACCAAACCCCAAACCAAACCCCATCAACCAGCCAGATCCCAATCCAAGCCTCATCAACCAGCCAGATCCCAATCCCAACCTCTTTCATGCCAGCACATGCAGAATAGATGGTTTTCCTTCACAAATCTCTCAGAAAAAAAAAGCTCAAACCTCTACAATTTGACCTTTTAAAGGTTTTGCCGATGTGTCAAGATAGAAGATGGGAAGTTCTGACCGAAAGAGGAAATTTCTGGGCAAGTCTGGTATGACTGGGTTTCCTGAGGAGAGAAGTGGATGTTCATGAGCCTGGGGCTGAGATATTCAGCAGAAAAATCCCGGCCCAGCTCGTGACCCACTGTATGAGGTCTCAGGAGAATGAGCCAGGCCAACATTTCAGTGCAGCCTTTGGAGGAGGATACCGAAGTCACCCAGACAAACTGGCCCTGTGCCCAGTGGCCAGTGTGACCCCAGCAGGCAGGGGGCCAGTTCGGCAGCTCTGTAAATACAGCCTTTTTAATGGAAGTACTGAGCTGGATCTGGATGTCTGGCCTTAAGGAACCCAGATTAGCCAAGGACTGACTCCACGCTGCTGCTATTTTTAGCTTCCAAAACCAGCCTGACCGTGCACTGCCCTACACCCTCTGCCTGTGAACCCTTTCCGCCTCATTCAACTCAGAAACTGATTTGACAGTGTCCCTGTATCTACTACTCATCTCCAACATCCCTGTGGTGCTCATCTCCACTTCTTTCCAGAACATGTCCACTTCTTGTATTTCATGTGAATGAGCAGGTGCCTCCAAGTGCTGGTGGACCAGTTCCATGGGAGCCACCTGGGCTTGCCATGTTCAGTGGGATGCTTCCCAGCAAAGCCACCTGAACAGCCATGTTCAGATGCCTCTCCTGAGCCTCGGGTGATCTGCTGATCAAAGAGACTCACTGCCCCTCGGGTTCCTTTTGTCAGTGACAAAGCACATCTCTGGAAGCAGCAGCTGTTCCAGCTCCTCCACCAAAACCACTCAGCAGCTTTAGGGAAGGGAGACTTGATGGAGCCAGACTGGCCATGAGGCAGAAGTGGCTTGGCCACTGTGGTGGTTTAGCGGGGTGGTGGCTTCTGCAAGAAGCAGCTAGAAGCTTCTTTGAGGTCCTACAGAGTAGATACCAGCCAGGTTTTCAAGGCCAAACTGCTGCTGACAAGGCTGAGTCAATCAGCGCTGGTCACAGCGTGCCTGTGAATCACATTTTAGAGACAGAAAAACGCAAACATCCGCATTTTGCCCCTGGAGAAGGGAGTGAGAAGATGTGAGAAACTCTGCAGACACCAAGGGCAGTGAAGGAGGGGAGGAAGAGGTGCTGAGAGAAGATTCCCTGCGGCCCATGGAGAATACTATGGTGAAGTGGGTGTCCCCCCGCAGCCCATAGAGGATGAAGAGACCCCACTTGTAGCCCATGGAGAGGCAGGAGCCCACCAGAGGAGCAGGTGGAGGAATATGGAAGAATCTGTGACCTACATTGGAGCAAGCCCCTGACAGAACCTGCAGCCTGTGGAGAGAGATAAGAGGCAGAGACAGAGATGGAGGCCCACGCTGAAGCAGGTTTGCTGGGAGGGCTTATGACTCTGTGGGGGACCAGGCTGGGGTCAGCAGTCTGGGACTGAGAGACATTTGATGAGTTTATAGCAGTGACCCACGCTGGGGCAGTTGGTGAAGAGCAGAGGCCCTGTGGGAGAGGACTCATGTGGAGAGGGTTGTGGATAACTGTCTCCCGTGGGTGGGACTCTACGGTGGTGCAGGGAAAGAGTGTGAGAAATGCCCCCAAGGAGAACAACTCATGGGGAACTGACCAAAGACTGAAGTCTCCATTCCCTATTCCCCTCTTTCCCCCTGTGCCATCCTGGGGAGGAGAAATCATGGATAAAGTCAGGTCTACAGAGAATGGAGGGGTGGGAGTGGTGTTTTAAGAGCTGTTTGTGCTTCTCACTATCTGACTCTGGTCTCTGTGTGTGCAGTGTAATAAATTAAGACTATCTTTCTTTTATTGTGTGCTTAGTCTGTTCTGCCCATGATGCTGATTATGGAATGATCTCTCCCTGTCCTTATCTCGACTCCTGAGCCTCTCAATAGATATTTCCTCCCCTGCCCAGCCAAGAGGGGAGTGATAAAGTGACTTGGGTAGGAGTTTGGCCTCCAGCCAGGGTCAAACCACCACACCACACTGGATTTGACTGGGCAGCCTTGTTAGGTGCTGTCTGAAATATCCCAGCCAGCTAGTGCCATCAGCAGGGCTGCTTGCACATCAGGGCATCCAGATCTGCTTGAAGCATGCTGGAAAAGCGATCTCCTGCTGAATGGAAGCCAAACAGATACGGGCCCAGCTGCCTTTCTCTCAACACCTCCAGGGCTGAGTGCTGGCACGTTGGGCAGGAGCACCATGTGCCACTTCCCAGATAGGTAAGGCACTGCACAGGCAGAAGCTTGCCGATACGGAGGTGTGAAACCTAGCACTGAGCTCATGCTTAGAGACAGAGGTCCTGCAGGACTCCTTATCTCTCCTGCTCCATGAGATGCAGATGGGCAAAGCTCTGAAAAACGAGTCATGGGTTCCTCACCCCTCTGCGCTCTTCGGGGTTCTCAGAGGAAGATGAGGTCTCTAAAAGAGTAGGCATTATTAGAGGTCTGGGTTTACTGTTTCCCAAATCTCAGACCACCAGAAGAGGATAATTAAGCTTAGCTCTGGAAGTCCAAACCTACCTGAAAAAAACACACTGAAGCCTGCCCCAAGCCCCTTCAACGTGAGCTACAATTCCTGATAGACTGGGAGCTGCTCCCTGCAAAGTGCCAGGGTTTGTAAGTGAAAGAACATATTTTTCCACTGCAACCCAGCAGGGATTTCTTTTCTTTTACTTTTTTTTTTTTTTGTGAGAAGGTATAAATTGAAAATTAATTAAAGATAAATACTTTCTGCAACACAGACGGGGCCCTGTTGTGCAGATGTGAGCATGGAGCCTTTTCCGCATCACGGTTCCCGGGAAGACACTCGCATTATCTCCACAACCAGCGGTAACACACAGCCCACATCTCACCCGTGGACACATCTGGTCTCATCTTGCTGAGGACTGTGCTCACCAGCAGGCCATCCACAAGCAACAGCAGGGAGGATGGCTGTGTGCAAAGAAGCTCAGCCTGATGGCAGTGGCATCACCTGCTGCCAGCTTTGGAGGGGGGTGTTGATGGCACGGGTGACTTCTGGCCTGGTGAGAATGACAGTTGACAGTTGAGGCTGGACTGGCTCTGTTATCTCTCTCCTCCTCAAAACCTCCTTGCCTTGAAGGCACAAGGAGATTCCCCCCAGACCCATTTCTCATTTAAATATACTCTTTATGACCTAAAATGTGTTGCTTCCATTTTTATTGAAGTGATGCACTGCTCTGTGATCTGGGATCCCTTTAACATCCCTTATGCTATCAGTTAAATGCCAGTTCATTCCCAGTCTTACTTCTGATGGTCATCATGTGAGGGTCATGGTGCCCTTACAAACATCCTGAGCTGGTCACAGAACTGTAGGGGATGGAAGGGACCTCTGGAGATCACCTAGTCCAAACCCCCCTGCCAAAGCAGGATCACCTAGAGCAGTCTGCACAGGATCATGTCCAGGTGTGTTTTTAATGTCTCCAGAGAAGGAGAATCCATAACCTCTCTGGGATGACTGTTCCAGTGTCCTCTACGAAAGGGGCCAAGCTCTCACTTGTTGTAAGAAAGCAACCTCACCATCCTAAATCAAGACATCCTTACCTCCTCCTTTAAACACACACTAGTCCAGCTGATCACAAAAGCTGTTTGGCTTTCTGGCCCAAATAGCAGATCTCAAAAGCCGTCCCCCATGGCAAAGGCAAACCCTGGGACTCCCACTTGCTTTGAAACACTCAAACCAGTTTCCAAGCAGACAGGTCACAGCTCCATCCTACTTACAGCACTCCAGCAAATCACAGAAGGACTCAGCAATCCCACTGACAGACATCATGACATAAACTCCACGATATGACCAGTCCTACAAGGTGGAAGGCCTGTGTGGGAAAGCATCAGCATTTCTGCTCTGGCACATTTTAATCTGTCCCTGCTCAGTTTTCAGCCAGCTCAGCATTACCAAACAGCAATCTTGCATCACACAATTAAATAGAAACCTCTCCTTCCTGCATGGGGTCATCTATGGTGGGGAGAACGTGTCTGAGATGGAGCCCTCCCTGCTCACCATAGCCGAGGAACCTGCAAGAAGACTTTGTGTATCCCCCAAGTACCCGTCCCTATCCGCTGTCTGCTAACAAGCCAGCTTTTATGTGGGAGGATAGAGAATTGTACATTGAGGGGTGGGGGTGGGGGGGAGGTGGGGAGACCAGGCAGAAATCTTGGTGCCTCTGTGAAGCCAGTGGGAAACATACTGCTGTCACCAGGCACTAGAGTGCTTGGCCCCCTGCACGTTGCTCCCAAATCCTCTGTCATCAAATGGGCCCATAGTGTTCATCTCCTTGTTTAACCCCTTGTGCCATGCCCCTGTCCCAGAGGTGCAGCCTCTCTCCATCCAGGGTAGTGGGTGATGTGCAGTGCCTGTGGGTGTCTCAGAACTAAGCAGACCTGGGAATTTCTCCCCCCTCCCAGAGCACTCAGGGTCAGTCACCATACAGGATGCCCATCACCTCGATTAAAACATCTGTTTATTATCCCTTTCTGATCGCTTATTATCCCTTTCTGGTCCCTGCAGGGAGCAGTGCTGCCTGCCAGGTATTATTCAGTAGGAACCCCCCAGGGGCAGGGTACCCCCAGGTTGATGCATGCCCTTCCCAGGCATGTTCAGTGCTGGACCCAGTGTGCAGGGGGTGTCACGTACCCTACTCCCTGTCACTCCTGCTGCCTCCCTCCCTCCTCACAGCAGGGGCTATGAGGCAGCCCCTGACACCCATCGCAGAAGAGATGCTGAATCACACTGGAGCCAGCAGCCTCCTTGGCTCATCCCAGAGTCTTGATCGGCCAAGACAAGCCCAGGCCAGTCACGGAGGGCTCCTGGCAGCCTGCCCAGGTGCTCCTCTCGCTTAAGTGCACTTCCCCTGAGCACATGCCTGGTAGAAACAGAATTAAGGGAGACCACTGCTGCCCCTTCCCTCTCTCATGGAGCCAGGTACTTCCCACGTGCTGGCTTGCCACAGAAAGGATTACAAGCTGTAATTACTGCCTGGCCCGTTTCCCAGCGTCTCCTTTTCCTCCTTGGGAGGAAAGGGAGTTGTGTGGCTGCGCCAGCGCGATAGAAATGCCATCACGCAGCCGAGCCCGGGGCCGTTCCCAGAGCCAGTGGTTGGTCAGAGGCATGGTGGGGCAAAGAGCAGTGTTCATCCCCATGCACATCCCACTGGGTTGTGGTACCAGGGGGCTGCCCTGAAACGTGTGCTGGGAGGTGTGGTTGACTCTGTTCTCTGTCCCAGTCCTTCCCCAAGGCACGGCCACAGTTTTGGGGAACATCCAACCTCACCAGGGCAGGAAATCCATGCCTGGAAGCAAGCTCTTCAGGCAGGGGGTGAAGCTCAATCCATTGGGGATGGGTGGAGGACAGCTATCTGGAAGGTGGTAGGGTGTGCGATCTCCTGGCTCTCCTCCCTATTTCCCCATCCATTTCTCCATCTATTTTTGCAGCATGGGAAACCTCTTCTCCACCAGCTGTCAGCTGCCCCACAAGAGGAAGGAGGCCAGAGTAAGATCTCTGGTGCTGGGAGGTTTGGTCACAGCAAAACCTGGGGAGAAACGAGCATGTCGCATCCCAGCCCTGAGGAGGGGATTATAATGCGCCTGTTGCACGTGGGACTTGACGTCCAACATAGTTAATGCCTCCTTAATCACTCATAAGCCACTCTGCTTTGAAAGAGTAATAATAATGATGAAAACCTCCTCTTTAGTCTCTTTACTTTGTATTTTCCTGTTTGTAAATCCCAAGGCCTTCAACAAAACACCGTCACTACTGAGTGAACTTAACCGTTAACCTACAAAGAGCCACCGATGATTACGCCTCTGAAAATAGATTTTATCCATTCCCTCTACTCCCCTTTACTGATCTAGACACAAATGCTTAGTGATTGTTACTTGGCAACCATGGTAAAAATGTACTGAGCCACAAGTGGCTAGAAAGGATGAAATCACTGTAATGAAATTTCCAAAATAAGTGCTGTAATACCAGAACTCTTATTCCTACGAGAATACATCTCTTCTTTCCTTATATGTATATATGTATTTAATTTATATGTTATTAGCAAGGTACAGTTTTTCTCCTTGCCTCTCTCCAGGGATGTCCAGAGAAGGACGATGGAGTTGAGGAAGGGTCTGGAGCACAAGTCCTACAAGGATTTGCTGAGGGAGCTGGGGCTTTTGGGTTTGGAGAAAACGAGGCTGAGGGGAGACCTTATTTCTCTCTACAAGTCCCTGCAAGGAGGGTGCAGAGAGATGGGGTCAGTCTCTTCTCTCAGGTAACAAGTGATAGGACCAGAGGAAATGGTTACACACTGCCCCAGGGGAGATTGAGGTTGGACATCAGGAAGAAATTCTGTGCTGAAAGGGTTGTCAGGCATTGGAACAGGCTGCCCAGGGCAGTGGTGGAGTCCCCATCCCTGGAGGGATTGAAAAGGCCAATAGATGATGTCCTGAAGGACGTGGACTAGGCAGGGTTAGGCTGTGGTTGGACTTGATGATCCTGAAGGTCTCTTACAACCTAGGTGGTTCTGTGATTCTCTGTGAAGTTTTTTGGTGACTGGATGCAGTTGACTTTGCCACAGCAGGTATGATGTACATTTCCATGCATGGAAACTGAGGGCAGGGTGCTCATATATGTCTGTATAGATACATGCATGTGCAGACCCCCCGTTTGGCTCAGTCTCCAGACTCTCAGAAGCCCTTAGCACATAGTAAGAGGTTAATCCATCTGAAACTGCTTTAAATGAGATATCTCAAGTGCCACGAAAAGCTGGGATAGATACCAGTTATTGATTAACCAACTGCCTGAACCTACAGCTGTCAGATATCCAATTCACATCTCCATAAATCCACTCTTCTCCTACGGCTCAGCTCCTGTAGTCAATGTTATTTAGCCCCAGGGACTACCAAAATGAAAATGCAACTGGTAGGAGATACTTTTCCAGAAAATGAATGAACATCTGATCTTTAATCTCTGATAAAGTGTTTCACGGTGAGAAAATGTTTGTGTCATGGCCCTCATATGGCAAACCCTGGGATTTTATCTAACTGAAAGCCACTCTTGGTAACCTCTGATTAATGCATATTTCTCTCAGTAAAGCAGGGAAGAAATCTGTGTTTCAATATTTTTGTTGAAGGTCCAAAAGCAGGCCAGCTTCTGGCCAGACTGAACCTCACACAACCAGAGAGATTGAAAGCCAGCACACACCAAGCTCAATTTTTCAAACAGGAGTCTCTTGAAGTTGTCTAACTCCTCACCAGGGAAATATTTAATTCCAGAGATTAAACACTCTGTCTGGAGACGCAGAGGCAAAATGTAACGCTGATTAGCATTTGTCTCAAAGCCTGATTATTCAGTGTTCCCCTTTCAGGGAACATCCTTCTTTCCAGCTCACACATAAATTTGTGCCCACAGATCTACTTTATCCTCTGATCAATACCCATTAGTTGCAACTTTTCCTAGATCGGAGTAGCAAGGACATCCGTTCTTCTCCAAACCAGTACTAGGTGGGATCAGCAATCTGAAACCAGATTCACCCCAGTTTTCAACCTGTCCCAGCCCTAGAGCCATGCATGCTGCACTGGTGCTTCAGGGGGGATGAGGAGCAAAAGGAGGTGCTTGTCCATCTCTGCCACGCTCACCCACAACCAGAGGGAAGGACAGTTTCAGCTCCTGCAGTGGGAAAAATCTGCTCAGCTCCCTTCCACCTCTTAGAAGGGGATTTTGTTGATGGCAAAGTGACATGCACCATCTCTTTCCACAGGAAAGGTCTTAGGAAGCAGGGTCTGTCACTCCTCATGGATGTTTCCCAGCTGATGCAGGCACTCCAGCATGCCTGTGGTAGCTTTAATGCCCTGCTTTGCATCTGAGGAAGCCTTTCCCTGTTTCCCTGCTGCAAAGGAATGAAAAATCCTGGTGGCACAAGCCGTGAACCCCAGACACAGTTGAGCATGGCTGCCCACTGAGGGTGATCGGTGAGCAAAGGCAACAGTGCTTGTTCTGCTCACCACAGCTGACCAGAGAATCACAGAATGTCAGGGGTTAGAAGGGACCTTAAAAGATCATCCAGTCTGATGCCTGAGCAGGGTCACCTCGATTAGATCACACAGGAACGTGTCCAGATTGGTCTTGAATGTCTCCAGAGAAGAAGACTCCACAACCTCTCTGGGCAGCCTGGCCCAGGGCTCCCTCACCCTCACAGGGAGATAATTTTTCCTTAGGTTCACATGGAACCACCTCTGCTCAAGCTTGGATCCATTACCCCTTGTCCTATCACTGGCCATCCCTGAGAAGAGCCTGTCTCCATCCTCCTGACACTCACCCTTTACATATTTATAAACATTAATGAGGTCACCCTTCAGTCTCCTCCAAGCTCAAGAGCCCCAGCTCCCTCAGCCTGTCTTCAGAAGGAAGGTGTTCCACTCCATCATCTTGGTGGCCCTGTGCTGGGCTCTTTCAAGGAGTTCTGTGTCCTTCCTGAACTGAGGGGCCCAGAACTGGACACAATACTCCAGGTGTGGTCAAAAGATGCTTTCTATCTGAACCTACTGGCATTCCCAGGCTCCTCCACAGCTCAGACTGCGGCTGTCTGAGTCTTGGTGGTATGGCCTGAGTGAGGAAGCCTGTGGGCCTTGAAGCAACCCTTGATGCCTTGCTGATACCTCCCATCCACTCTCAAATGCTGATTTCTAGTTTTATTGTCTGGCTGTACCACATGTACAAGTCTAGGAAAGAGACTGGCATCTCCCCAGCCTTCCCTCTGTAATGGCTGGAGACCAGCACCCAGATATCTCCAGGAGGCCCGTGCAGGCAGTGAAGGAAGCAGTGAATGTGGAGGAACCAGTGTGATTATGTGAAATGATGCCAAATAAACACGTTCTTCCCTTTTCTCTGGATTCATCATCCCCACCAATCTAACCCCTTGCCCCTTATGCCTGGCCCTTGGGTTTGTGCTCCTGGGCCAGACAGGCTGTGGGACAAGACTTCTCCGATGGACACAGAGCCAGCATCTGGCCCTCTCTGCTGGGATCTCTTCCCAGGAAAAGTCGGGGAGGTGGCTCCCCAGCTCCCTGCCGTTATTTCACGCCTCCTTCCCCCGAAGCCTCCAAAAAGCCACTTCCAGAAATCCCATGGGCACAGGGAACAGCTCTGGGACTCCCCCACACCAAGGGAGACGCCTCCATCTGTAAAGCAGCGTGAAACAGCGCTGTGATGGTACGAGATCCAGGCAAGCGGTGCGAGCTTGTAACCAACCTGCCCAGACCACCAACACTCAACTACCCTTAGAAACAAGGGTGCTACAACCACACACCACCCCCCAGCATTTAGCATCTGTTTCCTGAAGTCTGCATTCAGCTGGACTCTGAACTCCCCCAGGAAATCTCTCTGCTTCTACTCATGCTTTAGAGATGGGTTTGGGCACTGGCTTCTTAATTGGTGAGAAACTGCCGAGCCGTATCAAATTCCCCCTACTTAAAGAGCTGTTTTTTCACAAGTGTGCTTTTAAAAAGGTTCTTTCAAGGCCCCTCCCGCCCCCCCTGGTCTGCTAAATTGCATCTACTTTGGAGTAGAGTCATGCAGAGTTACAGGGGTGACTAATAGGGACTGAAGCTAGCTATTATTTTCTCCTGCAAACCACAAGTGCTAATCATGGGGGATTTCGTTACCTCACGTGCTGCAGACAGAGCGCTTCCAAGATGAAAACCCTGCCCTGAGACATGCACACTGTGAATGGGCTGCTCTGAAGAGCGACAACCCAAACCCACCTGGGCAGGTCTTCTGCATGGTCAGCTTGGTAGTGCTGGCAAATCCCTGGCACGGGGGGTTTGTGGGTGTTTAATGCTTTGATTGCAGAGGCGGCACCCTGCAGCGGGGTGGCGTGACCCTGCAGCGACATGACATCATCCTTGACCCCATGGCCTTCTCAAGTGTTGTCTTGCACCCTTACAATGTCACAACATACTCTGGGTGGCTTTGCAGTAGCTGCATTGCGTTGAGAAGATGTATGAGCTGCCTGTATACCTGTGAGCCAAAGTGCCTACGGGCAGGAAGGCAAAGATTGTCCATATCACCTGCATTCTGCATACATGGAGATCAGGACTGTGACTGACAGTCACAGGATCACCTGGGTTGGAAGAGACCTTCAAGATCATCAAGTCCAACCCCAGCCTGACCCTGCCTAGTCCACCTCTAGACCATGTCCTTCAGCACCTCATCTATTTTTTGGTTTTTTGTTTTGTTTTGATTTTTTTTCTTTCCCCAACACCTGGAACAAAGAAATGTTTTCTATTTTAATCCCTGAAAAGCTGATGACCTCCCCATCTTGGGGTCAGCACCTCACCCACCTGCCAGCAAGGGACAGATTAAACAAGCCACCTTTGCAGTGGCTCTACTGACTGGGAAATGTTTTAAATCAAGATGAGACAGGCTATCCTGTCTCATAATAAAACATGGAGCTTCCCATGGGGTAAGGGGACAGCTGGGGAAGCGTTGTTCTCCCCTGTCTCCTGTACCATGCTGGCACCTGGGGCACATCACACCGAGGAGAGAGGCATGTGGCAAACAAGCAACTGAGGTACCAGTGCAGGCAGGCACCCTGTGCCCACCTTCTTCCAACTCTTCATCCTACTCCCACCTGGCTCATCTTGACCTTCCTCAGCTTCCAGTCATCTTAGGGACCTCAGTCCCAGCAAGCAGCCCAGCAGCCATCAGGAGGAGGTGATATAAAGGAGCAATGAGCTGCTGCCCCACATGGGAGCTCCCCATGGAGCTGGGATGACACCCTGAGCCTTGGCTCCATGAGAAGGACCAGTGAGGCACTGGTGCGCGGCAGCGTGTGAAAACCTTCCAGGAGAAATCGATGGTATTTTAATGGGGCTTATGAGTCCCTCCTCTCTTTCAAGAGCCCAGGGATAGCCCAGCAGTCCACCAGGCTCTGGCCAAGGCTAGTTTAGTAATTTGTCTCCACATCTGGGACAACATCCTACAGCACGTGATGGATCGACCCAACTTAGAATCATAGAAT
>VXBZ01007993.1:81456-91624 GCA_013399135.1 Heliornis fulica | reverse complement strand
CAGCCCTGAAGTGGGGGCTGCGCCGGGGGTGATGGTGCCCCGCCGTGAGAAGCGGGGGTCCAGCCGAGTGCCCCCCCTCCCCTCGCCGCACAAGCACCGAGTGCCGCTTCGGTGACCCTGCTCTTCGCATCGCTGCGGGTTGGGATCGGGATGGGAGCCTGCTCAGGCTGCTGCTTTTCGGCATTTGCGAAATGAATCCTGAAAACAAAAAGGTGGTGAGAACAATGGAGTAAAGCCTGCGCGTTGCGGGCTGCCGTCGCGGGGCTTGGCTCCCCGCTTCGTCAGTGGCTGCAATTAAAAGTTCTCTTAAACTTTGAGAACGTTATCTTTTGCCACCAGTAACCCAGGAACGAGGAAATCCGTCCGCGTATCTCTACCCCTGTGCTGTAAAAAAGCTATCACTCTTTTTTTTTTTTTTTTAAGAACTATGGCTGACTCATAGAAATCCTTCTTTTTGCTTTACACTCCTCCTCCTCAAACGTCTTTACATATCAAATATTGCCTTTTGGCTCAGGCCTCAGAAAACTGACAGCTTTGTAAAGCATCAGCGAGAAGCCAGACTGCACTCAGTATGCGCTCGGAATTAATAGTTCTTAAATGAAAAGCTTTGAAGTCTTAAGGCTAATTTCACAGGTGCATTTTTTCTGCCCGATTTTGTGATGCAGAATAGCAAATCTTCAGTTCTTGCCGGTTTAGGTCTGGGAGCATCAGACCCGGATCACTGTCTTTAAATACCTGCACAGTTCTTCGGCGGTAGCAGATGGCAAAATATAATTACGGAGTAATGTCACTACCGTCGCCTCGTGTGATTCATTTCCTTGTCCTTGCAGGGGTAAAAGTGCTGTAGTCTGCCATGAGGTGACACGCTTCACCTACAGACGGTCTTGTAAGCCCCTCAGATGGAGCCTGGCGAGGCCTGCCCAGGATTATCAGTGCTGCAGGCGTCCACGGAGAGCTACAGCTTTAGAAACAACATTGGCACGCTTCATGGAGCTCAGGGAGCTTTTGGAGGGGGATGGTGACTATGCAGCACCTCCTTCTTCTGAGTAAGGGGTGTATGACTGCAGGACCCTGGTCCTGGGCACCCCAAGGCTTCATCCATCCTGACCCTGGGTTTTTTTGGTGGTTTAAATTTTTTTTTTTTTCTCCTTCTGGAGTTTTTCCGTCCCCCAGCCTCACGACTGACAGCATGCATTAAGTTTGACCACTTCCTACAAGGAATAGTGTAAATACACCAGTGGCAGCAGAGGTAGTATTTGGTGTACATTGCATCTTATTTCAAATAACCCTCTGGAGCTTTATTGCGCTGGGTCTCTTTGAGGCAGCTTGCATTAACAATTCCAGCAGCATTGCTCAACTCTTGGGACTTTTTCCTTCAGCTGATGGTCTAAGAATACTAGCTGCACTTGGGATCTGAGTTTGGGTTCTTCTTTACCTCTTCCTGGTCTCTTGAGACCACAAAGTTCTATTGTAATTGGCTATAACTAGTGACAGTAACTAGAAACTAGGTATTATGTATGTATATATATATTAAGGCATATTTACCTTTTGCTATAAGCAAGTGCATTGCCATGACATACCTCCTAATGGACTCCTGCTTACTCTGATGGACTGTGAGCCAGGAGTCTCTGTGAGATGCTGTCCAGAGTGAATTGTAATGAATCAAGGCTCCAGTGAAGAGTTTCTGATGTTCATTAAGCGCTTTCACCCTCTCTTACAGGCCTACAAAGTCTGTTTTAAAAATACATTACCTCTGTCTTTTCTGTAGAAGCGAAATAACACTAATGTTATGCATATGCTAAAGTGTGGTATGAACGTCAGCTGAATCTCTAAAGCAGCAGCATTCCCTCCATTTTATTGTTTGATGAAACAAAAAGAAGTCTAAATTACTTGCCTGAAGCTATGTACTGCAGCGGTGGCAGAGAAGGAACGAAGCTGTGTTTCTGCAGCCTCGTCCAATACTCTGTCCTGTACGTTATGGGCTCTCACTACAAGGCTCTGGCATCTGCTACACAGAGACTATTTTGTGCAGCTCATGCTTTAAGGTCCCCCCCCCGTCCCCCCCCCAGTTTTGCTCTGGACTGTAAGTTTAACAGTATGTTTTAAAACATAATAACAGAAGATGCATTTAACGTGGATACCTGATTTTTTTTTTCTTCTGAGTGATGATCATACCCTGCAGCTGATAGAGACCAGTTGATACTGTGATGACTCAGCTGTGGGAGTATTACATAAAGTAGGTCAGTTTTTAAATCTCCTAGTCTGAGGCTAAAGAGAGTACAGTCTTAAAATATATGCTTTGTTTATGCGAATTACTGATATTTCCGGATTTGAACATGACTGAAAGTTCTTCAGGAAGAGAGAAACACTTTTTGGGGGATTGATGGGGGGGTTTATTGGCCATTTATATTGTGGTGACTGAACTCAATCTAGTTGAACTTGGAGAGGGAGGGGAAGCACCAGCTGCTTTCATTTCTGCAGTTTCCAGTTTGCAACACTCAAGGCGAAAGGAAGGCTTAAAGGTAATTTTAAAGCAGGGAAAGGAAAAGCAACTACACTTTTCTTTCTGGTCTTTATTTATTTATTTATTTTATTAACACAGCTTTTGTGTGATCTAGCAGATGTGGAATTTACAGAGGAATACATGCATTGCTGCAAAATCCAAATTTGCATTTAAAACATTTTGGTTTTCTCTCCCTCCCCAGTTCTTTGCATGGCTTTCTTCCCAACTTTAAATGTAAACCAAGTGTAAATGGTGCATTGTTTGCCTTTGGGGCCAGACAGTTTGAAAACAATAGTGCTGATGGATTTGACTGCCTCTGTAAGATTAAGGGGACATTAACTTTCAAGTATAATAATGCAAATTTCAGTGTTGCCAAACCCGAACTTCCCTTAAACGTTTCCTGATGGCCCTAAATGTCCCTATGCTATGGGCCAGAACTTAAGCTGATATTTTTTATGGTCTAACTATTCACCTTGAACACAAAACCCCTTAACCTGTTTGTTAGGGCTTTAGAGAAAAAGGTGCAATATACCTGGAGTTTAATGTCATGGATATATGGGGTACGGTAGGCATATGTTTTTATACTTGATACTGTTTTTTAATTATTTTTTATTTAAAGCATTTTCAAGTGGTAGGAGGCCACCAGGAAACTTAAAAGCTGCAAATCGATTGTAAAATTCAGGTCTGGTATGTGAGGAGTGCTTGGCGCTGAAATTCAGATACAGGAAATAATATGCTTGCCAAAATGTATTTGGTGTTCTCTTAGATCTTCGATGAGTTGGTTGTTTTGCTGGCTCACTACTGCTGGGATTATTGGATGTGATCCTTCTTGGGTTTTTAATGGGTGCGCTTTATTTGGGAACTCTTGGTTTTCATTTGTAGGGCTGAGTTTATTTCGGTGGGTCACCAAAAAAATGAGAAGAAAAAAAAAAGTTTTCTCAATGAATCGGGAGGTAGAAGGTTTAAAACCATTTGCTGTTTCACTTGCTCGGGTTTCACACTTTCCCCTGTGTAATGACATCCTGTTCTGATGTTGTTCCTTCGGTAATCCGGCAGAGGCCTGGTATTTCCAGTGGTGGGCTGTGGGAAAGGAACAAACCCTTCAATTATGGCAACGAGGGCTTGTTTGAAGGTATGCTCACTCTATTCCACTCCACGTGTGCTTTCTTCTTGTCCATCACTTCCTTATGCAGATGAGGGGTCCGAAGCTGTAAAATGCTGCTCTTGACCTCGCCGAGCAAGGGTGGTCACAGTCGGTGGCAAAGCTGAGGTGAGCATTGCTGTGCTCAACACTGTGTTTCTCGGATAGAGATGACAGCTCCCTGGGCTGCGAGCAGACGGATGGTTTGAGTGTACCCCATCTGCTGCCGTGCAAAGTTTGTCGGCTTAATTGATGCTGCTGCAGAAAGCCCTTCGGAGCGATCAGCTTGGCTGAGCAGGGAAACGAGGGAAAAAATGTTCAGGTGGAAAGCATCCTTCCACTTGTTCACGTAGGAAAGGGTGCCAGCTGAGTCTGCCTCAGCATTTCTGAAGCAAATGTCTGATCCCTGCCTGAAGCATCAAAAACTATATCCTGTGTTTTTATATTTGGGGGAACAAAACCTCCTTTAATCAGGCATGGGACTGTGTGATTAAAACAACACATGGAAAACAAAATGAGTTCCTGTACTAAATAAGGTCACTGTATGCTTTCTGCATCTAGGTCAGGCCTGCAGAGCAAGAGTAGGTTCGGTTTAGTGCCCGTGGGATTGCTGGAGGTGCAATCAGACATTGTGCCGCCGATAAAATCGGGTTAGCAAAAATGTGAGGATAACTCCAGAAGAGTTTGTAATTGCATCACATGCAGGGCATGGCTTAGCCCTTTCTAAATGCCTCTCATCTGTAACGTGTGATCTGCTTGGTCTTACTCGAGTTTCTTGCAGTCTTTTCTGCCAAGTTCTTCCCTCGATTTGCTCTGCAAAAAGGCAGCTTAGGATCTGTGGCTTTTACTTCCGAAGAGCTGGAAGAAATGCCAGTAATAAGAATGGAGTTGAGAACTGCGGCCTCCTGCTGTGTGTTCCAGGAGGGCCTGTGGTATTCCCAGCCCGGCCCGTGCTCTGCTTTCAGTGCTCTGAGCTCGCCTTGCTGGTCTGACATCTTTTGGATGACGCGATGGTTGCAGGAGATTAGTGTGTTTTGGCACGCGCACGCTGTGATGACTGGCTAACGATATTTGTAAAGTTCAAAAATAAACCATGGGAGCTCATCCTGACATAATCTACTAATCTTAGTTTTGCACTTTGATACTGTGTTGCCTGAGCCAAGTTGGGATAACTATAGATTACGAGCAATTCATTTTTAGCTTTGCTTGCAGATGAGTTTTGAAGCAATGCTTGCTTTTAAATTAAGAATGATGGGAGGGAATTTGGAGAAATTATTTGGAGAAATTATTGGCTCTTTCAACTATATGCATATGGAATTCAGGTCTGTGCCTATTTTTAAAACAGATTTACATGTATAGGAGAGATGTGCTCCCCAATGTTTCTGGAAAATGTTGGGTATTTTGACTTGATTATTATTGATATCTGTTTTTTTTTCTTCACTGCCCCACAAGAACAGGACCATGTACTCTGCCCTTTCCCACATTTACACATTAGGGGAAGGACTTTACTCTTTGAGGCTTGTGCTTTATTTTCTTCTGATTAAAAATAAAATCTGCTACTGATCAGGGTAGACTTTAGTCCTGTGCTAGGCATCCTGCTCGTCACGCTGCATTTTTGGGAGTTCAACCAAAGCAGTAAGCTTTTGGGGCTCATCAGGCTCACTTCAGTTTCCCTTGGGTCCTTACAAATCCATTTAAACAGCTATCAACAGTTTTCTAGCTACATTTGGGAAAGGCCTGCATTTTTAAGAAATACAACGATGAACTTGAACATGTAAAGCATTTGTCAAGCAAATTGCAACGTACAAGATTTTTTGAGGTTGTGACTAATAAAGTAGACAGAAAGAAACCATGACAGGAGTCTGCCCAGTGTCTCACTCTGAGATGTTACCAGTATTTTTATTAGTTGTTATATTTAGCATATAATTTTCTGGGCTGTTCTAAAGCTGGCAATCTTTATGCCCAAAAAAGAAGTACATAGTGTAGAAATTGCATTTAGAGTTCTAAGTTGCTGCAGGCTACTACCATATGCTTACAGGGCTTTTTTTTTTTTCTTTTTTTTTTATAAGGTGCCTGTTAGGCAGACTAAGGGTGATTTAGAGAAGGGATATGTTTCATTCTTTCTCGCCTTTTTTATTTCATGGATATTACTTTCAGCCAGTTTGTCCCACAGAATTCTTTTTGGTACATCAAAGTTGTAAGCCAAATCTCTCAGCCGCAGCGTGCATGCTAAAACCCCCGCAATACAAATTTCCGACCCTGCACGTATGCCAGATCAATTAACTTCTTAACTTGAGCTGGGAAAAAAAAAAAAAAGGAAAAAGAACTGCTTCTGTTTTGGTTTCAGCCCACAAAACTTGGTCCAGACTTTGCTTGGCTCTGGGTTTTGTAAACTCAAAGAGGGTTGTGTGTTACTGTTTGTAAAGTTGACTGATAACGAAGTTGGTGGTGTACACAGTTCCTTTTTGGGTGATGTCTAAATGACTGACCTTAATGTGAGTGTTTTTCATAGAAGGGTGACATAGATGGATGTCTGAGATGGGTTTTCCTGATTGATAGTCACTTCCCCCCCGCCCCGAAGCATAGGGATAATGATGAAAATTCTTGGCCTGTTACCATTGTGCAGACTGGCTCTCTGAGGCCAGAGACCGTGGGTTTCTGTTTTGGATGTAAAAGCAGAAGTTAATCTGTTGGAATAGTATTTCCTCTAATAATTTTTTAAAAGCTGTACTACACCCAAGTAAGCTTGTAAGAAGGTAACTTTTCCGCTACTGAAGCCTATATCTTGTTTGAAAAAGTTTTACCAATGTTATTTTTTTCCTTTTTGTTTTAGTTATTCAGTGTCTAATGGGGACACAGTAATACCGCCTTGTAAGACAAGAGGCTTCTTCGTATTACTTAAAAGCTGGAGTTACAGCATGTTGCAGTAACTGTAACTTGTGAAATATTTATAACTTGGAAGAAACAATGGTTGCCCTAACGGCAAATAATTTTAAAGCTGGCTTTTGAATTTTCCAATTCCATGATGCCTTTAATAAAAACTACAAAACCAAGAAGTAGCCACAGAGAGAAGCTGTTCTTCCCTTTCCTACGATCTCCTTCCTCATTTGTGGTGGAAATGTCCTGTGTGTAGCTTTTGTGTTTTGCCTTCAGTAGCAACACTGTGAGTATGGAGACCAGTAAACTGCCAAATCTGGATTTTTTTTAATGATTGCTTTAAGCCTGTGCTGCACTGAAAAGAAGCTGTTTGGCCTTCGTTCCCCTGGGTTGTCCATTCCCTTTCCCTTCTGCGGGCCAACAAATGTCCCAGCTGATAGTTTCTGCCGCAGATCAGGGACTTTATGGACAAAATAGGTTTGATTTTTAATGTGGATTCATTTAATATTGCAGTTTGTGAGGAAGCTGTAAACATATTGGATCTGGGGAAGGTGTTGCAGGGATGCAAATGAAGTGGCAAGGGAGGGGTTTGATTGCTTCTGTTAGAAGTAGTGTGAGCTTAAATGGGCTGTGAAATTATGACTAAATAGGAGTCAAGAAATATGCTTTATTTCCTGGCAAACAAAATTAGCTGTCCTTGTCTCTTCTAAGGATTGTTTGGGCATGGATTTTGCTGTACTGTCCTGCTGCTGGAAGCAAGGCGAACATTAAATAAGGTTGAAGCAAAGTTAGACCTTGTATATGAAAATGCAGCTGAAGATATTTGTGCCTGTGGTCATGGTAGTGCCATAATTAATTTCCAAAAAGCGTGTTAGAAGAGGGTTAAAATTTACTACTGGTATTATGCTTACTTAGATAGGACTTGAAAATTTTTAAGTTTAAGCAAGACCAGAAAAAAGGAAGTTGGGTTCTCTGCTGACTGCGACAGAAGAAGTAGTAATTTCTGTAACAATCTCCACTGTGGAAGTGAAGCCACTACCTTCAGCAAGAAGGATGTGCTAACAGAAGTGAGTTCCTCCAGAAATTTCCCATGGCTTTATGTGGTTTATCTTACACCATTGAAGAACAAATTCAGATGGCTTCTCTCGTTAAAACCATCTGTTGAATGTACAAACCAGTTCAAGTAGCTGATACATTTTTGTCCCAAGTACCACTAGAAGGCCAAACCATGTCAAATCAAGAAGCTACAAAAAGGTTTCCTTTAATTATAGGAACATCAGGATATGGCATCGCATGCCTTTTTCTCCCCATTGAAGCTGGCACTGGTGACCCTGCTGATGTTTCTTACCTTCATGGTATAGGTTCACAGTGTGCTTTGGCTGCGTCAGTGCAGTTTTGGAGCTGCATGTGAAATAAAGGCCCCTGAAATTATCTGACTTAAAAAGTAGTTAATGCCAGTGCTGTCCTGTCTTTAAATAACTGGTTTCAGTGCAAGCCTGCAAACATGTTGTAAGGGCACACTTAAGGGATCGGTGGGGCACAAGGACCCTTGTGGCGTTTCTGTGGATGAAAGAGACGTGGAGCTGCACCCTAGGTTTGTGTCCAGCAAGGCGCTGTAGCACGCGCCTGTCTCAGATGTATGAATACTCTTACTGACGTCAATCGAAGTACTTGGAGCTTGCGAGTTAAGCACATGCCGAAGTGCTTTTCAGGTCTTGAGATTCTGCCATTCCTGTGTAAGAGTGTGTGCAAGTATTTGCAGGCAGGAATGTGAGTTCTCTGAGAGGGTGATAGCCCTTTAAAGCTTTGAATGGCTTTACTAGACTGAGTCCTGCCTGCTTTTCCTTTCTGATTTTTTTCTTTTGGTGTTTTCGTTGTCTGCTCTTAATATTTTGTAGACATGTAGCAAGTATTCTTTTTCTTTACTTATTTTTTCTTTTCCTTATTGTTGCATTAATTTTTTTTTCCTTTTCCTCTAGGCCAAAAGGGGAGATGAGGAAAGGTTCCTGCAGTTCATTTTGGGAGCATCTCCATAGGATATATTTGGAAAGGGGAGGGATTGCACTGTTGCTAGTGGTCTGCTTGCAGGATTTGAGTGTCGTTTATAGAAAATACTGGCTGTGTACCTACATTATATTATGCAAGGCTCAGCAAACTGTTAATGCACAAATACTGTGGAAGAAAAGTAGAACGTGGCCTTGCTCATCTGTTTTTACAGTCCTTTTATGAACTTTTGGGAAATCGAATCCTGCTGATGTGAGCATTCAGGAAAATCTAATTTCATAATTCACATACATCACAGGTTTTATTTATAAAACATTAATATTCATGCGCTTTCAGTCAAGAGCTTTATGTGACACGACTTACCAGTCGTAAATAACAGTGCACAGCTTCCATTATTGACAGAATCTTTACAGTATACTTGAGTATGACCTTCCAAAATAACTAAAGGTAATCAGAATTCTTCCAGGCTAGGTGGCAAAACCAGGTGTAGTGATTTCTCCTGCTTTGAAGAGCAGGAATAAAACTTTCAGCATAAATATATTAAGACAAATAGGGTCTCTTAGAGACTTTTGGGTAATAGAATTTCTTTAAATTTTAGTTAGTATTTAACTATAATGCTACTTCAGCAGACTCCAATGAAAGCTGATGGTGCATCATGCAGAAGAAGGAAATATGTTTATAATATATGTAGTCATGTTTTTTCCTCCCCTTAGAAGCATCTTTTCTTATATTCTTGTTGATTCCTCTTCATTTTGTGGTGTCGTTTTATGCCCGTTAGTCTTGCAGTCAAGGATGCATTGAAATTAATTCCTTGCAGCATTCTGCAAATTGCTGGTTCACTAATTTGGATGGAGGAGAGCGAAGGAGTAAACTATTGTAGTTTTGTTTTGTTTTGTTCCCCACCAACTTTTGTCAGATCCTGCCAGGGATGAGTCTGTTGTCTGTAAGGGGGGACGGCATCTCATCTGCTGTTGCGTTATAACCCCAGTCTACTCATGCCTACGTGGGCCAGTCCTGCTAGGCTCTGCCTCCTGGCCCAGATGGGATGAGTAGCATCATTCCTGACGGTACATATCCTGTTTTCCCCTCTGGAGTAGTGTAGAATTGACCATGGGGACTTCCTGGCAAAGTGGTCAGAAGCTTTTTAGAAGACTTTTCACCCTCACCATATTTACCTATTTTATTTCTTTTCTTTCTATTCCACCCCCTTTTTTTTCCCCCCATCTTTTTCATGTCTCAATTCACCTTGCATAACCACAAGCAGGTATGCATTACTGACTGAGGGACTGCCTGGTTACCAGCTCAACAGAATCCTTCACATGATCTGTTTTTTTCAGAGGCGCTTCAGAGCACTGTCATTTTATCACCTGCATGCTACAAAGTATGGCTGCAGCTGTACCTGGGACTTGGTCAGGGAAACAGGAGTGTGCAGCTCTGGAAAGCCAGCTCACCCTCCTGCACAGGTTGTGAAACCAAGGTTAGCATCATGTGAGAAAAATAGCCAGGATATGTATCCACAGTTGGAGTCCTGCTCTTGTGGAGGGTGGCTTGCCCTGGGCTCCTGGTTAGGTCCTATCACTGTCCCTATCTTTATCCTTATCGGCTATTTTCTGCTTTTACTTCCATGTTTCCCCCCCCCCCCC
>VXBZ01007993.1:41182-81450 GCA_013399135.1 Heliornis fulica | reverse complement strand
CCCCCCGTGTAGTGTTGTGGTCTTGTGGTCATGCCTTCAGAATACCAGCTACAGCTTGGCTGATAGGCCTGGTAGTTTAGGAGGAAAGTGCTTCTTCATCTTTTACAATGAAAGAACATACATCAGCACACCATGCGTTGTCTTTGGAAGAAGTCTTTGTTCAGGCATGCGTTTGAAGGTGTTCTGAAATGTGCTGTCAGCTGTCCTCTGTATAGATGATTTATCACCGTGCATGTTCCCATGGAATAGTAAATCGCACCTGTGCTGAAAGGTTATCCTTTTTCCGTAAAAGGCTTCATACTTTTGCACCACTTACTCCTTTGTTCCATGCTCTCCAAATGTCCAGGTTTTATTTTTTTTTCCCCATCAGACAGATCTTTATCAGGAACCCACGTTTTAGAAAGCTGAACAACACAGGACATAGCACCAGGTTTGAAAACTCATTGCCTGGTGGAAGAAAGCCATTGAGAAAATTCCAGCTGGTTTCCAAATTCCCAATCCTCTAGACCCTCTCAGCGTTTAGATCACCTTTTACTATAAAAGCAAGGATCTGCAGTTGATCTGAGGGACTTAATGCATAGTTTAATTTCAGCACACAATGAATAATGTTAAGCTCATGCATAAACCGGTTTAGTAAGAAAAGATCAAAATAATAGGTGATCTCTTGAGGCAGCCCTTTGAAACAAGAAGTAATATCATACAAATTTTGAAGCATGTAAGAAAGAAGATTGGATAGTTGGCATTACTTGAGACAAAGGGCTTCAAGAAAATTCTGAGATTGGCTGACTGACCTACTGTTCAGTTTAGAAACTAGGACATCTAGTAAGGGAAATCTCAGGGTTATCAGGGCTCCTAATCCTGTTGTAGATAAGAGAATATAAAACTGTCAAAACCAGGGTGTTAAATCTTCATCTCCCAGGTTGCTGTCATTGTGTAGCCTTTTTCTTTTTCTTTTTTTTTTTTTTTCTTTTGAGTCGGTTTGGTTGGTTGGTTGTGCAGATGTCCCTGGAGAGAAATGAAGCATATTTCCACAATGACACGACCTTTAGGTTCTTGAAGATGCAAGTTACCTCTACCAATCTGGACGCGTTCCTGTGTGATTTAATCTAGGTGATCCTGCTCGGGCTGGGGGGGGTTGGACTAGATGATCTTTTGAGGTCCCTTCCAACTCCTAACATTCTGTGAATCAAAACTTCAGCTGTTCTTCTTGCGTTCATGTATTTCATAGATGATTCATGCTGTAGCATGAGAAAGCTCTCTGGAGCAAAGTGTAATGCTATATACAGCCTCACCTGGGGATATTTTTCAGTGTCTGGCTTGTCTAGCGCCTGCCTAAGTAAACTTTCTTAGCCCTTCTGGGTTGGCGAGGTTGGTAATCACTGTTCTTTCTGTAGAAGATCCATGTGCCTGGATCTTCCTGGACTGGGTTGAAGAGCTGCTTTATTGTTGTTTCTCACCAGTACCTCTGCCCATGTTTTCTCGGCACAGCGAGTCTCCTCATTGTTGTCAGTTTTAACTTTCTGGTGTGGAGGAGACCGATGCTCCTATTACGAGGGCTTATAAACAAGCCACCTTTGGATGACTATCACTGCTGTGGTAAAAATGATACAACATTGGTTGCTCATTCATTTATGCTTTTTGGCTGTCTTCCAGGATGAAACTATAACTTAATTACACATGAGTTTCGGGACAATAAGGGGTTAGTTGTCCATTTATTTCCTTCTACTCTTACTCAGCTGACAGCTTGCCTTTGGAGGGTCATACATTCAAAAGCTGCCAATTGGATCTTACTTCATTTCAGCCAAATGTGCCACAGAATTTGAAGTTAATTTTCTTCTTAATACCCCTCACTTATTTTTTCCCCTTTTAAGTTTTTTTTTTTTTACTCTCTGCACTCTCACCCTTCCCCCTTCCCCTCAGTTCCTCCTGCTGAAAATAAAATGGGCCTGGGAGCAGAGGCAATGCCACAAATAAAAGGAATTACCTTTTTTGTTTTGTTTAGTTTTTGCTGCCTGTAATTTTTGGCTTCTGTTAACAAGACTTCAGTTTCTCTGGCTAGATGAGCTCTGCTTTTTGGAGAAATGCACGGATTTAAAAAATGGTAAATGTAAGTTATTTTTCATCTTGCTATTTCTGCTATAACTGTATACTCCCACCTCATGAGTTAGCGGCTTATTACCAGGTTGCTCCTTGTGAGTTTTTCTTCCTCTGGCTCATCAATGCTCTCAACTACTCTTTTGGTACCTTTACTTTGGAATCACCATTTGGAAGTGGTCTCTGAAGTTGTCATCCGGAGGTCTGTGTACTTAGATGAGCAGTGTTGGGGGGGCGAAAGACAAAACACACAATATTTGCGTATGTGTACTTGAAATCAGAAAGTATATTTCTGTTGTGGTACCCAGAGAAATGGTTTCCTTGCATTGAGAAATTGTGATTATTTTTCTTTTGTGTCTGTGGGATAGCACCTTGCAGTCTGTAGGTGTTTTACACAGCTTGGCTGCTGTTCTCACATGCCTTTCTGCGTTCCTGGAAAATTACGTGGTTTTGTGGTTCAGTCTTAAAGAAGCGTTCTTAATAACTAATCAAGATGAGCTGAATAGTCTGTTTCAGAAATTAGGTAGCTTTATTTGGACTTTTCCAGGCTCTCTTGAAAACAATGTTAAATGCAATGAAATAATGGAGATTCTGTTTTAAACCAAAATATTCTGTAAGCTCTGTGTTCTGATTAATTACTATAAAATTATTTTTGCCAAGTATCTCTCAAATATTTTTTTAGTACATGTTTATGCACTTGAAAAGTGAAAAAATAATATAATCAATATCTAAGTAATGCTATTTTATGTGTTAAGCTGCTTGCTTGCTTTAGTCCCAGAAGAAACTTTTAACATGGTATTAGATGAAAGCATGCGTGCTTCCACTTCCTCCAAGAGCCTGTCTCAAATTCCTCTGATCACAAGATCGATAAGTTTGAGTTTTAAGTTTTAGCTGTTTGTGCTTTAATTTTATAGAAGTTTGTAATGTGTTTTATAAGTTTAATGTGGATGATTTCTTAATTTTGCCTTGTTTCCTACTTAAACGATGTTCTGTAATTACCTGATTCACTGTGGTTGTGTGTAAATGAAACTATGAAATCTGTTGTCAATTAGCAATCAATGTGGTATCCATATTTTTAAATGTTATAAATTGCCTATTAGAGCTAATTTTCCAGGGCATCTCTATCTCCATTCGTAATGTAATGCAGAATATTTTACAATAATGCCTAGGTTAACAATGATAGTCTTGCTGTATTGTGCAAAAAAGGCTTCTGTGCAGACCCAGCTGGGTTTCAGGCTTAATTCATTGCTCTATGGTGGGATCACCACAGCTGCTGTGGGGCCTTTACAAATGCAAAAAAGCTGTCAGTGTTTGTTTCATCAGATGCATAAGTGATGAGGCCAAGTTGAGGAATCCATTCCAGCGCGGTGTGCATGCTGGAGGCATTATTGTTTACAGAATTAGTGTCTTAATGCTTTAAAATACGTGGTGTGTTTTGCCTTAGAGCAAAATATTTTAGGAGTAAGATGGTTTAAGGATCCTCTTCAATTCAGTCCCCTCTTCTAACAGCTTTTGCCCTGACTCATATAAAGGCGTGCGTCTGAATTACTGCTGTGTACCTGCATTGATCGCACGCCATTCGGTTCTCCTCCCGTCTTGCGCATCTTTCTCGCTGGTGCTTTGATTACTGTAAGCAGTCACGATTAAATAATTGCACAGCTTTAATGCAGATTTCCACCCTCCCTCCCCCCAGCCAAACTGTCAACCAAAGGAGTTGCTGCTAACAGTCTCCTATGGTCACCAGAAGTCAGAGCACTTCTTTTGGCTGTCAGGGCTTGAAGGAGGCTCCTTCCAGCCAATTAGACAGTAACGATGATTGGTTTCAGAGGGTGCTGCTTAAGAATGCAAAGCATGCCTCCGTGGTGGGGCCGAGCACACACGGTTCCTCTACCAATTCTGCTTCCTTTTGCTTGAGTCTCCTGGAATGTAACATGGCGTAGGGCTTTTGCTTACATGATGCCAGACTGGCTTTTGGAGGGGGGGTTGTGGGTGGTGGTGTACATTCATGTCTTCAATTGTTTTTTTCTCTGGGAACGTTCATGTGATCTTCCAGCCTTTGTTGCAGTCTGTTGGCTGCGTGCGTGAGGTTTCATTAGGGCACGCCACCCTTCCCCATATCATGTAACTCCACCGATAATAGGCGTTGCAGGAATTTTAACTAATGCGCTGTTTAAGCTGTCGTCGCTATGATTTTATTAAATGTGCTTGCAGCGTGGAATTTTGCTAATGCTGCGGAGTGATCTGTTATGCAAATTGAATGTATGAGTGGGCTGGTGGGGATTTGTTGTCTGTGTATCTGGAAACCTGTCTTTTGCATTTGGAAATGAGCTGAGTGGTGCCTGACGCTGGAACGTTGAGGCAGCCTTTGCTTTCTGGCTTGGGGGTGCGGGATTGTCACCGGAGGGGCTGACTTTGGTTGGTTTGCAGGGAGACAGGCCTGCCTGGAAGCATGCTTGTGGGCGGGCATTTCGGCAGGCACGTACCAGGCGAATTGAACAACGTGAGGGTAGGATAGCTTAGGCACAGTCGTATACAAATTAGATTATGAGATTTATTCTGGCTCGTCTTCATGGCTGGGTAAAGCTGTGTTCTTGCTTAAGCTGTTCTGCCATAATGCAGGCAGATTCCTGTGTCGGAGCAAAGGGCATTTAGCTCTGTGCACGACTGGTAACCATGTTTGCTGGCTAAACTGTTGGCCTGTGGCTAAAGCAGTGCATCTCCAGGTGTGAGATGTGATGAGGACACTCTCGAGTCCTGCTGGGTGAAGAGGGAAGGCATGGAGTTCATCTTGGTCTATTCGCTGCTTCACTGCGGCACGTGAGCTGCTGTAACCCTGCAGTCGTGAGAGAAGGAGCTGCCTGCTCCCCATGCTTGCTGCTGCTCTCCTGGCCTCCGTTATCTCCAGGCTCAGGCTCAAAACACGACCAGGCTCCTCTTCCCGTGCTGTGCCAGGGAGCAGGGAGCTTGCAGTGCTGCCCATGCCAGCTAGAGAAGCAGTGGCAGCCAAAAGAAATCTCCACCTGGCAGCCGGTGCCCTCTGTCCCTCCCTTTCCTGCACCTCATTTACAGTCACTGTAAGCGCTACTACTGAATTCCCTTGGAGTCTCTGTTGCTATTTTATTATTTGTTGTCTGCTGCGGGGCTGGAAATGCTGTGGGAGGGCTGCGTCGGGGGTGCTGGGCAGCAGGGTATGGCGTCAGCAAGTGCTTAGCCAGGACCTGGAGTTGCCGTGTCTGTCCCTGCAAGTTGGGGGAGGAAAGACAGCGATGAAATGCATGGAATGATGGAAGCAATGTTGCTGCAGCATAGTGCTTTCTTTCTCTTTACAGAGATGGAAATGGGCTGAATGTTCTTCAGGGAGGTGGTTTTAAGAAAAAACAAAACAGCTCCTTGGTGAAAGGCCTATCTGTTTTATAAAGTTAGGGCCCTGCTCGGCCTTACGGGGCAGGAGCTTGCCTTTACACAGGTGGAGATAAAGTGTCTGAGCACGTTATAGAGCATTTGTAGTTTGGGGCCATGGTGCAGGCAAGAGCAGCCTTTGGTGCCTGCACAGGTGAGGCTGAGCCGGTTAGCTGCTCTTTTCAGTGTGTACCCAGTGTGGTGACTGGGCACCACGTCAATCCCCCAGCAAAGAGAACGTGCCTCTGTGAGACATGGGTGTCCTCTTGGGCACCAAATGGGTGCCAGAACTCTAGAAGGGGAGGTTTGTGGTTGCAATGTGGCTGCGCCCACCCCCACTTTGCAGGCTGCTTCTGTGCCCTTTCCCCGTGAAGTTGGACAGGCTTCTGTGCTGTGGGGGACCCTAAGGAGAGGCCAGATTCTGCCCTGAATGCCAGGAGTGCTCTCTGAGGGTGTGGGGGCCAGGCAAGCCCACTTCCCGAGGTCTCAGCTTTTCATTTGGCTCTCTGCTCTTCTGTAGGTTGTGTGGCAGAAACAAAGAAATTGTGACTCAGTCCTAAAGGTAGAAGGAGTGGAAAGGGGATATGTCTTTGTCCCTTTCTCCCAGAGCAGCTGGAACAGGCTCCTTAGCTGCCTGTCCCGGGGGTGGCAGCGGTCTGTATCCTTGCCCACTGCACCATCCTTGCTTCAGCTTCACGTCCCGGATGACCCTTGAGCTTAGAGTTGTCGCTGCTTCGTGGGACTATTTTAAAAATGAAACCAAATTATGTGCAATATAACAATTTTTTAAGGCATTGTTGTATAATCAGGGTTTAAAAAAACTCAAATTTTGAGCCAAATCAACTTTGTGGTTTCCTGTTGCCCTTTGGGTTGCTGGTGCCATGCCAAATTGTGTTGGTAAAGAAAACACTTCAGTAATTACACATAGCCTTGGATACATTTAGCTGCCCTGAAAAATGCAGTAGTAATGTTTGAGGTATAGTAAGCATTTTTATTACTCTTATTTATTAAGATTTCTCCCCCTCCCCTCACTCCAATATGTTAAGCCACTAATGAGGAGGCAATGAAATTTTGGATTCCAGCTTTGTATTTAGACTTGTAAATGCATTGGCTTTGGAAACACTCTTGTCAGTGTTAACGCTGATGTTTGCTGTGCCAGTGTCAGGAACGGATTTCATCACAGGAGGCTGTGTTAAGCAATTGTCCCCTCGCTGGTGAATTGGCTCTTGATGGAGATTCAGAAGAGCTTATTTTAATTAGGCTTTGTTTGAAAACATGGCTCAATCTATTAATTGAGGTAGGTGCTACTTCCCAGTGGACTTCTCACAGCGCTAATGCAAAACTGCTGGATGTCTGCTTTTTAAGTGTACTTCTGTCCTATTTGTATGACAGACAGTTGTGTGGCAAGAACTTCATATTTAAAGAAGCACGCGGCTATAACTAGTCCATCAAAACACTCGATGGAAATTTGGATTTTGGATGAGGGACATGGAGGTAATGTGGTGTCCCTAATGAAGCTCTGGAGGGTACAAATTGGCCTTGGGGAAGCTGGTAGGGAGCACCGAAAACAGTGATGCATGCTCTCCGAGGTGATAAGCAGGTTTCTGCTCTCACCATCATCGCTGGTGTGCTCACCTCTTCCTGTGGCAGCTTCAGCTGCTTTCTGTGCTTCGGTTGGCACAAGGCATGTTAGTATGTGACTGCCCAGTCTGCTTTGCTTTTTAGTGGCGTAGCCGACGTTCAAGGCCAAGGGAAGTACAAAACTAACTGCAATATCTTTCAGATGCTTTAATTAAAAGTGATGGAAGTGGAGAATTAGAGCTGCTTCTGTGCTAGGACCGCTTATTCAAACATGCAGCTTAACCGGTTAGACTGCAAGGTGGGAAATGCTGGAGATTGTGTATCTGAATTAAGCAATTTTAATTTGGTCTTTCATCTGTATCATTACTGAGGGATATCCTGCAGGCTGGTTTAATGAACTCAATCTAGAGGTGTGTAGAGGCACATTTCTTTGCTTGACAGCAGCAAGATGGCATGCTATGACTGGCAGACATATCTTCAGCTTGTGTAATTGTCTGCTCTTGTCATACGATGACAAATGGAGCGATGATCATATTAAACAACAAAAAAGTTCAAAGTAACACGAAGGCTCTGAATAAACTCTTGGAATCAAAGAGCTTCTCACATGACAGCATGTCAGCATGGGTATTTTTAGCCTGAATTAATGCAGCTATAGGAAACTCCCCTCCCCCAGAGAAGTATTACCCTGTTAAGTTAAATGTCAGTCAGAATTTTTAGCCTAAAATCTCAGCTACCTACAGGTGTGGGAGCTTGTCTCATCTGCCCTTAGTCTACATTGCAGATGCAGGCAAGGAAAAAAACTGTCTCAGGTCAGTAGGGTTTTATTTAAAATTAAAAAAAAAAAAGTAACTAGAGTGTGTCTGTTGACTGACTGGCAAATGTGATGTTTGCTTTTTTCTTTTTTTTTTTTTTTTAAATGAACTTATTCCAAAACCAGCTGTAATAAGGATGAGATCATGCAGAAAAATTTCATCAGGAACCAAGCATAGTTTGGAGTTTTGGCAAGTTCGTTTGAGGGGAATAGAAACATCCTCCTTTTACCTTTCATCTGTCCAGTTTTCTCTCATCATGGATACAAGCTAATGCACTTATGTGCATTGTGGTACGAGCTTTATGGTTTTGCAGAAGAAACAGTCTTTCTGACCAGAAGGAATTTTTTTAAATTTTGGGAATAAGAGAAGTACCTGTCTGAAAATCTGAGGAAAATGTTTCTAATCAAAATGCAATTTTAGGGCATTGGGCTACAGGAGCTGCAAAGAGCTAAGGGGATAGAAGCAGATTTTGCCCCCCCCCCCCCGGCTTTGTTTATCTCTCTTGTCTTTTCATTGGAACAAGGACTGAATATAGTTAACCATAAGGGAAAATGAAGAGATTACCAGTTTTGTTCATTGCTTCATGCTTATGGTTCCACTTTGGTCATGTTGGTATCTCTATCACAGATTTAATTAATTGTGGTGCTGTTCTCCCCCCCCACCTTAACCCTGCCTAGTCTTTCTGTATTCTGATAAGATAAAAAAATCTTCAAAACAATTTAAAAAACATATGTCCTCCTACTTGTGGACAGAGGAAAACTTTCTTTTCTGAACACTTTACCTGTATATTTTATAGAAAATTACCTTCAGGTTGCCACCCTTGTGTGGTATCCCAGCCCCAGCAGTACTTTTTGGATGCAGTTTTCAGAAAAGTCATCTGCCCTGGAGCTGGGCTTTGTTGCCATGATGGATGCAGGGGAATGCAGAGCACCCAGCCCTGAGTTCAGCAGTAACCATCTCAAGATGGGTCTTAAATACACAGCCTTCCCCCCTTGTTTGTTGAGTCTAGTAAGTGGCAGGAAAACAGCTTCCTCTGTGATATCTTTAGTATCCTTATTTTACTTCTGGATTTAGAAATTTCTACCATGGTCTTGTGGTGGTCTAATTGTAACAGGAGTAGGGCATTGCATGTCTACACCTCATTAGCTGGTACAGCAGGGACTCTCAATTTCAGTAAAAACGTGGCCTTAGTCAAAGAGTGCCTATGTAAAAATAGCCCTGCGCTACTCAACAGTTAAACCTGCATGAAAATACGTCACTTCTCTAAATGTATGCATATCAAGGCTCTTAATGCATAGACAAAGTTAATTTTTATTAGCATTTTTATTCTTAACACTGAGCAACTGCCACCTTGTGCAGAAATTACGCAGAGCTACTCCCTCACTACAGGTATGAGTAAGGCCGTGTCTGTACCAAGCTTTCTGACATCGCTTATTTTCTCAAGTATAATTCTGTGCCTGCTTCTGGATACAGTTCCTGGTCCATTCTTAAAAATGTGTTAATAGATCTTTTCTCCAATTAGATGAGAAGCAGGATTCATTTTAGTCTTGCAATAATTTGGGTGTTGAATAAGGCTGAATCTTGGAGTTGTATGGTGGGCCACAGGGAGCTGGTAAACCTGGACTCCATGTTGCTGCCAGAGCTACCTTCTTCAGGTACACTTAGAAGATCTGCTGCCTTAAACCTCTTTTTAGTAGAGATGAAAATTTAGGAATAGAGCTTAAAAAAGGAGTAAAGCTAATTTGGCCTAAAATTAATTTGCTTGTTTTATGGTTTGAAAAACAGGCAGCAGATGAATCAGAGGTGTGATTCAACAGCTGGGCCATTTATGCAAAGATGACAGGGAAGATGGAGATAGGTCGTGGAGGGTTTTGACATGTGAAACAGCAGAGAAAAGGGAATCAGTTGGTCAAGAAAGGCAAAGATGGAAGTGACCAAGCCAACACAGTAATCATAAAAATTATTCCAGTGAGATATTCTGATGGGATTCATCAATGTGAAGTAAATGAATATTGTAGTAATGGGTGGGGGAAAGAGTGAGAGTATTGGCAGGATTTGTCCCTGGTGTGAATACGGGTGTCTGCAGAGGGGTTTGAAATGCTTGCTAGCTGTATTATATTTAGAGTGTTGGGTACTCAGTTGGCACATTGCAGCATGTTACAAAGATGTCCTTGCAGTTGTGTGCAGAAAGGTGGGGGCGGGTTCTGTTATGACTCTCCCATCAGTAAGGGGAAGATATTGTCGACTCTTAAGTCACCTGTCTTTATTTTGAGTAGAAAAAACGCTTGGAAACAATATGGGCAATACCTTCAGGGCCACCACAAAATAGTGTGTTTACTGTGGTACACAGGCTGTTGATTTATTCCACATCTCAGTGATCATTTTCCATGTTGGTTTAAATCTGAGATTCATTTATATACAGGCCAGTGGTTTACATGTGGTGGATGCTATCATTGACTGGCTTGCCAGCACACAGTCAAGTGCTCTTGGCTAACGCTACCCATCAGCCACTCTGTAATTGCCTGTGTTGGTCAAGGATGATTGTGTAGCATCTTTCAGTTGAGCAGTGCTAAGTTTGGAGTTAGCTCTGCTGGAAAGGAGGCTTCTTCCCTGGACAGCCAGCCTCTCCTTTTTCATATTTTAGTTAATAATGGAGTATGCAGATGGGTGTATATGTGTATGTATATATGTGTGTATTTATATATGTGACCCAGGTGAGGTGGTGCGAGATTTCTAGCAGTTTGAGAGTCCAGTGAGAAAGCTCCAGCAGGTTGATATGAGGCTGGTTTTGAAGGTTTTCCCTGTCTTTATCCTTAATCCGTGTTACATCAGATGGCTTTTACGCTTCCTTCTCTGACCCTCATATTCTTGTTTCCCTTCTGCCATAGATGTGTGCTGGAACTGTGTGGCAGCAATACGGGATAGTTTAGATAGCTGGCCTTAACTAGGCATCTCTTACCTAGTTCAAGAGGCAGTTCTGCATGCCTTCTGTAAGTCTTGGTTCAGAACTGTATAAACAAACATGTTAAAACATTTCACAGAATGTTAGGAGTTGGAAGGGACCTTGAAAGATCATCTGGTCCAACCCCCCTGCCTGAGCAGGATCACCTAAATTAAATCACAATTTAATTCTTCAAAATAATAAGCTGCATCTTTTCTACCTCTCTGCTTGCTCTCTCCCCTTCCAGCTTCTGCCCTCACCTTTCCACAGAAATTCTCTTTCACAGTTTCAGTGTAGAAATGAGTCTCTGGACTTTCAGAGAAGACTTGGGAAATTCTTAGTCCCCTAGTTGATGTGTTTTGGTGTATTACTGCTGTTTATTTTACACTCCCTGACAGGACTCCCAAAGCTCTCCTGATCACCCATCTATTCTAAGCTGGTTGCTATGGCCAACATAGCGATTATGAAAATGTGCTCATTTAGCAGCATAATTCATGAACTCTCACTGCTCCTGAAGCAATCTGTGGGCATCAGACTTGTATAAATGCTTTTTTTGGGGTGAATCCTTTCCGTTCTGTAGGCAGTGCTGTTTAATCAAAATGTCATAGCTGGTATGGAGTGGCAGGATTAGTCCTTGCTGTAGCCTAGGGAGGAGAGGTTGAGTGCCTGGAGGATGTGAGCAGTACAGCCAGAGCTCCTCTGCTGCCTACTTCAGTGTCATTTATAGAATTTTGAACTGTGTGCTAAGGAAGAATAAAGCAAACGTAAATGTATTATTGCTCCTATTATAACACTTCACTAGGATAAAAAGAGAGAGAAAAACTTCAATAGCTCTGATGATAGCCTGCCAGAGTAAATGTTGGCTCAGGAGCAACTGTGGTAATGTAGCTTTTTCTCTAAATCTGTTTGAGTTAAACGAGAGCTGGGCCAAGCCGAGAAATGAATTTCTGTGCAGTGCTGTCTCTGCCGCTTCCAGGGCGTGCCAGGTTCTGCAATTCCCCTGTCCTCTGCATCCTTCCTCCAGTCTCAGCTGAGCAGGTCAGGTTGGAGGATCCATCAAACTTACCGGCAGCAGTAGGGTTTATATTTTGCGTGACACCAGAATGAACGAGTGGTATCTGAGAAGGTGAAATTTCGTGCATAAATGTGGAGCTTAATAATAGCATGGTAAAATAATAATTTTAATTAAAAAAAATACATGGTGTGAAGAATGTGGGCTGGCATGTGTGTCTGATTCTTTGGTATCTGACATCTGGCTTCACTTCTGAGTTTGTGGGCACGAGTTCAGCTTTCGTCTGGTCTTACAGCTAAGACGCTCTCCTGCTTTTAGGACTATATAAATAGAGGAGCTGTTTATAGGCAGCTTCTGAAATACGTGGGGAAACGGCCATTTTTAGAATTTTAATTTGAAACACATGTAGATGTGAGTTAAAATCTTATTTATTTAGTCTCTTTAGGGATCGGAGGGAGAAAAACGTCTGCAATGAAGACAGAGGGTTCCAGAGCCTGGGGAAAGGTGTTCTCGCTGTTGATGGCTGGGGGGTGATGGTGATTGCTTTACCCTGACCCGGTGGGAGGTTTGCTGCTGTTTTTCAGTTCCTTTAAACTGATTGTTAGAAAGAGAGACACACTGGGCTAGCCTTCAGAATTTTTAGCACTACTTTTTCTAGGTAGCTGTGGAGGAGAGATGCTTATCAGAGGGTAAATGGGAGAGAGCTTGATCTGGGGTTAGGTACTGTGATTGTTAGAGCAAATGCTGTCATTGCCTCTATTTTTACCAAGAAACCAAAAGGCACCCGGAAATCAACCAGTTAGAAACCCAAGCTTTTGATTAGAAACAAACAAAAATGATAGTAAACCTCATAAGGACAGACCTGCAGGCACTGTGCATGGGCTTGACCTGGTCTTGGCTGGAAACAAAACTGGAACCCAAGTTCCAAAGATGCCCTCGATCTGGGGTTTTTATGTCCCTGTTTGAAAACGGTGGCTTTGGTTTCCAGACATCTAAGTGCAGGAAAGCACCAGGGACTACAGGGTATCGCAGTATTCCCACTCTGTTGTAGTTTTGGTGTGCCTTATATCTTAATCCTGCTCAAATTTCAGTTCACTGTGAGGTGAGATCTTCATCTGGTGGAAACTGGCAATTGAATTTTAATGGATCTCTGCTGAGTAAATTCCTCCTCATGGGATTCTTTGCTTTCAGTCCCCTGTACTGGGTATAGTACCCAATGCTGCGACAGAATTTGGCTGGAGCAGAGGGAAGAGAGGAAGAATGAGAATGGAAGAGGCAACTGTGCCACATGTCTGCATACCAGTTTAAAAAAAAAATAAAAATTGAAGACCTTTTAAGGTAAAGAATACTAAATGTATATACACACAGGTAATTTACCTTAGCTTTGTAAAGCATTGCTCTTTGAGAACCAGCTGTAGCAGGGAGGGTTTGCTGGGGCCGTGCTGTTGCGGTATTGTTTAATTCATATACGCTCCTTCCTAACAGCACATGTCAGTACCACTGTATGTTAGTGTGGTTTCCTGACTCTCCTAGTGTTCTGGCTGGAGACAGGATTGCAGTCTTGGGAACCTCTGCTGTGCACATGTCTGTGGGCTGCTCACAAAGAGGCAATCACTGTAACTCATAAATATGTGCGCTCGTCCTCCGAAGACATATAAAACATATTTGAGCTATAAGGCTGTACAAACACGAAGCAATGCTGATGACGACATGCAAACCACGAGGGGAAGGGAAGCTTGGCTGGCTCGGTCCTTGCAAACCTGGAAATGTTTGCATAGCCACGTTGCTCACCGGTGTTTCTTCCTTCATAGGTTGGTATCAGAGAGTTGAGAGAAGCACTTGCTTTGTGTTAACACGTTTAACACGCTGTATAACAAGTTAAATCCTATCCTGTTGTCCAACTTTTCAGCTTCGAGCCTGGTTTTCCAGGTTTCTCCAACTTGCTTCTTACAGCTAAAAAACCCCCTCCCAAATTGTCATGACCCGAGGACCAGCACACACCATCTGGCTCCCAGTCTGCAGTGCTGCTTCTGTTGGACAGTGTGCAAGAGGAGCTGCTGTGTAGCCTAAAAGAGAAGCCTGTGTATTATGTGGTGTGAGTCACATGCAGCTTCATAATCAATGCGTTCCTGTGCCAGAAGCAGTTTAAAGGGATGTTGGATTGTGTATGGAGTGATGCTGGACATGGTTCTGGCCAGAAAATGCAGTGCTGGGTTATGAGCACTGAATAAGTTTGTCTTTTTTGTTTGTTTGTTTGTTTTTTTCTTTTTGTTGTTGTTGGGAGGGGTGGTTCAGTATATATATTTTCAAGTGGATTTTCTTCCTTTCATCCTAATTCCTTTCTTACATTGGCTTTCCCGGGACAGGGGAGGAGAAAAATTATTCTAATACCTTTCATAATCTTCCTTTGCATATGTTTTGCATGTTAAAACAATTCTGCAGTACTCTGACTTTAATTATGAGACTGCAGTAAAAACTTGTAGTATTCCTTCCCCTGTCCTGTCTTCTGATAATTACAGAAAAATTGTTTTGCCAGAGACATGGCTTCATGCAGGTTCAATTTATCAGGAAAACACTGCTATTAAATTTTATAAATTTGAGTGTGCATCTTGAGGCCAAAGGGTGTAGCAGGGCTGAGGACTGGCCTGTTTTTAGGAAAAAATCAACCGGTTATTGAAGCAGAATCAAATCAGTGTTGTTCCTATAACCAGTAAGAAATGACTTACATGTAGTTGTTAGTATGTTATCAATTAATGTATTATTAAATAGAGGATTTGAGAGCACATGTTGTATTATCTGCCATTTCCTGTGTTAGGGATGCTGAACTTCATGTAGCTTACAGCAGCCAGATGGAGTTAAGGTTGGTCCTGACTGCATCTCAGGTGCAGCCTCCATCTCGGAAAAATAACCACTATGAATATTTACAGATGATAGGAGCTGGGCACCATTGCCTGGCTCTGCAGTGGGAGACTCGGGGCTTTAAGAAGGATGCCACCACGTGCCAGGCAATGAGACATGTGAAGTGTCATGGGTTGACAAAACTGGTGTGCTTGGTCATTTAAGGGCAGGAGGATTTTTTTTTTTTTTTTTTTTGTTTAACCATGAATTTGGAACATCGTTTGATCTGCTTGTCCTTTCTGAGTCTCGCAGGAAAGCATGACTGCATCTTTAATTTCCCCTGGGCACAACTGCTAGAAATAACTTGTGCAGTGCTTCAGCCCCAGAGTTGCCCCTCTAACCCACTTCCCTGCTCTGCCAGGGTATTGCAAGTGCTGCCTCTGCCTCAGCTTTCCAAAGGAGATGCAGCAGCACCAAGAGCTGAACTGTGCTTTGCCCTTCTCCTTGGTGACTATAAGGCTCTTTAGTTGATGGGCTGGACAGGACTGATAAATATATTTATTGTGTTGTTCTCTCCTTGCCTTTATGAAAGGAGATGACTGCTTGTGTGCTTCTCTTTATGGACCCAGTGAATGTGTTAAAATTGGTTCCAGATTCCTTTGGATGAGGTTTTGCTTTTGAACCCATGTACATCATCAGATGGTAGAGGGTAAAAGCTTAGTCCTTAATTTTTACTGAATATGTCAGACATGACTTCATTCATGGAAGTATCAAGAGGGAGAGCAGGGACAAAAATAACCCAAAAAACCCACAAGAAGTTGCCCAAAGTAGTCAGCTGGAGTTGTGGGAAGAGTTATATTGACGTTTGGAGTGTGTATATGGTGTCTTGTTACCTGAGAAATCAATAGCTAATTGGGACATTTACTTCTGAGAGACCCATGTGGTAACAAACTTTTCCTGTTGTCACCTCACGCTGCACAGTATTTGGTGCTACCTTACTGACAGGACAGTGGGTACCAGCCCTGCAGGGCTTGTACTTAAAAAGATCTCAGAGCCTGGCAGCTCATAGATGTCACGTTTGTAAAATCACATTTGGGTAAAAAAAGCTGTCTTACAACAGCTTTGCTAACACCTCTGCTTTGATTTAAAAGATAGAATATTTAAAAAGGATAATGTGCTTTGTTGTAACAGCTGGAATTAAAAAAAAACTAAACAAACCACCAAACACAAACAAAAATCCAACAAAACAAAACCCACCAAAATGAGCATGTTGTTCTTTTGCTGTTTGTTTCTGCCCTCATACAGTGAAACATAGGCATAGTGTGAGGGCAAGCCTGCCTTGGAGGAAATTCTGTTTGGTGTTGTACCCTGTACATTTAGTCTAGAAGAGAGTTCCTTAAGCGAATAATGGAGAGATTTAAGGCACTAAAACCCTATAGACTTTTGAGGGGAGGCCTTTTCATCTTGGAATACAAGGAATTAATTCCTCTTGGTCTCTAAAAAGAAGCACAATGTTTGCTCTTCTTTCCAACTTGGCAGCTAAATGAAGGTGGTGCAGTCAAAAGGAAGTGGCTACGAAAAGATGAAGCATATTGGTTGTGAATCTGCCAAAGGTGGCCAGCTGTATTGCTATTTTCAGCTAATTCTATGCACTTAGTCAGAGTCTTCACTTAAATTAAAGACTAAAGGTATATTTAGTGATCATTAGGTTCTGCCCTATAAAAGAGTTCGTTCTGTGGCTCAGTAATGGGGGTGGAAGAGAAAACAGAAGGTAGCCAGCTAACCATTATTGTGTCTTTTTTTCCTGTGTTATGAAATGTATTGGGTCCTTGTGATCTTTGGAGGTTTTAATTTGTACTTTGCAATAAATGTCTCTCGTGGTAGAGCCACATCATTCTGATTCTTGACTTTTTCTGTCTGGTGGGATTACTCCAGAAAGAGTGAGCCATCAAGAGCACTGTGCAAATGCTTGTGTGAAAACTCCTGACACTGAAGTCTTGAGCTATATAAGCCTGTGAGCAAACCTTTTGGCCTGGGTATCCCAACTCTCGCTAGAGTGAAGGGTATGTGGGGGTCAAAAGGCTGCTGATCATGCTCCTAATTCCTCAGGTTTTTGGAAATGCACTTTGCAGACCTGTTTCTAAGGGAAAAAAAAAAAAAAGAAAATGGAAGTAAAATAAGTAAGGTTCTCACCTAAATATACAAAATTTGGAAGATTTAGGGGAATTAAAAATACTAAATAAAGGGCAAGAAAGAAGTGGTGACTTGCAATTTATAAAGGCATCTAGAAAAGTGTACATAGAGCTTTTATAATGACTTGGCAGATTTTTTTAAGTGTAAAATACTTTGGCAGCAGCCATTCCTTGTTGGTTTTTGTGTCTGTCCGTCTGCTCATTCCATTCCTTTATCTTTGCCAAAAATTCTGTGAAGGGATACTTTCCCACTGCCCTTAGTTTGCAAAGCACCTTGTAAGCTTCGAACCCTACAAAATTTTGGGCATTCTCAGCCTCAGTGGGGTGCCTTAAAATGCTCTGAAAAAGATCAGTTTTGTGTCACCTAGCAAATTCCTTTCACAAAATGCGAGCAAGGCAGCAGCCACAGCCCGTTGGCATCGCTGGGGACTAAGGGAAATACCCTAATCCTGGTACCCTAATCCTGCGGGATGCGTTCTCAGCAGTGCCCTTGCATCGTTCCTGCTGCTCTCCATCACATGGCCTGTCCTCAGCAGCCCGTCGGGGTGTGCTTTTGACTTTGCTCCCATAAGGGCATGTGGGAAATAAAAAGAATAAAAAAAGAATCCGCCTCCCCCGCACAGCAGCACAATAAATATCCTGGCAGGTCTCAGTCCATAAACTCTGTTATAATCTTGCAGTTTATAGTTATGTTGTTATTTGTCAAGAAAACCACCGGCAAATCATTCGTAAAGGAACGTGAAATGCTAAGTAGGGAAGTGCAAAAACACCAGTGCGTTTCAGGAGGATTTTTTTCTTTTTAGGAGGTTGGTATTGATCACCTCGCACCAGAAATTGGAATGAGTGATCTGTGGTGCGTTTGAAGTGTGACTGAGCGCATTTCACTCTGCTGATTTATGCTGCGGAGGTGCAGGTTTGGTTAATATTGCCTTAGCGCTGCTGCAAGCTGTGGCGCGGTGTGCTGCCTTCTCAAGAAGTAGTCGGTGGGCCTGAAGGTTACGCCTGGCCTCAGTGGGCTGGTGACGTGCCCTGTGTCTTGTGGAATTGGTTGACCTGTGAGTCATCATGCACCAGTGCTCAGTGGGGCCAGCGTTTGCTGACCGAGCACTTCTCTCTGCCCCCGCCTCCCACCACCCTCCACCCCTACTTTTGATCATCATCTCTTGAGGATACAGAGGATGTGTTTGACAACCCAACTGGGATGGTATTGGGTAGACTTCTGCAGAATAGATGTGCTGAACGAGTTAAAAACAGTGAGCAAAGTGCATCTGTATATTCATTTTAAGTTAGCGTTTAATTGAGTTATACTAAAACTGAGTGTTAGACAGTTTGGCATTCTCTAATAGTTGGTTAGCAAAGTCTTTTCCTCCCATCAAAAATATCTTTCCAGTTGGATCGCCTTCTGTTTATTTGTTTGCTTGTGTTTTGATCTTGAAAGACAAAATAGCTGTTCGCGCACAACAGAGTAGCTGGATCCAGTCTCTTGAAATCCTTTTTTAGAGGGCAGGAAATCTTGTCTTCCTGAAGTCTTTCTTGGGTTTAAAGCATACTAAGAACAAAACTACTCTCAGGGGGGGCAAGGCAGGCTCTGTGGACAGACTCTGGTTGACCCGAGGCGGCTCAGTGCAGAACGCGCGGCAGCGCTTGAAGCAAATGGCCGAATCGGAGAAGATGGGTTTGCTTCCTTCGCCGCAGCGACTGGAGCTGAAATTCATTCTAAACAGCTCGATTGCTTTTCAGATCTGCGCCGTGTCTCCCTTTGCTTCGGAGATCTGAGAAAGCAAGCTTTAGAAAACAAAAAGCATTGTTCCTGGTAAGGAACCGTCAATCGGTCCGTCATGGTTTTCAGTTGTTTCCGTGATTATGCTTGTGAAAGAGATTAAAATACTTCCCTTTTATTATCAGCAAAGTGAATTCCCCTGCTGCCCCTTCTCACAAAGCCTGGCTCAGCTCTGCCTTCTCCTTCACTCTCTGTTCCAGCCGGTCTGTATGTGGCAAAATTTGCTTTGAATTCAGCGTCCTCGCGGCAGGGTTGAATGTGCAGATTTCTCACTTCTGCCGGGCTCGCTGTCATTGTCTGCAGAGCTTAAGTATGATTGCTGCCTCTGTTTTTATGAATAATTTTTGGAGCATTCTTCACGTTAGTAAAACCACAGAGCGTATCAGTGAAGCCGTGAGCTGAAATGCGGTGTGTGTGTGCGTAAGTTTCTTTGGTCTTTTTATTGTTGTCCTAAACGAGCTTCTCCTACTTCCTCACCAAAAGCGACTCTATGGTCAGGAATGATTATCATTTTGTATTTCACCTGTCTTTCCATAGGTTAAACAAGCTATTTTTAATGTGGTTGGAGTGTAAGTACATTTTCTCATTGCCTCACTACATGTGTGTTTCCCATCTGCTGTGCCTTTTTTTGCACATGCAAAGCAATTTGGACCCAATGTTGCTATTTATATTATTTTAGGATACTCTTTGCCTGTGGCATTTTTTCCTCAACCCACTGAACAGAAAGGGAGTGTGTGAAGAGTGCAGCATACTGAAACTGAAGAGCCATGTACACCTTGTGTAATTTTTGATTAGTTAGCAAGTGATGGGGAAGCCTGTGTTTGAACAACCCAGTTGGAAGAGACAGTGGCTGTTGTGCCTCTGCCTGGAGCTGTAAACTCCCCCAGTTGCTGAGACCCAACACGAGGTTCTTTATAAACCCACGTGTGGGCAGGAGAGTAGCAGCTGCATTGACAGCCACAAGCTCTGTTCGACCCCTTCTTGTTTCAAGTTATGAATTATATTTGCAATTCAATTATGGGACAAGAGGAGCCTGCCTGTCACAGCGGGGCTGGGGGTGCTGGTGGCATTGGTGTTGAGGGTGAGAGCTTCTCCATGCTCTTGTTGTTGGAAGTGCTATTCCAGCATCATGTCACTGCTCAGGAGTCTGGCAGGGGCCTCTTGTGATTAACAGTGCAAGGTCCATGTTCTCGGCTTGGGATTTTGAGCAGAGTTTAATGCCGCTCAGGCCCGTAAACGTACTGCTAACAAACAAAAGAACTTCTTCACGGTGAGGGTGATGGAGCACTGAAACAGGCTGCCCAGGGGGTTGTGGAGTCTCCTTCTCTGGAGACATTCAGGACCCCTCTGGATGCCGACCTGTGCGACCTGCTCTAGGGAATGTGCTTTGGCAGGGGCTTGGACTCTCTGACCTCTCAGGTCCCTTCCAAACCCTACAGTTCTGTGATTCTGTGAACTGTTTGCAGTAATGTAGCAAGCAGTTTAAGCGCCTGGGTGCAAGTGTGGTGCAAAGCTTATATAATTAGCGTCAATGTTCGGTAAAAAACACCCTATAGACAGTATCAGCTGGCTTATCTTATTATGACCTATTGCTGTTTCATGAATCCAATAAAACATGAATTTTTAAGACTGGGTAAGTGAGGGTAAGAGGAGAGCGTGAAATTAGATTAGAGTCTATAAACTCTGGCTTCCCTTCCCCCCACCCAAAGCGGTGTCCAGGCATCTCTTACAGAAAGCACAGGCTTTGTTTTTGGGCGGTAAGAGCCAGAATAATACCATTCTGGGAAAGTCCTCCTGTCATTCTCCTAAAGAGCTGTATTTTCTCAATTTCCTCTGCTGAAGTCTGGAGCTTCTGACTCAACCGTAGCGAGAGATCTAACCAAGCAATTACGCAGTGTTTTGAAATACCGAGAGTCCCTCTCTCAGAGGATGAGCGTCGGTCCGATCTCCGTTGCCTCTGTGACATGTTTCCACGATGTACACCGGTGACTGCGGGGCTGCAGCATGAAGCTGAGCTGTGTGATGCCACTCGAGCTGGCAGTGAAAGGGGTGACTGTGCTGCCCGCTGTGACGGCAGCCGGGCAGGGATGAGTTGCTTGAGAAACACTTACTATTAATCTCCTGACTCCAGTTCAATTTAAAATTCCTCTCAGTGTGTGTGTATACATATACATTTATAAATCGGTATTTTTTACTGAGAAAGTAAATAAAACCTCAGGCAGATTAGGGAATGCTGTGTGTGATCCTGGAAGAAATTGAGTAACTTCTGAAATCTGGAGTAAAAAATAAAGTCGGTGCTAAGACACGCTGGGGTTGGTAAGCAGGAGGAAGAGCTTTGGGCTGATCCCTGCACTCATCAGCTTTTGAGCAAGGCAAGAATGAACAAGCTGTAGAGTTATAGGATGTCTGAGGTTACCTGCCACGAAAGAGCAGATTAGCATGCTGTGGTATCTTGTTTGAGGTTTCAAAAAATAATCATATCCGGATAGCAAACCCTTGTACAGAAATACACCTCTGTTTGTTCCTGCAGTCGTTTCCTTCATCTTGAGGCCTTTATAAGAAAATCTAGTATCCTCCCCGAGATGGGGGTTACTGAGAATTGTCTTCATTCATAAAGTGAAGAAATTTACGGTACGGGTTCCATTTATTTATTTATTTTAAAGCATCATCAGAGCCCGTAAGCCTGTGATGTTTTCATGACAGGAGGATTGACAGATGACTAACGGGATTTCCCCTTAACATTTTACATCATTTCATAAATTATGAATAATTTCCATAGGATGAATTGTTTTCATGCTGCCAAGGAGTTCAAATAACATTATTAGTAACAGTGCCTGGTACACATAGTGCCTTATAGTCTCTTCAGTTATATTTAATATAAATACCATAGGACAGTCGTCCTCTTGTGAGTCCTTGCTGTCCCCTTGGGCAGTTCTTTCTGCCCTGTAAATACCTGCAAGCACTTTCCTAATTCCCACAATCTCACATGTCCTGGGCACAGAGCTGGAGGCACAAAGCACCCTGTTTATCCAGACCTTACTACAAGGTGCACTGAGAAGGAGCAGTCTCCTTCAAACCTAGGTGGTCAGTGTACTCACCCTCGAGCTGGGGTGATGGGTTTAGCTCCCTATCTCCTTGATATCAAAGTCTCTGCTTCCTTATCTAAAAAATAAAAATTTTATAGACCTCCATGTGAAATTCATTTTTCAGAAGACCTTTGTCATGTTCTTCAACCAAACGATTCGTTGTTTTGCTCGTTGATGATACATCGCCACTGTAGAAGTGTTTTGACTGCATTTCATGAGCCAACTAAATTGGGCTCTAGCAATGGGAGAGAATGAGGTTTCCATTGTTAGTGATGTAGATCCCAGTAACTGGCACTTAATGAGTATTTGTGGTCCTAGCTGGATGGTGCATTTGTGTTGCTGTTTCAGTGGTGCTGTGGCATAGTTGCACTCTGTTACGTGTGGAGGTCGTGCAGGGAAACTTTTGTTTTCTCCTCTGCCAGTGCTTGGCTGGGGGTGGATAACAGGCAGAATTTGCTTGCTGTGTTTTGTTGGTAGCTCCTAGATAACTCTGTAGTCACTGCTATTCTCCTGCAGGTCTGCATAGTCTTAGGGGATGTTGTCAGTCAAAAAAACAGCACGCAAGGACATCTATAGTAACTGAAGGTGGTAAACAAACACAGAGGCTGCTTAAGCTGTTAGGGCTCCATCATCTCAACAGTGGTTTTTTTTTTTTTTTAATGTGCTAAGGTAAGAATTTGTGTGTGCACATCCATTTGTTTGCTTCTTGGTGCTTACTTGTGTTTTCTCAGTGTGTTATGAGCAGGTAAAGGATCTTAAGGTTTTAGTTTTTTATCTAGGTTTTTTTTTTTGTAATTCAGAAAGTCTGTTTTTGAGTGAAAGTTAAATAAGTCTGTGTGGTTTGGAATATTTGTTAAGCGTCATATGTGCTATAGAGCCTCCAGGCATTTTAGGAATAAGCTACTTTCCAGGACCTCTGATGACATCCAGATAATACATGATATTGGCCAGAGGTAAAGCTGCCTCTTTTTAACAAACTGTTGCAAATTTCCACTACTTGCCTTGGAGAAAACCTGTCCTTTGGGAAATGGAAATTTATTTGGGACTCATTCCAAGATAGAGTTATGTTCAAACCTTTGCTTCAGCCTGGAAAGAAACACAGACGAGAAGAATATAACTTTAATGAGTACAAGCTGCCTGCACAGTGCTGCTCTGAGTTCATCAGTAAATGAACTGTCCCAACCCCAGCAGCAGCACTTGGTGCTTTTGGCTCCACCGAAGGGCCCGGTGTGGGCCAGCAGGAGCCAAGCGCCACCGGCGGAGGGATGGTTTTCTGAAGCTGGATGGATGAGTGCGCTGAAGCAGCTGAGGGCCGGAGCCAGGAGGGGTGCACGGGTGGGGAGAGGGAAGGTTTGGCTGCTGTTGGAAATGCATGTGTGGGTCAGACTGATGGGTCAGGCTTTGGCCTGTGGAGGCCTCTAATGAGGCCAGAGCCAGTGGAGAAAAGGAGGTGGAGTGGAGATGGGGGTGGTGGGGTTGTGCAGGGTGATTCTGGGACTGTGAGAAAGGGTGAAGCGAGGGGAGCTGAAGGGAAAAGGGGAGCAGAGGAGATCTGTTCATTCGAGGGTGCTCCTGGACCTGCTGGTCAGCCCCGCTGCTGTGGTACTGCACACCAGCCCTTCCTGAAATCCCTGCTATGTCCTGCAGCCCTGGGAGCAGGAGGGGGAAGGATGCCATGGGAGAGCTAGCCATTTCCAGTTGTCAGCAAGAAAGGATAAGCAGATTGAGGACGGGGGGAAAGTAGAGCAAATTTTTTGTTGTCGCCTGCTCACGTTAATGAGAGGAGTTGCGAGGCGCCCGTCAGATTTTGCTAAGCCAACTGATCTGTAAAAGCAGAGAGTAAATCCATTTTCCCCCCACTACTTTAGTAATTGGCAGAAGGCAGAAAGTCATTGTTGACTGAGAATAAACAGATTTCAGGCATTCCTAGACAGAGAAACCTGCTTAGCTTTCTAAAATCGGTCTCCCTGGTGCTCTGCTAAAAGCTTAATTGGCTGACATTTTGTATGTGAGAGATTTACTCTTCTGGCCTAAATTGAGTTATTTTGTGTAAATGTTTTTGTGGGGTTTATAAAATATTCTCCTCAGAACATACATGTGTGTGTAAACTCTGTGGACTGTTTCTTTTGAAAGAGTAATAACGAGTACTAGATGTTGTGGCTTTGGCATACAGAGGACAATTTAACGTGGAATTCAGTTTACGCTTTTAGTTAACCTCGTGAGGGATTTCATTGGTTAAAAACTGAAGATCTGCTCTTTTTTTTTTTTCTTTTCCTTTTATTTCCTTTTTCCTCTGAAAAAGCAGCTGCTAAGATACAGCCTTCCTGCAATTATGAAAGAGGTGTTTCTTGTGTGATTTGTGATTTTGTGTCTGTGCTGGTCATGCCAGCTATTGGGATAGCCACTCTTCTAAAGGACGCTGTTGTAAGCCATGTTAACTGCAGGGGCATTGCCATTCCAGGTACAACCCAAGATTTTGGGAGCACTTGGATCCTTTATGAGTTGCCAGGTCTCATGGAGAAGGTGTTAATGTCATCGCAAGCCATTCTTGCTTTGTCAGTGGCCGGACTGTCTCCTCTCTTCCTTGCAGTGCTCGAGAGTCATCTCACACACTTCCTCGCTCTGTTTTTAGTACATTGTAATTAGTATTTTCATTCAAGCTTTAAAATTCCTTGGAGATTTGCCTAGGAGAGGGCTGTGCACTTTTAACCCAACTGCAGAAAAGGGATCTGCATCGTATTAACCGTGAAATTTGCAGGTCAGCTTTGGAATTTCAATATTTGGTGTTTATAACTTGCTGCCTGGTTTGGGCTCTTTTGTTTCGCATTAATTTCCACCTCTTCTACTCCCAAACGTGACTGTGTTTCTCTTCTCATCCCCCTCCTTGGATCCAAGTGCTTACTCCATCCAAATAGATGAACTTTCTTGGCAGGGAGAGGCAGAGCCGCAGAGTCGCTACTTGGGGCTGTGCTGGTGATCTGGAATGAGTTTCAAACATTAAAGCTTGTTTATGTTCATATTTGACAAGGGCTCCCTTTGGACCTTTCTTTTGCATGCTGTTAGTACAGCTGATGTCTAGTGCATTAAAGCTGCCCCTGTCTCCTGTCCCTCCCTGTCTCAGCTGAAGGTGCCCAGCAATCCAGGCTGATGTTGCACTGAGGATGGAGGAGCCTAATTTCCTGGGGAAATGGGGCATGTATGGTGGCTTTGTCTGTGTCATCCTGCTCCAAATATCCTGTGAATGTGTCCAGTTCCTAACCAGAAGAGAATTAGAGTCCTTCAAATAATTCACCACTTTGTTTTTTTCTGATGGAAGTGAGCTGGAGAAATCCCAAAGCTGATGGCCCCGTGAGCAGAAAGCCAAGGGAAGGTCAGCAGCTGTGTCCGCGCTTGGCTGCGTCCATTCCTCCTGCCCAGTGGCTGCAGGGAGGCTCTGGCTCTGCTCGCAGAGCTGGCAGGGACGGAGGGAGGCGTCTGCGTTGCTGCAGCTGGAGGAGCAGAGGAACTTTGGGAGCAAAGGCCACCGAGCCAGGGGAGAGCCCAGCTCCTCTTGCCCGCCAGCCCCAGCTGTGGGTGCTGGGATAGAAAATGTACAGCACGGTTGCAACAACAGTTGTTTTATCTAATATTAGGACTGGTTTAGGGAAACACTAATTAGGAAAACACGGAAATTGTCGAAGGTGCCAGCTGTGTGAAAGAGGGCTGGTTGAGTCAGAGAGGCTGGGCTGCCATGCGGGCCCAGGGGAAGGAGGGTGGCGGCAGGAAGGGCTCTGGTCTTGCTCCTGACTGGCTTTTCCACATCCCTGGTGAGAAGGGAAGGGTTGTTTTCGCTGGGAGCTGTGGTTGTGTGGCTGTTAAGAAGGTGGCTACAACAGGCCGGTTTTATAAATACTTAATGGCACTTGTGCTCTCTGCGTGTCTGTGCCCTAGCAGGATACGCTGATCTCGCGTGCCCTCGGCCGACTCCACCTCGGAGTAACACGACCCATCCCGTTGGCCTGGTTGTGCCAGGAAATGCTTCGGCACTGCAACGTGCAGGGAAAAAAATAATCCCAAGCACAGTCCTGCCCTGTCTGCCTGGGGAGCACAGGAGATCTTTGTGGGGCACTGGCTTCCCTGCTTTGTTGTACATGGGTCCCGCGGAGCGTACCCTGCGTGGCAACCGCTGCCAGAGTAGGAGCTCCCAAACATTGTGAACCTGTGGCTGCCACCCTGTAGCTTGGATCAGGAAATAAAACTGGTGCCTGAAGGCATCCAGTCTTCTGGGGTAAATACTGCGTTATTAACTCCAAAAGGTTAGTAATTGGAGCTGCAGATGGAAATGAGATAAACAGAATCCATATATTAAGATGTTAACTAGAACCTGGAATGTACTTTTTGAAGTTAAATGAGCCAGACTGGTGGCTTGCTTCTGCCTGAAGGGTTGAGTCCTGCTCCCTCCTCCTTCCTCATCGGCTTCCAGTTGCCGGTGTCTGCTCTGCCCCTCTCATCAGCTCTGTCTGCGCAGCTAATGCGATCAATTTGCCGATTTGTTAGAAACCCAATCCGAAATAGAGCGAAGGGGGAGGAGTGGGGATGGAGAGGAGGAAGCGGGGCAGGCCCACGATCGCAGCAAGCGTGCTCAATTACATTGTCTCACCACACCCTTGGACAAACACGGGCTCTCCGACTGCCATAAATCATCCCTCAGCCTTTCTTTCGGATGGCGGCAGAGCCCTCCTGAGAAGCAGCGGGCACGCCGGCTGACTCAGGCCGTGGGATGCCAAAGCGAAACCTCCGCCTTCCTGTGACGCTGATGCGCGACTGTGCACGTAGACATGATTTGACCCGGTTTTGCTTTGCGGCCTCTTTCCATGAGCTGTGGCTGCATTGCAGCTTCAGGGACTGGGCATGGTACCCAGCATCCTAGGTGAGACAGAGGAGTGAGGGCAAAATCTGGAGCTTCTGTCTTTACTGGTTGCTGCTCAGTAGATGTTCCAGAGATGAATAGTATGTAGTAGAGAACATAACTACATGATGTGGTAGAGAACATAATTTATTATAGAATTGGTAAAGTAGTTAATATATTTGCAATAAAAAGAGTGGTTTATATTGCTGAAAGAACACCTGGCCAAAGCCTGATGGATCATTTAGGCTCTGTAAAAAGTGCCAGTGTTTCCTGTTGTTTTGCAGAGGAGTTTTTGACAAGGGTTGTGTTCTGTGACAGCAAATAGCAGCACACAGGTTAGTACATTGAGCTGATCTGTCGTGAGCCTACAAAAGCACTTGTTGAGTCTGACAGCCACTCCATGTCAGTAAGGGGCTGACCTGGGTGCAGTGCAGGGAAGAGGCCACGGCAAGGCTGGAAGGCTGACCCCAAGCAGTCACAAATGTGGCATTACTGTAGGTGTTCTAAGGGCTTCCTTTGTATCCAGAAATTGCAGCTTGTGTCATTACATTTCGCTAACATGCTGCGTGAGAAAATGACGGAACTGAGATCTTAGCACTGTGAGTGGGTTCATTTTGTTGGTAAGCTCCTGGGAGCAGTAGCAGGCACTAGCTTGCTCCTGTACCCGTGCTGCGTAAAGCTCCTGCGGTTTGCGTGCCACTGATGCATCCAGCACGACCATGCGTTTGGGTTTGGTGGGGTGGGTGGCCTCCCCATCGCCAGAAGATCTCCTAGCCTGGTGAAGGTAAGGATTAGCTGGGCTAATATTTTCAGTTTGGTATTTTGGACTGAATGGTTTCTGCCCCCTCTCCCTTCAGAGTGTTAAATGCTTTGAACTTTTGCAATGTTCCACATGAAAAGATCTTCAAGGAGTTGGCAGCCATCACTTCTTCCTCCTACAAATCATGTTGGGCAGGAAGGGAGCATGACTGTCCTTCTGTAAATAAGGAGTGCGGCCTACAAGGCGATTGCCTGGGAGCCACGCACAAACAAGGCACAAACTTTTCCTAGACCTCCTCCTTGCTGTTGGGTTTTCACCTCTTGTCTGTCCATCCTGCTGTCACCATCAGAGCCCTCTTCTGGGGAGCTGGAGTCGGGCAGAGCCGGCTGGCTGTGCAAAGTGAGGGCTGTGTTTGTGTTGTGTTTGAAATACAAGGTGTTTTCCTTCCTTGCGCAGTTGACAAGTAGGGAATGTGTCGTGGTCCCCACCCTCTTCAGCGTGTACTGAGAGGGCTTGAGGTGGAGGATATGTGGAGGAAATACATTCTGCTTTCTCAATGACTTGTATTAATCATAAGCAGCGATGTCACGATAGCTAACAAATTAGAAGCATCCTCCTTCTACTTCCTCCATAGTTCCTGGAATAGACTCTGAATGGTGTCTTGTCTCAAACCGTGGTAAATCAGCCCTGAACAAAGGCGTTATGAACAGGACTACCCACAGATGTCATGGGAAGAAACGAAAAATTGCAAGGCTTTACTTTTTGTGCTATTGTTGCAGAACTTCTTTTTCTCTGTTCTTCGTAAATGATTCAAAGCTCTAAGGAGGGTAACATCCCCTTTTTAAAACCTGCTGTCAAAACAGAAAGGAAACATACAATGCAAACAAAACCCCAAATTCTGTTTAGGTAACAATGACCTGTCTAAGTTGTCCACGGTGTGTGGTCCATAGAGCTAAAGTAGCTTCTGTTTAATTTATATTGCGCACATGCTCTTCAGAGTACATCAGGGAAAAGGGGGGGGGGGGGGGAAGAAAAAAAAAAAAGCCCAAAAAAACCTTGTGGAAGAGGGGGGATTAGAAGCAAACTGACAGACTGTTTATTACGCAGCGTATAACTTACCAAATGGCTTCATTTTTCTTAGTGGTCCAGACTTGTCACTTCCATTTGGCAAACTCGAAGGCTGCGAAGTCTGAAAGCAGCTATTATTGGCTTCTGCCTGAACTGTACTCAGCTCATATAAACTTGGTGTCTGATCTTTTATATTGAGATTAATAAATATTTATTTAAGCAGACCAAATATCGCCAGGCCTTTCCTACAAAACGTGAATTTGAACACAGTGCAAGGTTTTCAGGTAGGCATGACATTGCTTAAATGTGTATAATTTAGCTTCACAAATCTATACTTTTTTTTTTTTCCCTCCTCAGTACCTCTCTGTTCTGCAGTGCTGTATGTAAAATATGTAGCCAAACATATAGGCAGGGACTGTTATTAGATAATCATGTTAAGAATGTGCAAAACTGGGTGGGGGGGGTGTTAATGGGGAAGAAAGCAAACAAGGTGCCTCTTGTTCAGCATGGCATGTGCCTTTTCCTTTGAGTTAGGACTATCACTCCAGTGTATTAGGAATATCAAGAGTTTAAATTGTCTATGTACAGCTTGGATACTCCCACCAAATCCATCTAAAGATGCTGCTTCTAATTCAAATCCATCCTTCCCCTCTGATCCTTTTCTGTAAAAGACCAGCTGTCCCATAGCATGGTGCCATCGGTTTAGTGAAAGCATGTGCAGAAAGGACTTTCAGGGTGCTGTTGGGAGGGTTGTGCTTTGTGAGAGCAAGAGACAAGCTTCTAGGTTGCTCTGATGCTCTGTCACTGCCAGTTCTCAGATCTGGGCTCGGTCCCCGTGATTCTAAGAAGTGACTGTGGGGCTACTCGGCAGCTGGCCGTGCAGCTAAGCGTGGGGGTTTCTCCAGGGTGTGCAGTGTGGCATGCTGGTGATGTGTCCTGCAAGGAGCTGAGAAGCCTGCCTGTCCTCCCAGCCAGACAGCTCTGGCTCCTGAGCACCCCAGCATCAGTCCTGCCCTTCTCCTTGCTGGAGATGTCACCCCTGCCTGGTTTAGACGGAGAGAGGGGATGCCTGAAAGAAGTTGGTGGGGAAATAGGGAAAAATATTCTGGATTCTCAGAGGTTGCTGGGTATCAGGCTATATTTTTTGTTTCCAGTTCCCTTCTGCCTTCCAGAAGGTTGTAACCCACCCTCTGCTCTTTCTTATTAACTCCCTAATGCTGTTCTCCCTCAACCCTGAGCGTGTCTCTGCAGTGCCAGTTTCATGAATGTTAGGCAAACACAGTGTTGGAGATGCTGTTTCTGAAGGACTCCACATGTTCCATCCTCTCTGCAAACCACCTCAGATTGGAGCTCGGGAGCAGAGGGCGGGAAGGGAAGCACATACATGGCCCTGCCTTTCCCAGGCTCCCATCCAGGAGGTACCAGACTTTTTCTCAGAGGAGGTTTCAACAGTGGATGAATCACATCGTTACTTAATACCTCAGGAGCTGAAATTTTCTGCTGTCAGTTCTCGGGCATCCTTCAGCCTGAATGATTGATTCCTCCTTCCCGCAGGAAGGATGGAGACATGTACACGGCTCCTCCTCGTCTCGCTATCAGAGGTAGCTGGGAGATTGAGAGTGTACCACGTGTTAGCAATTTGCCATTCTTTCTTCCTTGCTTTTGTGACACCTGTCCTGTTGCCTGATAAGGGAATTTATCTGTAACACCAGTTCTTCCCGTGTTTGTAGTTCTCCTCTGTGGTTGTCCCCCGTTGCTCGTGAATTTTCAAAGATTTCCCTTTGAAGTCCAGGAGAGCTTTTATTTTAAGAATGCTCTGAGGAGCTTGTGGGCCACATGCATAGACTTTAAACCTGTGTTGTAGATTTAGGCTGTTAAAACTTCTTTATGCTGTGGTAAGAGGAAGACTGCATTTTGATCTTCTGCGTGCCGTTCTCCCGGATGTCTGATGTTAGGGGAGTCATATTTGGATTTTTCCTTTTGTTTTTCAGGGGAGGGGTGGGGTGGGGAAGTAAGCAAACAACAGAAAATAGCCCGCAAAACATGAAGTTAAACAGATTCCTCATCAGTTGTGCTTCGGAAAATTCTGCAAGGTTCTTGATGTGTAGTGGAACCTCTCAAACCCTTTATGATAGAGGAAGGGGTGCAGAGAAAAGGCTTTCATACTCCTACGTCTTCGTCAGTCACTGGTGAAGAGGGGAAAAGAAGCACACAGCTATGCAGTGTGAATAAACTCCCTCTCTCCTAGGTCCTCCAGCTCTCGCCCCTCTGGAGAACCTGCTGTACTGCACTCCTGGGATCTCCAGGAACCTTCCAGGGAGAACGAGAACTCAAAATTTGTGTGCACTTAAACACAAAGCAAAACCCAACCAATCCACCCTCTGAATTTTCTTGACAAGGTTTCTTTGTGTATTGTAAAGAAACAAAGGACGTAATTTCATTTTTCTATGTACGGTGCCAATTTTCTTTTTCTATACATGCTGTCTTTAAGGCAGATTTACAGTGAAGGCATTTTTGGCACCAGTCAGTGTGAGTCAGCAAACCTTTCCATCGATTCACACAAGTCCTGACAAAACCTGCATTTCATATTCTGCTTTTGATGCACATCAGGGCTCTTGGTGAAGTAGATTTCTTTCTGCCTGGCCACCTCTGTCATCAAAAGAAACTGACAGGAGGAAGAGTTTTGTTTTCGATTATTTTGGGACAAAATGCAGAACTGGTTTCTTTAATTTATCCCTGCAGATAACGTGATGGTTCATCCTGAGACAGAACATTTCTTCCATTTTTACCTCTTCAGTTCTGGGTGAGCGTTGTGTCTTTGCAGAGTATTAGGACAGATGTCAGTTTTTTTGAATGTAACTTCAAAGAATGAGAAAAACAGAATGTTCTTTCCTGTTTCAGAGCTAAAAATATTTATCACATCTTGGGGTTTCTTTTTTTTTTAACAAATCAGAATATTTAATCTTTTAGTTAGCATTGCTTCTGGCATTTGCTACTGGAGACAATTTCATCAAATGCTTGTTCGGTCTAGGTCAGAGAAGAGTTTTGTACAACTGTTACCTGCCATCCATTTGCTGAGTACGGGAAATTGATGGGCTTTATTGGGCCAGGACAGCAGTTGGTTGCAGTGTCCTTTAAGCTCTTTTCCATAGAATTTGATTTAAAATATACACAACTAATAAAAGAGCTCTTGGAACAGAGTAGGTATTTAAAACCCTGTCATAATTTGTTTATGGTTGGTACACAAGGCACCCCTAGCATGTCTATCATGGCTCCTCCTCAGGAGCTGCTCCTGTTTGAGGTGTCCCTGTAGTCACCCTGTAGGTAGGGTGAGCGAGAGAACAACTGTGGGAGAAGTGGAAAAGGTTTTAATTTCTGTCCTCCAAGCCCTGATTTCTGACACTCATTGCCGTGGAGGCTGCTTTCATGGTGCAGCGTGATTGCAGAGGACTTGCATGTGTACAGGTGGTGTTACCAGCTTCTGTATGATTCTGAATGTCTGTTAACTCACGTGCCACTAACACAGTAAGTCTCTTTTGCCATTAGGAGAAGCTGTGTGGGCCATTTAGGAATTACCTGTCTTTCCTCTGGTACAAGTAATCAGTTTAAGATAGCTCCCTCCCTCCTTTTTTTTTCTTTTTTTTCTTTTCCCTTTTTTCTCTTTTTGTGCCACCCCAAACTGGGTAAGTTTTCCTTTAGAAATCCCTTTGCAAGGGAAATGCTTGTGTGTTGCAGTAATTCAGAGGCAAATACTGCTGCTCTTACTGCTTCTGTGCCTGGGGAATAAGTGTTAACATTCCCACTGCTTTAACCAGGGGCAGCAGCAGTGTTGCTAAGCTTGGCACTGAGCTCCAGGGCTCTGGGGGAGGCACCTGGGCTTTCTTTTTATAAAGGGGCCTTCCTTTTCTCCTTTTTAAAAAAAATGGGTTATGTTTCCCCTTCTCCTGTCTGTGGGAGCTACACCAGAATGCCACAACTTCTTAAATGTGATGGAGAGTGACTTAGCCACTTCACCTGCCAGTTCCCTCAGGACTCACAGATGCATCTCAGCAAGTCCCATGGACTTGTGCACCTTTGGGTTTCTTAGATGGTCTTGAACCTGATCTTCTCCTACAGTGGGTAGTTATTCATTCTACCAGTCCCTGTCTTTGCCTCCTGTGACCTGGGCAGTGTGACTAGAACCCTTACTGGTGAAGACTGAAGCAAAACAGTCATTTAGTACCTCAGCCTTCTCCATATCCTGGGTAATCAGGTCTCCTGTCCATTCCAGAGGTTAACGAAGAACTTTCCCTAGTCAGCCTTTTATAAGTGACATGCCTGCAGAAGCTTTTCTTGTTGCCCATGCTGCCTCTGGCCAGATTTAATTCCATCAGGGCTTTAGCTTTAGTCTATCTGATCAGCCAGCCCACTCTCACTCCTACTGACCAAACTGGAAAATATTTATCCTTTGGGAAAGTTATGTTTGCAGCCATCATAGCGTCTTACCCCGCAGCTTTGATGCTTGGCCAGGTCCAGTGCCTGGGATGGCAGTTAAGTGCCAGGGGCAAGGCTGCTCTGTGGTACCGATGTGCATTAAAAGTGGTAGATAATAGGCACGGGGTGGATGTAGCACTCAGTGTGACCATGAAGGCAACAGTGGGCAAGAGCAGGAGTGCTGTCACAGCATATTGTCTCAGGGAGGTTTGTGTGCAGCCATGGGCTCATTCACACCTGTGTCTTTCCACTGCCTTGTGCATTAAGAAAAAAAGTAATTGTCAGTGTCGTCCCAAAACCTTGCCGTGGTCTTCCCAAGACAGAGCTGCAATTCCATTTGCTGTTAGGAAGCGCAGGCTCTCACTGGTGAGGATGGAGTGGAGGAAGGACAGGAGTATGTGTGGGTTTGAGAGCTGGAATTGGCTCACAGCCCCCTTCAACCTTTTTATGTTAAATACTGAATACTGATCCTTAATAATTAGACTTCTAGGCTTGTTGTTCTTAAGCTAGGGGAGAGAATAAATGGTGGAAGCAAACTGTAAAGGTGATTAGGGCCGTGCAGGTTATCCAGCTGCGGCACTTCTTTCCCGCTGACTCCCAGAGCTGTGCTCGCCTTTCCCGTGGTAGAGCCGCGTTCACAGCGCTGGCTCCGAGTTTCTATTGTATGGCTTTGAATCTCTGAGCAATTCGTTTTCACCACGAGTCTCTTTCACGGGGGCAGCCTGCACGGCAGAGTGGGAGGCTTTTTGTGTGTGTGTGTGTGTGTGTGTGTAAAGGTATGAGCTGTCATTCCTTTCTACGCGCTGTGAGGTATGGAAATATAATTATTGGTGTTTACACAGGAGGAAGTGGAAGCACAGAGCCGTTCTGTGTGAGGCCGGCCGGGAAAGCCCGGGCAGGCCCGAATCAGAAATACTGTAACTCCGTGTCCCTCTCCGGCCCTCGGGAATGGTGTGGTGTGCAGGGCCTCGGCGGCCACACAGAGACAGGGGGATGCAGAGGTGGCTGGGACAGAGAACATTTGGCTGAAAATTTTTATCATTCAGAATCAGTGGTGTAAACTGTGTAAAGGTTTTTTCGGGTGGGCTTGGGCCCCCTTTTCTTCTTGCAAAGGTGCTGCACACAAAAAGTTGTGCGAGGTTCCCTCTGCTGCTTTAAACTGAATTTACCCAAACACAAAGGCATCTCCTCTGCTGTAAAAATAAGCGTACATAGGGTTTTTCACATTCAAACAGTTGCGAACTTTAATGCTGAGAAACCTCAGCCTGAAAGGAAACCTTTTTATAGTCTCCACGTGAGGGAATATAAATAGATCTGTAGATTGAAGGGCTCTTTCATCCCCTGTCTGGAACGGCCGGGACAGCGGCTGCTTGTGCTGTGGAGCTGGTGGGTTTGCAGATTCCTTGGGAGCTGGGGAAGCCAATTAAAGGAAAAGTAGTTACCCCTTTAAAAGTACAAGGCAGCATATACCTTTTCAGATGCCTGTTCGCTTTCGAACAAAACCATCACCATTCTCTCTCTCTTTCTCTCTCTCTCATCTTTTGGTTTTTGTTTGGCTTTTTTTTTGTGGAAACTGTGACTCATAAAATATTTTAATCCCTGTTATTGAGCATCATTAAAATGAAGATTGTTCCCCGGCAGTGTGTTTTTAATTTAAGAACTCTTCATACTGTGAGTGCTTTCTCCATTGAAGAATGACATATAATAAGTTGATGGAATTAGAAGTTTTACAAGACACTGTAATCATAACTTTTTCTTATGTAAATTAAAATATGTTGTGATTTTTTTAAAAAATCTTTGCTTTTTACACACACAGACACATCGTATTTGACAATATGTGAAGCACATATTGGTTTAGCTTGAAAGGGAGATGAGGGGAAAAGTAGGATTGTCTTTAAAAAGTGTTGAGTGCAGATGTGACTACAGATGAAGAAAATGTGTTTCTGAAGGACTGCGGGGAAGTTGCCTGATACATTCTGGTTAAAAGGAGACAGATGGGCATCAGCCTCTTAACTATGTCCAGAAACCACAGTGCAGAGGGGCCTGGGCCCAGAGGAGGAGCGGAGGCTTTGGCCCTTGGTCACCACATCCCAAACCTTGGCCAGGTGTTTTGGGCAGGTTTGTGCCTTTGGACACAGGAGCTGCTGAGTTTGCTGGGAGAGGAGGGTGATGCATGCAGCTTGTTAACATCCAAATACCATGTCTTCTGGGGTTTCTTCCAAGGGGCTCTTCTGAGTGTTGCATGCCCTCCTTCGTTCCAATACAGGTCCTGTCACTTGTTGATGGCTACAGCAGTGGCCCTAAATTTGTACATACAGGTTCTGTAAAGAGAAAACAAAACCCCATGAACAAACAAAAACACGGGGTAAAGAAGGTACAAAGAGAACAGATGCTTGGAGCATCCTGTTTGTGTAGCTTAACCTTAAAGGTTTTTTCCTGCCCTCAAAACACTAAGCTGCCTTAGGGTGAGAGCAACTGCTTTAGGAGCACAGTCCTGAGTATGATACACATTACTGGGAAATGAAGGCAGACCATAAAACACACACGAGCATAAATCCTTCAAGTTAGTAATTAAAAATACCAAGCATTTTTTTCAGTCCTTCTCAAGCAAGCACTACCATTTTGCATGCAGCAAGGTTAAGATGGAGAAATATTTCTTTTAAAATTGTCTGAATGGCGTTCCTTGACTCGCCATGGCTATAAACTCATAAAGGGTAGAGGTTTCATTAGAAACCATCCAATTTAAAAGGGAACTGGGTGGGAGGTAGGAAACAATGCCGAGTGGGATGCCTAAATTGCTCAGGATGTTGTAAATAAGGCCACTGCCTTTTGATCTTGTGAAGGATCGCGGAGATGCCGTTGCTTTGACCAAAGGATGTTGGAGGCAAGTGGCAAGAAATCACCCACCTTCCATCCTGTTTTCCACTGCCATTACTTGGCTTAGGGCTGGCGTTATTAAGGAGGTGTAAGGAAGCAGCTCAGACAAGGCTTCCCTTTAGGGTCTTGTTGTCGCTAGAGAATTAGAAAGCGTGTTTGTTTCTGGGCCGTTCAGATGTTTTATGGCAGCCCGTTGTTGCGTACTGCCTGCTTAGGCAGGCTGGCTCTCATTAGGTGTAACGTCAGGCTGTTGCTCAGGAAGGAAAGGAGATGAAAGCTGGTGCATAACTCAGAGCCTGGATGAAAAGTTCACACCAGGAGATTGCCTGTACGTTGCGCAGGGAAGACGGTGTGCAGCTGAAGAAGCGGAAGGCTCTTATCTGTGTGTGTCTACATGTACATATTCATTTATATATGTGTGTATACATGTACATATTTATTTATGTAGATGTGATAACCAAATATAATGCATGCATGCATAGAATGGGTTTTTCATGAACACTTCATTTATTTTCTTTTTTTGGAGAAAGATTTCAACAGAGGCAATATTTCAGGGCTCTAAACTAGGCTGAAGCCTGAGAGAGACTCAGGCTTTAGGTGAAGAAATTCAGAGGGGAACAAAGAGCACCCTGTCTCAGCATACCACTGCCTGCTGTACATCGGGAAGGCAGAAGTGGCTTCTTAATGCCACCCACATCCATGGTCGTACCCGTCATAGAAACTGCAGCTTTCCTCGCTCTCACGGGCAAGTTACTTTCTTCTCCAGCTTCCCATCCCACTGGGGAGGAGAGCTTTCGATTTGCACCATTGAGGAACATAAGGACTGGGCAGATTTCTCTGCCTGCCAGGTTACCTTGCCCCCTTTGCGTTGCGGTGGTTGGAAAATGCAGCTGACGGACAGTGGCTCCTCTGAGGTGCAAGGATGACCAGGTTTGCTTAAACCAGCCTCAGCTTGGAGCAAGCACCTCCTGAAAATGCAGCAGTCACACTGCTGAAGGCACCTTCTGGTGCTGAAGTGTTGCTGTTCCTTGCCTTAGGCAGCACGGTGTGCACACTGGTGGTTGCAGAATTAGTTTTGCATCGGTGTTTGGATGGGTTTGGATTTTTTTTAATATTGAAGAGCTTGTCTGTGTTACTTAGACAACTGAATAGGGGGAATCCGTTTATGAAGAATAATCGCTTCCTGTTGAGATAATATCATGTCTTTATAGCAAATATAGTAAACCAGTTTCGTAAGTTACCCAGGTTATTTGCAGAAGCAATCTTTTCAAATACTGGTGAGGTCGTAAACTAGAAAACCTGATGCTAATCTTCACTGAATCCCAGTGAAGTTGGGGACAGAAAGTACCTTCAAGCATTTACTAGAAAGATACGTACTGGGTGTGAGTAATCATGTTCTGATAATCGTGGTTCTTTGCAAGCTACTGTATTTTAACTCGTCTGGGGTCCATTATGGTGCGGTTCATAAACAAGATGGAACTATGTGGCTAATAACGTGAAATGTTTCCTACTTTGATCTAATCAGAAGCCTGTCTTTAGCTGCTGGTTTAGATCTTCATCAGAGGAGAGGAGGATGTCGGAAACAAGTCCTTTAAGTGTTTCTCTCTTGGCAATTAGCCACAGGAGCTCCATTATTACTTTTCTCCTGGATCAAACGAGGTCAATGGCATGAGCTTCCTGCATGAGGTCTTTCTCAGAAGCAGCAGCAAATGGTAATTGTGAACATCTCCATCCCACAGGTCTCCATCCCGACTGCAGCCACGGGATGCAGTCTAGAACCACGGGGGGAGGGTTAGGAAAAGCAGACGAAGGACTCTGGGGACCCTGAGGGAAAGGGTAGTGTGACTGTATTGCCTTGTGTCAAGATTAGTAGCTTTGAGAAGGTTGTGAAGGTGGTGGTGAAAGAGCAAGGCTCGTGAAAGGGGGAGGCCCATCCACTTTAAAATGCTGAAAACACCAATCATCTGAAGCCCCACTCAGTTTTTACTGCATTGTTGTGTGATAAAAGATAATTGTGTCAACGTTGATTTTAAAATGAAAGCAGTTAAAAGCAGTGACTGCACACATATCTGTGCAAATACACAAACCTAAGGCTTTTTTCCTCTGTCTTTACAATGAATTTCCACTGCATTAAATCTGTGAATCAATAAAAAGTTATTTAGGGCTGTAATCTTAATTGTGAATTTGCATGTGGAATGTTCCCTTGAAGCATCCTTGAGAGTTCCCATTGCGCCAGCCCATGTCCTGCTGAGGGATCCTGGGCAGATGTGTGTGCCAGCATCATCTTTGGCAAACATATGCATTCAGCTTTAATGGTGGCATTACCCATTGACTTTCAGCTCTCTGGAATAAACAGTAGAAATTAGAAAATTGTAGATTTGATAATGATCTATTGACGTGACAGCTTTACCCCCGTGACCTATGCAGTTTCTGCTATGCAGTATAATTAAGTTGCCTCATCAAATGAGGGATTAGTCCTATCAATAAATAGCTCTTTAAAAAATAATATTCAGATATGCAAATACTTCATGTAAAAACTAAACTGTGAATTTAACTAGTATTGGTACAGAGAATTTGGTTTGTGGGGAATTATTATTTTGCTTGTAGAATTTCCTGATTGAGCTAGAGTGAGTCCATCCATTGTGACTTGTGAGGCTTTTATAATCTAAAAGTCAGAGGGTTTATTTTCAGTCGGGTGGTGCTTTCTGGAGTCGGGACGTATTAATCAGAGCTCAGTGCTCATCCGAGCTCCTGGCTGGGAGCTCTCTTCTCTAAATGTGGCTGGTGACTGGCATTCACATTTGGGCTCCAGCATATCCTTTAAGTTGGTGTGTTCTCCTTGGAGGTCTAGCTAGATGGTTTTATATGCATGTATTCCTTCCCTTCCAAGAGAGACATGCCCTCCCACCCCACAGTGGCTTGGGAGAGGATCCTGGAGTTTCTTTTTTGTGCAAGAGATGTGTGATGATGGGATGCTGCAGAGCAGAGCAGGGAATTGGAAATGCGACTAGTGGACCTGGTGCCCACTCGTGCTCTTCGTTGCACCCTAACTTGATATTTCTGGGCAGCGTTGGGGGAAGGAGCAAAATCAGTTTGTGGTAATCCAGTTTCAACTGCTTGTATGGCCTCTGTGGAGGTTTGTTGAAGTCTTTTGGATCTCGATGCTATTCACCTCTGTGAGAAAATCAGATTTCATTATGAAATTGGTGTTTCCAGCTCTCACGGATATAGAGGGAAGTTTGACAAATGTCAGCTGTGCGGCTGAACCGAAAGGTTAAAAAAACCCCAAACAACAAAAGAAAACCCCCACAGGAGCAGAACCCAGAATATTTTCAGTCTTTATGAAATCTGAAGATGATACAGTATTAGTTTGGGAACCTCATGCGTAATTAAGGAATCCTTTGAACAGACAGGCTGGCTGGTGTAATAAAATCATGCTGAAAAAAGAAAGGCAGAGAAATCCTCCAGAAAAGAGAAACATACAATAAAATCTCAGCGAGTCAATAAAATGGCTTCAGTCTTGCGGTACGCTGATGCTGGTGGCTGAAGATAATCTAACACTTGTTGCTGAGGAGTGTGGTTTTCTGATGAGCTGATTTTAAGAAATGAGGATATGAAATACTTAGAGGATATTGTCTTCTGCCTCTGAAAGGAAAGATACCATCTCTCTCATATATAGGCTGGTTGAAATTTTAATTAAACTCGAGCCAAAAAGCACTGCTGACTAGACGAAAGCAAATTCACTTAGAGACTGAAGAGACTGAGGGCGAGGGATTTCTATGTGAGGAAGATAAGGGAACATTATTTAATATGTTTATGCCACGTCTGTCGTCAAAATACTTAACCAGAAGATTTCGGCGTACAAGAACCGCGTTTCAATGGGGTGTGCTTGTCAGAGATAGAGGATGCGCGGGGGTCAGCGGGCAGGGAAGCAACACGCACGATACGGGGAGGGAAATGCAAAGGGAGAAGAATCGCCGTCTCCTCTCCTGCCATGCCTTATTTTCCTCCTGCTCCTTCATCTGACTGGGCTGGCAGCCGCGTGCGTGCAAACGCTCTGTTCATTTTTGTTTTGGTAATTCCTCCTCCCCACCCTGGGCTTTCTGTCATGTGTGGCTCCGACCTCTGATTTATACTGCATGGCTGCTCGCAATTACTGCTGCAGGGGGGCCGGGGGGGGGGGGGGGGAAGGCACGTCGGCTGGCACCGGCCGGGCACAATGCGGCACAGGATGGAGCGTGGGAGCTGTCGGAGCCTCCGTGCCGCTGCAGATCGGCGTTAGAGGGATAACTGACAGCGTGCCGGCTCCAGTGCGGAGAACAATGTTTAAGCGTGATTGCGATGATGTGTTGAAATAAACTCGGTTACGATGACGCTGCTGCGTTCTTGGCAGCCTTACTGTAAACCACAGTGTGTTTCTTGGTGTGTACGTGGCTTTTATTTTTTTTCCTCTTCCCCCCCCCCCCC
>VXBZ01007993.1:30123-41168 GCA_013399135.1 Heliornis fulica | reverse complement strand
CCCCTTGTCTTGGTAGGGGTAAGCAGATTAGCTAATGCCGGCCTTTCACGAGCAGAGGCTTTCATCCTTAATGCTGGGGTTAAACTCCATTCAGGCTGTCTATAGCCTGTGAAGGTCACGCTACCATTTTGATTTCCTCTCCCGGCCTTAGGAGTTCTTGCCAGGACCAGGTCCGCGGGCGCGATGCAGAGCCTGAGACTGACCTCCGTGGCCTTTCAGAAGGAGGATTTCTGGAGTTTTTTGGGGTTTGGGTGGGGTGTTTTTCTTTTTTCCTCAGAACCACCCCTTAGCCCCATTGTGGTGCCTGTGAGCACGCTATTAAATGCTCCTCTCTGGAGGCAGCAGTTTGGAAGTAGGGTGTGTGTTTCTCTGCCCACTCAAAGTTGTTATCGCTTGACTTCTAACAGGCAGCCAACTCCCGCCTGGCATGCCCAAGCAAAACGAGTTGCCCTGAAATAGCCTCCTGCTCCGAGGTCTTGAGCTGCCAAGGACACTGCTAACTTGGACCATCCAAGTATTTAAATCCGCGGAGGCTGGACCAGGCTACCTTTCCCCTTCCCTCCTTGTCACAGCATCGCTGCCGTCTCAACCACTGGCTGCCTGAGCATCCGCCATCTGGTCCCAAAAACCAAATTACAGCGGTGCGTTGTTTTAATTATTTTCTGCTTGTGTGGTCAGGAGGTTATTTGGTCTGGTGAGCTCTACTTCAGGGCCTTTCTCTCATTAATACCACCTTGCACACATCCTGCACGAGCACAGGAGTGGTTAAGTTATCCACTTGTGTGGCCGGCTCTTGATATGACACAGTGGCCAGTATTTACAATTACAAGAGGAAGCTGTTGTACGTGGATTATCCTGTATTTTTCTCCAGTGATGGTAATTACCTACATAAATTTCAACTTAATCCTAGGACTGAAGTCTTGCTAAAAATATACACATAAAAATTCCATTATCCAGAAGTAGGTTTGGATCACTTAGGTTTATAAATGGTATTTATTAAAGAGCCTCTTTTCTGGTGTGCAGAAGTCTTTGGCCGCAAAACCCCAAGGGCTTAAGAAAAGGCGCGAGACTTGATGGGAGAAGGGAGCAAAAGCTACAAATAAGAAAAATAGTTTTGTCAGCCTGTGGGACGAGGGATCGTTTTTCACTTGATCAGACAAAGCAAACGCTTGTAGCTGAAACATTAAGGCTGGAAATGCCTTTGCAAGGCACTGTGCATAGCTCTCAAGTATTTTTATGCATCCTTCTTGGAGACTGCTGATGAAGGCAAGGCACCAGACAGCCGCAGGCAGGCAAACTCCTCCTCTTCCAAATCTAAGCAGGTAAGTGGCAGCAGCTTCAGAAATGCAATCGTCTTCTAGAGATTGATTCGTGCTTTACTGCAGCAGCTTGGTATGATGCAGGAACACAGACAGCACAGGGGCTTGTGAATTCCATCGGCCTTCTCCATTTCAGGCAGACAAACCCTAAGGGGAGGATATGGCTAGGGGAGAACTGAATGGTAATTAAGGTCACTGCACTCTGAATTTGGCTGGGACTTTTGAAGCCATCCATGACTCCAGCTGCTGCCATAGCGGTGCCAGCTCCTTCCTCATAGCTTTGGAGCTGCAGCAGAAGTGAAATCCTACCAGACACCTCCTTGGGTGCCTGGGAGGGCATTCGTGCTGCGGATCAGGAAGGGACTTGTTGCATTTCTGAGACCCAGAATAGCCACTCGTGTTGGTGCAGGATTAGGCTGATGTGCGTCTGAGTCACCGCAGCGCTTAAAAGAGTGAATTCCATGTCATTGGCACATGGCCGAGCCCTTGGACATTTTGCGGTTGGTGGTGGGACAGGAAGGAAATTCAGACTTCTGCATTTGAGCGTGGCAGCCCAGGCTGCGCAGCGTGCTGACGCAGGGCTGCTTCTGCAAGAACTGCTGGAATGATGTGGGATGCCCAAAGGGGTCTTACAAGGAAACCGTGTTCTCGGGAAGTTAATGGGCAGGGTTACTGTAGGCTTCAGTGTGCAGTCTAAAACCAGCCAACCCGGCGCCCAGCAAGAAGCGTTTGTGGTTTGTGAACTCCCTCGCGCCGCCGCTTCAGATCCATGTGATGCGAACCAGCGTTCAGTGGATTAATCTTCTTCAGTTTCTGGAGTTGTTATTGGTCATATATGTATTCTCATGTCAAGGAATCTCATCTGATTTTGGTTTTTTTTTGTTTGTTGGAGGGTTTTAGGGACTTTTTAAATAGTTCATCGTGCAGAAGCTACTTCCAGCCATTTCCCTTCAAAGCTACATTACAACCAACCATCTTTTCTCCATTTTTCTCCTGACAGCCAAGTGCTTTAACTTTTTTTTTTTTTTCTTTGCAAGAGGCTACAAAATATGTAAGCTATCTAGAAGAAGTATTTGGACGTCTTGGTTTGGTGCAGCACTTTTCAAGGGACTCTGTTGCAACTTGTTAATGTCTGTGTGTGTAGGCTCTGGCTCTTTGACCTTAGCAGTTGATATGAGTGTCTTCTGTATGAAAAATTACTTGGAAATAGTATGGTTGAGTATTTCATAAATGTCCTTCTGTATGGTACAAGATAAAATATTAAATGTTAAATGGGAAGATTTTGTGTCCTCATTAAGTACCTCTTAAAAAGAAAGGTATGTATTTGACATACTTAACAATGGAAATCTTCCATGCAAGTTTGAACTTGGCAGATGTTTTCACTTTTCAGGTATTTTAAAAGAAAATGAGGAAAACAGCAAGAATTATCTCATAGTATTATACAGGAAGACATTTATTATTTCTTATACTGTTGCTAGCTCCTCCATATGTATCTTTCCAGATGGACTAAAAATATTTTTTGTCTATTCAGCAGTTCACTGCTGGCTCAGAAATGTGGTATCACAACAGTTGGTCTTCAAGTGTAACCTCCAATGGAAATCCTTATGTTTCAAAATTCAAAAAAACCTTTGCTTTTCTTAAACCTTAAATTTGAGGTCAAATTTGCCCAGTGCCAGCTCTTAAAAATCTCTAAGAAGTTGATTTGTTGAAAATGTGGGCATTTAGACAAAGTAATCAAGTACTATTTTTAAACTGGAAAAAAATTATTCTCTTTCCTTTGATATTCAGGGGGTTGAGTATGAACCATTGCTAGATGTGCTGTGGTCTGAAGTCTTAAATGACGTGCTCGCTGTGGAGCGGAGCCCTGAAAACACAAGTTTTATAAGAGGAATGTTGGCGCAACACAAACTTTATTAATACTTGTGGTCAATCTGCTGTAATGTTTAAAATCCCTAGTTTCCATGTTACTTTGTAAATACAGCTTAGCTTCGTTAGCTGGAAGATTGACCCTTTGTGACTTTTGGATTTGCACACGCTTCTACTTTTACCCGGGCTTTTTTTCTTTTAAGAAAAACATTGGGGGTGGGGGGCATTGACTGAGATTTGAGATAAGAAATACTGCCCTTGCCTGCATTGTTTTGATTTGTCTAAGGAGAATTCAGATATTTAGTAAGACATCCCTAAAAAAGCCCCTGGTTTTTTCCCTTTTTTTTTTTTCTTGGAGCCTCTTCAATAAGTAGAGCGTTTGCAAATCAGTCTTGGCAGGAGAGTAGATACTGAAACACCTGACACTTCAGTTCATCTCTGTTGAGACAACATTATATTTTGAAAGGTAAAATGTTTCATTAAGATGCTATGTTCTAGTTATAAATACTGTCTGGGAGGCAAGTTGGGAGACGGTTTGACTGTGTCAGGCCACGCTGAAAGGCTGCGTCTGAAAGGCTTCTCCTGGCAGCTCCTGCACCGTGAGGTGTGGAGGCATCGGTTGGCAAATTCGCTTGAGAGGGATAGTTTTAACAGGGACTCCTTCCCAGGGCAGCTGATGGGGTGTCTTCATCTCTTTATTGGACACAGTCGAATATACCACTGTATCTCAGTGGTATAATGACGCAGGAAAATTGAATTCTCAGTGATACTCATCACAGTTGATGGCAAAATGTTGGGGATCCTGTTGCCTGTGCTTTCTGTTCTGCTGGAGGATGCCTTCCATGTAAGGTCAACCCAACATCTTATCTTTAAGTCCTTCCCTTCAGGGTATCATCAAGCATTCAGCATACAAATCCTCTAAATCTTCTGAGGTGTTTTCCTATGGGTGTGTTTTAAAAAGTTTATGTAATCTCTGTGAGAGAGGCTTCCAATAAGCTGGCACACCTTGTATTTGATTAAAACCTGGCTTTATGCTTGAAGGACAGCTTGGCTGTCTTCACAAATCCACTGGGATCCCCTGTTGGAGGTACAACAGTCAACTAGAGTGGTTTGTTGTTTTCTTTTTTCTTCTCCTATTTTATGATGTGTGGGGAAGGGGAATTGCAGTGGATGTACTACTAGAGGAGGAAGCCTGGCAGCTGCTTCCAACTGGTTGGGGAAAAAAAATAAATTGGCAAATATGTATCATTAGACACATCATCAGTGTTTCTATATATTTTGTATTTCTTTATTTGCCTTCTTCCTTATCCAGGCAATTTGTGCCTCATCATCCTTGCTGTAGAGGCCCACATGAATTTGGGTAGTGTTTTTGCACCCATAAAGCAATCCCTGCATCAGTTCCCATCTTGGTGAATGAATCTCCTTGTAAACATATTCCCTCTGACTATGAAACCACTTGGCTTCTTTCTCCTGCTCTGCTCTCATTTACCGCTGCAGGAGCTGCATCTGGCAGCATGGTTTCTCTTCTGTCTCGGTTGTGACTTGGACATTTAGTGCTTTGGCTCCAGTTGCGTTAACGTGTCTTCTTCAGGATCCTCATCTTTCTCCTGGACTGGGCTTTTATAGGCTAGTAAGTGGTCATGTTCACTGCTCTGAGCAGAGGCGGCGATGGCCACAAAGCAGCAGGCTGTGAGGATGATGCTTTTCCTCACCAACTGGGTTACTCGCTTGAGGCTGAAATTCAGGAACTTCATTCCTGATGCTGTAGGGTGATGTGAAGAGCTGTGGCATTGGTGTTAGTGCCCACTTGGTACAGCTCAGTCTCACTCAAGTGTGTTTTGTTTTAGACAGACTACAGTGCCACTTCATTTTGTTGTCTTTCCCCAAGGAGACATGACATGAAGTTAAAGGAACTGTGACATGGAGCTTGTGTTGCAGGGCAGGTGATTTGTGTGTCTGTGTCGTGTGTTTCCCTTCAAACCCCAAATTTTATGTGGAGACAGCAGGGTATTGCCTTCCCGTGCCCTGCTAGTAGTGCTGGCCCTCTCAGCTTGTACCTCACACAAGCATGTGCACCCTGGATCTGCCTGGTTCTGTGTGCAGGGACCATCATTCTTGGGTGAGTCTAAGACCACAACCTTCTCCTCCTCCACATGTCCTCAGGGCCGTTCTTCAGTTGGCCATCTTACACTGGTTGGTACCATAGTACACTGTTTGCTTCCTTCATTGCAGTGTTACATCAAAGGGACTTACTTTACTGTATTTATAATTATGTATAGGTCTCTCATATATATTTATATATAAAATATATATATATAAAACAAACCCTGGGAAATGCTTACATAGCTGGTCTTACTATGTGGTGCTGTTGCACTAACTCCCCTATCTTCCCATGGTGGTGGTGGTTATTGTTTTAGTTGCCCTCCATCTGCATACCTGGGTTTACTCTGTCCTGTCCTACCATGAAGTCTGATGAAGTGTGATGGGGTTCAAGTCATTGCTTGCATCTTGGGGACTGTTTAAGGCAATGTGTAATATTGGTAGAGATTAGGGACCTGAAAGTAACATTTGTTTCATGCTTTCCATTCTGTTGACTTAAGCAGCAGTGTGTTACCTGGTCAAACCAAGCTGCAGTGAAGTACAGGTACCTCCTCTGCAATCAGGTAGTGAAAGAGTTCCTCCATCCTGTCTTCTAGCATCACAAAAGCGACTGTATGCGGCCCCAGCGCTGTCAGGGAATGAGAGACAGGGCAGTGTGCACAGTTTTTAATGTTCCCTGTTTTAATGTAGAGGGAGATGACAGATATATTTTAAACCCAAACATTTCTGCATCTGTGCATTGACTTTATAATTAATTTTTGCAGTAGCACCCTTTGAAATTCTCATTAGAAGTGGCTTTTGGCTTCACCCATAGAATTCTCTTTTGGGCCACTAAAGTTCAATACACATTTAGAAGGAAGTTGCTCACCAGTCAGTAATAGTTAAATGGTGAGTTTTAAACTTTGCTTCTCATGGTGAAGAACATGCTGTTTGGTTTGGTTTTGAGCTTGTTTATGTTTTGGGTTGGGTTGGGTTTTATTTTTTGTTTTGGTGTGTTTAGCGTTGGCAAAGTTTGGGGTTAAAATTAGGATCACTGGTAGATGATCTTGAGGACATGGTCTAAGGGTAGACTTGGTGGCGGTAGGTTAATGGTTGGACTGGATGATCTTAAGGGTCTTTTCCAACCTTTAACAATTCTATGATTCTATGATGCTGCAATTCCAGCTCTGCTGTAGATGAAAATGTCAGTAGCATGCTGCAGTTGTTATTTTTTCCTGTAATGTGAAAACGTGCCTGTTGAGCAGATAACTGCAGGTAGACACAAGCATCCGTGGAGAGACGTTTTAATGCACACACGCTGCTGCCTTTTCGGGCTCTCCCTCACAGTATCATGGTTGTGCGGCCTATGTCCGCTCCCCTCCCGCCCTCTGAGTTTCTTCCTTCCAGCGAGGTGTCCCTGCAGGTGGGTCAGACTGAGGGAGGCTGCTCTCCCCGCGTACTCCGGCTCTGGATTCTCCCATGTGCCCCTTTACCTGCGCAGTTGCTGGGGTTTGACCTAGCAAACATCTGGCTGCTGCTGGAGATGAAGTGAGCAGAGGCAGAGTGGAGGTGTTGCGTTGAGTTGTTTGGAGTTCTGTGCTGGTCATTGCTGGGGTGCAGCGACCAGAGGTTCGGAGGTGCAGAGATGGTGGCACAGGAGTTGGGATGTGGTTTCCCAGTTGATGTGGGTCAGCCTGAGACCCGCTTCTCCCCTCCTGGCTGGCAGCTTCTCCCTCCGTCCTGTTTTACAGTTGGTGTTTCGCTGCAAATGAGTGTCGGAAGTGCAAGGAGTCTCCATGGAAGCTGCATGAGACAAGCATGAGCACATCCATGTCAGATTTGACATCACTGGAAGCTTTCCTTCCAAAAGTATTTATGTAAATGAATGGATTAATGGGGAGAACCCCCAGCTACAAGCAACAACTGAAAACAATGGGAATTTAAACTTTTTTTTTTTTTCTGGAAAGGTGGGTTTTTTTGGTTTGTTTGCTGGTGGTGGGGAGACTAGTTTGAATCGATAGAGAGGAGCTTATAAAACATAAGGACATTCAATTTCAGCCTAAGGGCACTCAATTTCAGACGTGCTATGGGAGAGCCATCTCGGAAATTTGAATGTTCAAGGAAAAAAAACCAAACTAAAACAGAAAAAAAGGAGGTGGTTTTAGCAGGACAGTGGACTGCATGCTGCTTGTATTAAACATGGACCTTTTTGTTAGCATCTTGCTTCACTCTAGTAAAATATTTATCTCGTTTAAGTGGCATAAAAACCAAATCACATGTTTTTATCTTTTAAAAGACTTAGGGAAGTAGTAATAGTTTTACTCTGAGGCAGTAGATAAAAAATTAAAGATATCACGAAGCTCTGGAAGTCATGTTAACGTACATTACTGGAATGAGCTGGAAAAATGATGGGGCAGTGTTGATGGTCTGCCCATTACCCCTGTTAAGAGCAAACATACTTTTGTCTGCGTAGGCAGATCATAGTGAGATTTGTATCCTCGAAGCCCATCCATTCAGTTTGGAAGAGGCTTGGAAGGCAGAAGCCTCCCTCTGGAAATGCTGCCTCAGTCATGTAGCAGAGACGAAGCCGCTCTGTGGAGGATGCTCGGCACCGTGCTCCCAAGTGCAGAGACAGGGGTTGTCTTGGGATGGAGCCCAATGGATGAGCCAAGTCAGGAGGTGGGAAATCTCCCTCCTTTGTTCAGGGCCTGAAGGGTGAATCCTCAGCATCAGAGATCTGAACGGAGGGATGACAGAGGGGTAACACAGAGGCCGGAGTAGTGCAAGGAGCAAGCATGTGTCTCCCTCCTGAAGCAGATGGCTGCTAAGTTAGCAGGCAGCCTCACTTTACACTAGATGAGGTTTCAGAGCTAAATTTTTCCCTTTAGTGTTCGCTACATGAGCCCTTGCAAAACAGAGGGGCAATCAGAGCATAAATCCGCGGTGTATGACGCCTCTTCAATTCATCCACGCATATTTAGGAATCAGTGTGTGCTCAGCAAAAGGGCTGAATTGGGGTAATGTTAACGCACCCCAAAGAACAAAACAAAGCTGGTGTGTCAGGGAAGTGCCTCAAAGATGGCTTACTGGCATTCAGGGTTCAGCCAAGTGAGTGTTTTCTACTGATACACTTAGATAACGTGAGGTTCGTGTTATCTAAAGGTCCAGGCCGTAGGGAGTGCAAGAGCTATAGGGGTTTTTTATGTCTGACCTGCGAGGTGGTTACAGATCCCTTGTTCCTATATTTCATTGACAGTGTTGCTAGCAGGCAGAGTAAGTTTTTTTTCTTCTTTTATTTCTTGTACTGGTCTTGCAGGCGACGTTTGGTCCCACTCTTGGTGACGGTGTTTTGGAGTTAGACTTTCTGTAGTCTTGCCCGTTGGTTCATCCCTCCAGTACTGAGCAGATGTTTCTAGGAGTTAATGTCGCTTCTCAGTTATCTTTGACAGAAGCAGAGTCTGTTCAACATCAGAGGGTTTAGGCTAATGCACATTGATCTTGGCAGGGAGAGCGCGGGCTTCTTGAGCTCACTAGGCAGCACAGGCCTGCAAATTGTTGTATTAACAAGCCAATTAATTAATAAGCAGGAAATTGATGTAACCCCTCAGGCAGTATGCGCTGATACTATATTCTTAGGTTTTTAAAAATAGATGTTGCTTGAATATGTAACACGAAGCACCCGCCGTGCAGTGAAGGTCCAAGCAAGGAAATGCTTTTTACCTTCCTTTCCACGCTCCTCCTGACCATTGTACCTGCCGAGAATTTGGTCTCCCAGCGCTTTCCTGCTTTCCTCCTCTCCCAGCTTTGCATATTTTTCCAAGGGAGCAGCAGCAGAGGAGATAAGGCCATTTACCTGCTAAGTGGAGTGGCTATTTCTCTGCAGCTTAACTACCTGCTGCTGTTTAATAAGCTTTTGTAGGTTTAATTTCGGTGCCCAGTTAATTCAGTTGCACAGAGGTGTCCAGGTGTGCTGAGAGTGGTGTGGGGGGGAGAGGTTAGGTTGGTTTGCCCTTCGGGAAGGTCCCTCCTGTGCCAGGGCTGGGACTTGGGGAGGGGTTTCTCTTGAGACATAGCAATACCTGGAGAGAGTGAAACACCAGATTTGGGGCTGCATTCGGTTTTGTTTCTTGTCAGTGCTTTTGTACACCCCAGGAGTGCATGGGATTCACCTGATCTGTTCTTTGTTTAGCAGCTCAAAGCTCCTCTGTGTAACTCAGGTCTTTGATGGGTACTGTGCGCCTGCAAGAAGCCGTGATACACTTTGAATTAAGAATATTTCTCTGTAAATGGCTCGTATCCCCCAAGAAAATCTGCCCCTCAGTGGTAAGCAAGCCAGCCAGTATAAATCTCACACACTTGAGAAATAAATCACCCGAGTTTATAAGCTAGGTTCCTTTCTAAGGTCTTGGTAACTTGGTCTGAAAGTGTGATTTAAAATCGTGAAGCGAGCCTGTAAACCGTGGGGGGGCTTGATGTACTTGTCCAGAGGAGTTTAACTTTTTGTTTGCAATTGTCTGACTTTTTCAGTATTATAACTGACTATCACAGAATTTTGTACTCCAAGTTTAGTAAATAGTTTTTCTAAAGAGTTGGGTTTAATATTTTGTGTTCAGATGCTTGCTTTCATAATTTTTTCCATTTAAACTGAACCGAAATGACGGGACATGAGGAGTGACAGCACTGCAGCTTTGCTGTCACCTTGCCATCCACCGATGTCTGCAAGATGGGTTTGGTTTGGGTTGTGGCTTTATTTTTTTTCTAAATTCTTTTCTGCAGGCAGGTTGAATGCAGAAGCCCACGCTCTTGGCACATGCAGCTCTCCAGGCTGACTCTGCCTTCAAAGCACTGCCGAAATGCCATGTTCAAAAAGACTTTTTTTTCCTATCGGGAGGATATCGCTGCTGCGCTTCCTCCCTTTCTCCGTAGCGGTGGTGGGAAATGGCAAACTGTAAATCAAAGGCAGGTTTTCATGCAAGGAAGTGCCCAGCGGTGTGTGAGGTGTGAGGGGCGTTGGTGTCACCCTGAGGCTCGGTGCACAGCATCCAGCCGTCTGGCCGCCCTTCCAGCTGACCGTGTCCATCCGTCCCAGTCTGCTGTTTCCGCCTTGCACCAGCTCCGTTATTTCCTGGGCCTCTCTGTGGAATGGGGCATTGCCTGCTTTAAAAATAAGCACACAAAGAGAAAGCCCCTCCAACTGCAAGAAGCAGTTGTGATATGGTGGTCCCTGGGGTGTGAGGAGGAGGGGAGAGAACCCCCTCCAACCTGACCCAACCTGCAGGTGTGCGGAGAGCTTAGCTGTGATGCTGTCTAGAGGCTTCTCCATCTCCCTTCCCAGGTTGTTCCTGGAGCAGCGGAACGGGGAGGAGAGGGTGGTCATCCTACGTAACTGGGATGTGAGACTGAAAGTCAGCCCTAGGCATTGAACCACAGCAGTAACACCTTAAATACGAGGCAGCTTTAGGAATTAATTTGGAGCTGTCCTGGATGAAAAAAAGGAGCAGAATTTCTTATTCTGCTGAAATGATGGGGGAGCCACCTTACAGTTAACACCAGTGATAAATGTTGGACTGGTTTGTATTAAAAATGCTTTAATCTGATTTGGCCCCATTAATTTTTAAACTAGCAGAGGAGGTCATTAAATCACAAGTCCCTTTTTTGTTATAAATGCTTGCACCTCCGTGTTCCCTCTGCTTCCCCAGATTCTGCTTCTAATTAGAGCGGCGATGTGGTTCATGGCTTGTCAAGCAGATTAATGTGCTTTTGAAATCTGGGTCCTGGGTT
>VXBZ01007993.1:0-29709 GCA_013399135.1 Heliornis fulica | reverse complement strand
AGTATGGGGGTGGGGGGGTGCAGGGGGGGCTAAACTGGCATGTAGCCAGGAGCCTGAGGGTTGCACTTGATTTGCATATAAATTTACATCGGAGTTTAATTGGAGGTAAATGCACATATTTTTAGTTAATAGAGCTCTGCAAGCATACACAGAGATTTACTTAAAAAACCCCCAAACCAACAGACACCAAGAACCCGACACACCAAACCCACGTGCCTCACAGTTGTGTGGCATTAAGGTTATAAATGGGGCTCGGACCCCATCAAATCGACGAGCCCCAGACAGCCTTTGGCCTAGGTCTCTGTGTCTGTGGTTCCCTTCCAGCCTGTGGCAGTCCCTACCTTCCCCCATCGGTCCCTGCTCGCTCCCAAAAAGAGTGGGGGGAATTCTCTGCCATGAGGCAAGGTTGTTTGGTTGTTTGGGTGCCACTCTTCTTATCTGCCAGCAGCGTGTGCCGTTGCTGTAGTCCTTGGTCATGGAGTTCCAAGCTGTAGCCCAGAGACCAAGTGTTTTCCTCTCTGAGGTGATATACAGCCCTGCAGCCTCCACGGGCAGCTTGCTGGAAGATAAAATTAATTTTTTGAGTAATGCACATTGGAAGGAATAATCTGAACGAGACATACACGTTACTGGGTTATAAATTAACTGTAACTACTGCGGGGAAAATAGATAACGGGCATCACCCAACGCAGCTCTTGCAAACCTTTTCATGTTCTGTAGCACCGGCGTCAGCAGCCAAACAGAAATAAAATAAGATGGTGCAGAACAGAATAAAATACAGTTACAGAACTTGTCTGTTGTGCTTACAGAGTTCGCTGCTCTGACGTCAGTCCTGAACCTGTTGGATTTTTTGCTCGTTTCAGAATACCGATGGAATAGAAATCTGGCCAGAAATGAATCACGCTGTGAGCGGAGGGTCTGGGATTTTCCTTTTTTCTTAATGTTTTTTTTAAATACAGTTGGGGGAGGGGAATTGAAGAGATGGAGATGAAAAGGTAAAAGGCTTGCGAGGTGTCGGCAGGTGGGTTTAATGAAGGAATGCGTAAGCCACTTACGTATGGGTAGAAATTAAATGGCAGAAGCGTGCAGCATAATAAGCCGTAGAGAAGGAGTAAATGGAGCGCTGCTGTATTTAACCTCGCTGTGCAATAGGTCGTCCTGCTTCTCTAGCGGCTCCAGCAAGACTTCTGACACGATCCTTTAACAAGGGCAGGGGCAAGCGCGGTGCAGGCAGGCGTTTGAGTCAAAATAAAAGGCAGTCTGCAAAACGGTCAGAGAGAATTTTATTTTCACGGTGAATAATTAAACTGGGAACCGACTGCCTTCTGTGCAGGAACATCCGTGGCTCTTCATAGATCACTCTTCATCCCCTGCAAGGCGCTGTTCATTAAAACAGACAAACAAAAGCTCAGAGCGCATACTAACCATTTTTCCTTAATCAGGTCGCCTGCTTGGTTTTGGGGTTGGTTTGGTTTTTTGTCTCGTTTTGGGTTTGTTTTTTTTTTTTTAAGCTCTGGCTTTGGATTTGGGGCCATCTAGTAAAATGGCTGTGATAACTCTGATAACAGAGTCTTGTGCTCTGAGCTGTTACTGGGCAGCAGAAGCTCTCTCCGAGAAATGTAGTACGGCCGAGAGCGTGCGGAGGAAAGGAGGAAGATCAAATCCTTACCAGTCTGCAAACACTCAGAATGCATAGATTGGAATCTGAGGAATGTGAAGGCTTTGACAGTGAAATGTGCTTTTAAATATTTTTTTAAATTTTCTGTTTATGTATTTATCACGTAAATTACCTTGGTCTTCATCAGATCACACTGAAAAATGTCCCCTCTCAGACAGTCCACATCTGTGTCTGTAATAAGTACATGCAAATCAGCATCAATATCGACTCTTAGGTTAAACAGAATTTAATTTGCTGGATCAGAGGTAGAAAGAGAGAACAAAGCCGCGGCCCAAGAAATGATTTTGTTGATCTCGTGTCTCCACTCAGGTTTTTTGATGCAGGGCTGATGCCTCTGTATGGGTCAGAGCAACCCATAACACCGCACAGTACACGAGAGGAACTGCAGGAAACCAGTGAGCAGGGCCTGAACATTTCTGTGAAGTATTTTCCCCACCCTCCTATTTTTCCTGTGGGGTTTTTTAGGGGTAGGAGAGGGGAAGGCAGGAAAATGTGTCCTGTTTAAAGCCACCTCGCATGTAACTTGACAAGGAAGCTTACTGCTGAGATGCCAGGGAGGTAGGTGGAGTGCTCCCAACCAGGAGGACCAGTAAAAAAAACCCAGAAAGATCCCAAATCACGTGAAGACATCCTCCAAGATGCTTTATGGATTTGCTTTTGAAAGGTGTTGCTGCTTCGGCTTGCGCAGTGCTGCGGTGTGCTGGCACCGTGAGATGCCCCCGCGCTGTCAGGACCGGTTTTGTTCTGCTCCATCAAATATTGACATTCCTGGTTGCTGGCTTGTGCTGGTGTTAGCACGCATGGGAGTGGGGGGAAAGGGAAATAAAAAAAAAAGGCTGATTAAAGGTCTGCCACATGTTGCTCATCTGGGGGAGTTTGCTTTGTTCTGTGGCTTTGGGCAGTATTTCTGGGTTGCGAGAGCAGGGTCTGTCTGTCTCCCTCGATTCTCTTGGAAGTGTGTGTGGTTTCTTTAATGTAGTAATTTTATTGAACAATTTTAAATGCAGTTCATACGTGTATATTATATGTGTATACTTGTTAAAAAGGAAAAGGGAAGAAAAAAAAAAAGTAGTAGTAATTCTTTCCAGAAGGGGAAAGAAAGAGGAAGAAACACATTCAAACTGAAATACTATTTTCCCGAGGGATTTTCATAGCTGTTGAAGTAATTCTTTCTTTGTGTTTTCCCTCTGTGTAACATGCGTGCCTTCTTTCTTTTAACTCCAAGATGTCAATTACTGCCATTATGGTCTGTATTCCTTAGGATTTTTGAAACATTCTCAAGTCTCAAGTAAGATGCTAAGTGCCCCCAGTAGCCCCTGAAGCCTCCTTGAAATTGTGACTGGTGTCCCAGCCTTTTTTTCCAGCACTTCTTTCAGCTGCAGTGGGTTTTTTGCCTTTTTCTTTTGCCTCCTTCCTCCTCCCCACCCCCCCTTTGCTTAGGCACATTTTAGCAGCATCAGGCTTGGACTGAATTTTCCGTTACAGAAACTTCCTGAGAATGGATAAAATTGTTTAAAAATGATTAGTAATAAAAAAGATCTGTAGCTCACAGGTTTTTGACAACTTTAGAAATTGCCTGATTAAGTTCTACAGTCTTTTGTCCTTTTTAGGCCTGGTCTTGAAAAGTTATAAAATACAAATTGCTGTTTAGCAGTGAGTGCCTCATCTTGAACTGGTGTCTTGGAAGAAAGATGTAAAAGATCAGTCCAGCCTGGTGATTTTATGTCTACTGGAAAAAAACAACCAAACAATCAAAACTCACACAACCAAACAAACTCCTGTGTTAAAAATTTAAATATTTCTAAGCTCTTCGCATCATGTCGCAGCTCTGAGGGAAGTACAGCTGGAGTGATAAGAGAAGCAGCTTCGGTGAAAGAATTCAATGCAAAGGTTTAGCTTCATTCTTTGGGGTGAAAAGTGCTTTTTTGGACTTAAAAGCACAGACCACCACTTTCAGGTTGAGTGAAATGTAGACATCCACAGAGTTTATCTCTGTGGGAATGAAAACAAATGATCTCAAGTGTGTATGTCATGGATAGGTGCAACGATGTGAATGTTTGAACCAGATTTTTCTAGAAATCAGAGAAGTATCTGTGATTTTAAGCAGTGTTTTTCTATTAAACAGGCTGATTGTGTTTGTCCTGCTTGTTTCCTGGGCTGCTGAATAAAGCTAACCCTGTCTCAGAGGGTATGTGCTGTGGTGCCTGGTGTGAGTAATTTTGTTGTTGGCTGGATCTGGCTGGGACCCGTGAGCTGTGATTCATTAGACTCAAAATCTATCACTTTTTGTCTCTCCCAGAATATTTAGGCAATGGCACTAGGTAGATTATTTTGTTCTTTCTAGTATCAAAAATGTAATGTGTCGGTCACAAATCTTGTAGGGTATTTCTGCACTTTCTATTTCACAGATCAGTTATGAAAGTGTTTTCAAAAATCAAGACACACCAATCTTTCCAGAGGAAATACAATATTTAACGGGATTTTCCCCATTACGTGTTGTGGTCTGGCGTGGGGGGCGGTTACACATCAGCATACTAGTATCAGCCTCCTTGCTGTAATGTGTAGTGGAGCCACTGCCACTTCTGAACCTGCTTGTTGGGATCTCCAGTGTCCACGTCCTACATAGTTATGGGCTCCCATGACTTGCCCGAGTGGGACTTCCTGGGGACCTCCCAGCAGCACCAAGCCATTGCAGAAGCAGCTAGATGGAAGGTAAAGAAAGTGAAGGATTGACTTGTGCTCTTTTTAATAAAGTAGTGCCTGGAGGTACCAAAGCCTGGGAGGCAAGGGGGGAACTCTAGAAGAACCAGACTGATTCCAGATGTCTTTCCTTTTAACACAGCCCTCTAGCTGACCATGTTTTTCTGGTTAATTCCTCATAATAAGTTACGTAATTTGGTGGATTGGCAGAGAAGGGCCTCGAGATGAAATGCATCCTCTTGGAGAAGTACTGTTCCATTTCTAGCAAGTTTGATGTAAAGGCTAGGTTTAAAATAAAACAAAAGGCAAGAAGAGCAAAGCTGGATTCTGGCACCGGTTGTCTTTGGAAGTGAAGTTTTGGGCAAAGTTTGTAGGTCTGGGCTTGCCAGACATAAGAGTCGCTCCTGTGGAACAGCTGAATGAAAGGAAGGGTACCACAAAGGGAAATTAAACCTGCAAAGAAAATGCCAACGCTTCTTTTTATTTCCTCCTCCAGACTGCAGCTCTGTATCAGCTAAACAAAGACAACAATGCGAGGGACTCGAAAAGCAATTTTCAACTTCCAGCTCTGGTTTTAATCTTGTGCATCCTTCTGTGTTTCCTTGCCAACACCTAAAGGTCTTACAAGTGCTGAAGCGCGTGGCACTAATCGCACGTAACACAGTTCTCTTGATAAAGCTGTAGTGCCAAGGCAAAAAAAAAAGCATTAATGGCTTTGCCTGAGCTGAACTCCTCTCTGCCCTCTCACTTCCCAGGCAGACCTGAAGGAAATGCCGTGCTCAGATCTGAAGGTGTCCGGCCATATGATGGACATCCTTGGGAGTCGTTAAGATGGAGTGTGTTGCAGTCCATGGGGGGTCTTCCCGGGTGCACATGTATTGATGTGGGTGTGCAGGTCCCTTGGTGCTTCCCCAGGACCTGAGGGGAGCGCTGGCTGCCATCCCAAGAGCCTGTTCCTGAATTCATCACTGGTACTGGGCAGGTTCCTGCCCACCTTGGTTACTGGGGCATGCAAGAGTTAGATAAAATGTATTTGGAGACCGTAAAATTAGTTATGGCTTGCTTTTTTTCTTTTTAAGCTCATCTCTATTACTACTCAGTAGACACAGTTGTATTCAGAATAGTGTCATTTTTAAACTTTGCCTGCTTCTCTTCAGCCTGACTTTCTGCTGAAATACTTAAGTAGACCCAGCGTGTCCACTTCCCCCGACATCAGGAGTATTATATATAAAGTTCTCAGCTGATGAAAACCTGCCTGACTTCTGCCTTTGACTTCCAGCTCCTCTAATTTTATACCACGAGTCTTTTTGAATTATTATACCTTCTAATTTTAAAAGGATTAAAAAGGTCCCCATGCCCCGCCTGTTAAGGTCAGTGTTAAGTGTGGTAGTTGGTGTGTCTGCAGGGTTATTATTTTTATGCCACGTGTAAGGATTTTCAGCTGAATACAAGTCTAATGACACAGAATTCACTACATCCTACTTAAGGACTTCAGTTTTTATCTGTCTGTTATTCTAGAAGTGCTGGTGATCGTTTGGCAGTAAGGTACTGGGGAACTGTCAGAACTGCACTGCAAGATCCCAAAAGTGGTTCTTACCATCCCAGGCTCCTCCTTTGTGTCTGACTGTGTTGTTTCCACAGCTAGAAGTCTCTTTGCATTGCTGTTAACGGGGGCAGGGATGTTGATCACATTTGCAGACCTGTGCTGCTTACCCTCCATCATTTTTCTCACCGCTCCCAGAGCTCCAGCTCCTCTTCTGCGTACCTTGGCCCGTCCTGAGCAGCTCTGGAGCCCATCTGGTTTTCATCCACCTGCAAAAGGCAACCTCGGTGGAGGGTCCCAGGGGCTGCGTGGAACCATGGGTCCAGGCAAAGCCTAGTGGGATCTTTAAAGTGTGTTTCCCTGAACACAAGGTGGATTGCAGGGTCTGGTCTACAGCCCTGTTTGTGCAGGAGGCTGGGCTGTTGGACCTGCGTCTCCTGACTGTTTTGCATTTGGAATGATGTGTGTAAAGTTGTAGTAGTAGTAGTAGTAATGGAAGGTGCAGTTTTGGCAGGGATAGGCATTGCTGGTTCTGTCTGGCTTTAACCTGGTGGCAGAGGTGTAAATACGTGAAGGAAGATGAAATGTGTGAGGATGCAGCTGAGTGGGTTTTAGCCCAGGCAAGCCATTGGAATAGGAGCCCTCTGGGGGTTTCCCAAAATAGGTGGTGGCTTGGTGGTAGCTAAGGCTGAAGCCTGTGCATCCTTACTGCTGCTTTTACTACAGATGAGTTGGAACACCTTTACAGAATTAGGCAGATGTACATAAAGCTCTGTCTCACAGGTTCCTTCAGCTAAGAGCACGAGAAGCTGGTCACTGACAGTGAGTAAGAGAAGATGTTTTCTGTACATCTGGGTCTGGAGGGAGCTCAGCCTGTGTCTGAAGGCACCACAGGCTCAGCTCTTGCTCCCCTGGGTGCCTTGGCTTTGGTGTGGAGGCAGGACTCACTTCTTGGTTAGACCACATTGATGTTCTGCATTTCCATACAAGTCATGTAACCCTTCCATTGTGGAAGGAAAAATAAGGTTCACTGTGAACTTGTCTGAGCTCCAGCAGGAGCGGCAGCGTGAGATCAGCTTCAGGAATTTCTTTTTCTTTTTTTTTTCCCAAAACAGTTGCTGTTTGGGAGCAGCTGAAGCAAAGGGTTGGGAATTGGGCACAGAAGGAAAGGTGTGAGACCCTGAAATAGGTAATAGTTAATGTCCTCTTCTCACTGGCCTTCACAGATGCCCTCTTTTCCCCAGAGTTGTGACTTCTCTCTCCAGTCACACTACCCAGTTGATTCCTGATCTCACCAGCTTGCTGTTAATGTGTCTCTCTTTTTCTAAGGCTGTTAATGCCTAAGCCATGCTATATACCTCTCACACTGATTTGCCAGAAAACCCCCACAGCAAACCAAAAAACCTCATAAACATTTTAAAGATTATTTTGTGTGTGTGTGTGTGTGTTACAATGATTGGGGAATAAAGCTTTTCTGATATTTTCAGATGTAACCCCATCAGTTTCTGTGGATGCCACTAGACGTGGTGGCTCTTGATTTAAATTCTCATGCAATAATTTTAAAATCTTGTTTTATATACTTAAGGTGTTCACTTGAAAACCACAAAACCTATACAGAATGGCAAATACATGTTTTGTAGGTAGCTAGGTGCTTGCTTGCTTGAGTTTACGGTGAATCATTCCTGGTGAATTTGCAGCAGTTGTTGCTGAATGTCCAATTGATAAGAGTGACTCATTGAGATATTCCTCCCTTAAGTGTCCAGCATTGCTGAAGTGACATCTGCTTGGACCTGTTGTAACTGCAGGATGCACCCTGCTTTTGTTACAAAGGCCATCAGCATTTCCAAACTTCTCATAAATGCAGCTGCCTTGTGCTACGTGCCAGACAGCGGGTAACGAGCTCCACGTATCAAGTCTGAATTCACTCGTCGCTCTTCTGGTCAGTGCATTGTAGGGGACCTTGTGCAACCTCCTTTTAGGAAAGCACAATTTGGTGAAAACCACATCTTTTTATATTTTCTTCCAGGAGCCTGTATTCGTGTGTGCTGCTCGCGTGTTGTTTGGATTTGTGTCGGTCCATTTCCTTGGGTAATCCTGCCCTGAAACTGTCAGGTCACAACAGCTCCAAAAACCTGAAGAGAAAGTATGTGAGAGGAAGCTTGACTGGGATGGGCCCCTGTCTCCTTACATATAGTATTTATGAACTCCACCTTGCAGATGTTCTGGTGTTTTGGTTTGGTTTTCAGTTCCATCCAGACTCTGGAATAAACTTCAGAGCTCTTAGCTCTAAATGACCTGGTTCTTTGACCTCAGAGTGGAGACACATTTTAAAGTTGTTGCGAAGGATTTCTTGTTTGTTCAGTTTTTTAAGGGAAAAAAATAGAAATAATCTCTTCTGTTAGATGGAGAGGAATCTGGCCAGTGTTAGTCTGTCTGTAAAGTCTTCATTCATAGCTCTTGTGTTACCTCAGAAGCTGAGTTAATGCAGCCTTGATAGGAAATCGTAGAATTCACTGACACAAAGAAAAAAAGAGAAGAAGTGGAAATTCTTGCATTGTGCCTGGAATGGAAACATCCTTCCCTAGTTTCTAATTTGTGAAGAAATGCATGCAAAGGATTTACTAACCCTGACCTAAGTATGTGCTCTCTTAAATGAGCTAAGGAGCCCCCTAACCCTTGCTCTCTGTGTCCATAAAGGTGAGGGGTATGAAGTCATAACCCGTACGACACATTTGAGAAGGAGTATCTGTTTTGAAATACTTGGTTTGTAAGCTTTGGCCAGCTTACACGTGGTGTAAGATTTAAAGTTGCATTTGTAGATGCTCTGATGCCCTTTCACCATTTCTTGTGAGTTTTGTAGCCATTACATGCCTTGCCCCTCTACCGCTGCTTCCTCCTCCTGGCTGAGAGCTCACCCTGCTAAGCTGTTGCAAGAAAATCTGGGGAAATTACGACAAAGTGTAAGTTGCTTTACAGCCACCTCAAACGCTGTTCTCAGTGGAGACTGTGGGAGTATGTGAGCAGAAATCCAGCGTGCTCTGTTAGAGAGGAGAAAAGCTGGTGGCCAGCACAAGGGTTTGGGCCGTGCTTGTGCTGCCTGGTGTGAGGAGGAGCAAGGCAAAGATGAGGAGAAGGGACCTGTAGATGGGGCATGGGGAGGAAGTCTGGTGCATTCCCATCAGCCTTCTGCTCTTCTCCATCAGCTTCATGATCCATCAGCAGATTTCAAGGAGATTGGAAAGAGGGGTTGGATCCTCAAAGGTAACTCCTGGAGTGGGAGGGAAGCTGATGGCCCTTCCCAGTGAAGCAGTGGCCTGCAGCTGGACATCAGGTGCCGTGTGCTGGCCAGTGGGGAGCATGGTGCTGAAGAGCCAAGCACATGGGTTCACATGGAACCAGGTCTCATTAATTCAGCTGCTCACAAAGCAACTTGTTTTAATTAAGACAAATTTATGTCTGTGAACACGGTGTGCAAGATGAATGTTTTACTTGTGTCTGGCTTGGTGCGGCAGCCAGGGAAGCTGCTCTGAGAGCATCACCTTGCCTGTTCCCCACCAGCGGATGGGAGAGCGCCCGTGTTTCCAAAACAGCACCCGAGCCCTAAGTCTGATAAACGAGTAATTCAACTAACAGCCCTGCTTCTATGGCTCAGACACAGCAGCTGGGCACTGTAAGACACCTGGCTAAAATGGAGAGATGCTTGTTCCATTTACTAATTGATTTTGCTTTTGAACTTTTATCTTCAGCTACATGTAGCAATAGCGATAAGAGGGAGAGGGGAGGAAACAGAGCAAAAAACAAGTGAAGCCATTTTGTCTCCTCCTTTCCAGGCTGGTGGTATGGACATCCCTGTGGGCATGCCTTGCCTGTGCACAGGGCAGGTTTGTGTGCAACTCCCTCCTGATAACTAGTGGAGCGGCCCTTGGAGCTTGTGGCTTGCTGGGGAATTTGTGTGAAGACACAAGGTGCTGAGCAAGGCTCTGTTCCCGAGAAGTGAAATCTTGCTGACCTGCTCCCAGTGGAGTTTAGGAACTTGAGTTTCAGCTCAAGCAGAAATATGCTTTGTCTTTTCCTCTCTTTTGAGTAATTAGAGAAAATGCAGATCATAATCTTGAGGGAATTAACCTGTTTGAAGTGTTTGAGATGTGCCATGGGGGAGACCTTTTCAACACCCGTGTCTCCTTCTCTATATCTCTCTGTGCTTGATGTCTCCCTGGTCCCTGACCACTGCTCTGGCTGCAGGCCCTCCACCCCATTCTGGATACCTACTGTGATGTCTACCCTCTCCTCCTTCCCCGGTCATGGCAGCTCTACAATGAGCCCAAGCACCTACACCAGCTACCTGCAGCTGTGCCAGTTGCTGCCATAAACCCTTCCCACCGCCCGGGTGAGCACTGGTCCTCTCCTGAGCTGTGGCCCATTCACAGTGCCCACCCCCTGTGCTCAGGATCCTCTCGTGCAGGTGCAGACACCCGCAACAGCAGTGCACGGGTGTCTCTAGCATCACCTAGTCCCAGTTAATTAATGCACCCAGGGTCTTAAAACTTTTCTAAATTAAAGTAAGATTTATTACGGAACCTGATGGTGGTGCCATCTGCATCATAGAAGGTGCTGTGTCCTTGACTGCTTCTCCTGGACAGACTGTGTTTCTGGTTATGTGTGTCAGCAGAGCAAAGCAGAGAGGTGATTTCAGCAAACACGCATTAGCTTCAGGGAAAGTCCACGTAAAAATGATTAATTTGTGGGTGAAATTGGACATGGCTTTCAGCAGTGGCTTACTGTATGCAGCCTTGTAATATTAAATGCTTTGACATCTGTGAATGCTTCGTTTGTTAGACCTAGTTCTACATGCTCAGACGTGTGCCTTGGGCTTCCCAGCACGGAGCTGGCCATTCCCCCAGCCGTGCTGTCCCGCTCTTCCCCGCTCAGCAGGTCTCCACTTAACCATGTGCACAGGCACCAAAGCCTGGGAATCCTCCGGAGGGAAAAGTTGTTCCCCAGATTGGTGTTTTGCCTAAACTGAAAGCTTTGGTCAGCCTTCTCTCACTGCCAAAAGTTTTGGTAATATTTCTCTTAATTTTTTAAAATTATTATTATTTTTCCCATTAGTGTTTTATGTTTCTAACCTGCTTGGAACAAACTATGTTCTTTTTTGCACCAGTAACCTTGTTTGTTTGTTTGTTTTTCTCTTACTGCCCTTCCCTTCTCAGTCCTTCGAGAGGTGAATTTTGAGCTTTTCTCTCTCTGATTTCCAAGTGATAGGAGTTTTCAGGTCAGAAAACCTTCCTGCAACAGGGAACAAGGGTGTTTATAGGAAGACCCCTCGTTGCTGTTACAGGAAGCAGGTGTTTTCGTGGAGGTGTTCCCCGAGTGCCATCCCTGGGTAGAGTTACTGGGCAGAAACAGAGGGAAAAGGAGCGAAGGGAATAAATTTCGAACTTTGTGGTTTATGGCTTTTTGTCCTCCTTTTCCTTGCCCCAATTTTATGTATGTATTATTGATTGTGGAGCTGAGTTTTTACCCAGTGAGATATTCTGGAAAGTGCACACAATTATTTAACAATTAAGTAACTTCACAGCATTTTGATTTTCCTTCTTTTTTCATATATTTAAATTTTTTTTCCAATCTGTAAATCACTTTCTGCCCCTTCATACTTTGAGCATCTTTACCTTTTTGGCAGGGTTGTTGGAGAAAAAGGATCTCTCACCTAGGAGGTAAATATTTTCCTCTTCCCTTTCCACATTTGAAAGTCCCAGCTTTATTCTCGCACATTTTTTTCTTCCCCCTCCTATCCAAGATTGGCCACAGAAGCTAAACACTGGGGGAGCTAAATGAGATTACAGCATCTCTTTGGTAACCTTTCTTAGTGAATGGGCAGTTGATCTCCCCATAATGCAAAGCACTTAATGTATTGAAGCATCTAAGAAAGCAAGCTACTAGTTCGCCACTCAGAGTTCAATTCCCGGATAATAACATTTATTTATGGGGAATAAAGAGTTAGTTCTGTGATGGCAAAGTAGATATTGTCACTCAAAGCATGGTCTTTTTATTAACCTCAGATTTATATGGTTAAGTAATCGTTGTATTAGTAGCATTTCTTGAGTGGTGAGGGGGGTGGGAAGCCCGTGAACAACGTGCTGCTTGTTTATTTCTCCGTACGAGGCCGGGGCTGGTAAACTGGCCCACTGTCACGGGGCTGCGAGACAGGGTTCAGCAGCCTGAAGCTTGGGATGCTGCAACTCCGGGGCAACCTGTATCACCTCCTCCTTTGTGTGGAGTCTGTCTGTCCTTCCCCGTGCACAGCAAAAGGGAGGGGTGGGGAGAAGGACTGAGCTGCAAGTGCTATGTACCAAACCTCAGTTCTCTTGAATAAGCTGGTTGACAGAAATTGTTGCTTTTTGCCGGTTGTTTATGGATGTCTTTGACTTTTCATGGAAGCTGGACATAAATCTCCAGAGCAGAGTTCATGGCTCGGCAGTAACGCATGCAGAATGCTTGGACATACTTGGTTTTTTCTTAGTATGATCCTGTTCCCGTTCAGGTTTAGAAATGAAGGAAAATTCTGCTAATATTTCCACTTCTACTTTGTTCTTCCAATTTCCATAATACTTAAAATTAGAAATGTCATAAACTTGGTATGAGGCTAAAAGCTTGTTACAAAATAAGAGAGGAGGATATTCGTAAAAGGAAAAATATTTAATATCTTCTTCATGGCCATTTTCTTAAACCCCAAGTAAACATGGTGAAATAGACTGAATTTCTATTAAGCAGGCTCCTCTGCTTTCGTGTCACGTACCGAACAGACAATTGATGGCATATTTCCAGCTGGCAGAGCTGTCGAAAGGTAGCATGCGACTTCAACTCCATTCTCATCCCTCCCCACACCCCCCACAACATATGATTGTGCAAGTCTAGATAAATTCATTGGAGAGTAAATATTCATTCAGTATGTAAAATAAAGAATACATCTGCAGGTTGGGTTCAGTGAGTAAACAGGTTACTGTACTATGGAGCTGTCTTCCGTGCAGCGGGTGCTCTTGGCGTATGGATTTCTCAAAGCTGATGTGATGATCAATTTGGTATCAACTGTTGGAGTTGCTACTGAGTCCCATAAGTCTCTTGTTTGCTTTTTAGGGTTTGGGTTTTTTTTCCTGAGGAGGAAGGAAGAGGCAGGAAGATGGGGTTACGCACAGTATTTCTGAATGTGTATGGAGAAAACCCAGCCTATTTAAATCTCTTGCCTTTTTCAGAAACAGTGAAAAAGTTGACTGTGTTTTGGTGGCATAAGGTATTTTGTCTGGGACCAATAATGATGTTTGCATTTGCTGCTGGTTGCCTCTTGATCGTGTTTTCCCAGGCATTAGCTGCTTGTCTGAGCATTAGCAGCTTCTCATGGCCTTCCCCTTGTAAAATAGTGGGAGGTGATAATCTGACCCAAATAAACAAGTAGCAAACCTTTTTTGCATCCACGTGGAGGGGATTGGGGACTGGGTTCAGGGAATGAAATTCTGCCCTTCTCCTCTGGAAATAGCTCTGGTACCCTTGGGGCTATTGCGCTGCCTGGGGACATCACAGCATCCTAGGAGTGCTTCACCATCTGCGTGTCTATGAGCAGCAACAGCTTCCCAGATTTTGAGTGGAGACTTACTGGAAGACTCCGTGTTGGGAACATATATTTCCCAGTGTACACTGTGCTGGTTGTGGGGTATTTTAAGATCAAGGTGCATTTATTTCTCCCATGCTTTCCCCGTCAATGTTGGCACCTAGTGAAAAGAGCTCACATCAACCCAAAACAAGCCTTGTGACTGCCTTGTGGTTTAGTTTAGTCACATACCAGAGACGAAAAATCACTGAATTTGCTCTTTTCCCGACATGTACTCCTTGAATGGAGTTGGTGTAAATTTAGTCAGTTCACTTTGTTGAGTATCGAGAGCAGTGTGATATGTAAATAAAGCTTTATCAGACGAGATAGATTTAAAATTCCACAGTTGGCGAGGAAGCGTTAGCAGTATAATATAATACAAATATTTACACAGTAACTTCTAAGTCTTCAATAAAATTTTAGTATTTGAAATATGTGTTGTGAAAACATTGACTGATTAAGCTGTACCATTGCTGCTACATCTGTATGCAGCGACTTGTGATGGTTAGGACGCAGGAGTCACAAGCAGGAGGAGGAGGAGGTCACCCAGTTTGTGCCTGCCCACAACGGGGAAGTGTAGGCGTTGTCAGTGTGTCCCCCCTCCTTGGGTCTGTCAGGACAATTGTGTAAGGAATTGCCATGGACTGTAATGATGGGTGGTGGTTAATCTTTTAGCTTCACAGGAGCAGTGCTGGGCTCTTGCCAGTTCACTTGTTTTGCTGGGAGCAGAGGAGATGACCTCTTTGGGTGGGTGGGACGGTCTTGCCCAGTCCGTCACTGCATTTAGCCTCCAGTTCCAGGATTATTCATGAGCAAACTCATAAGCCAGTAAAACCAGTAGGCTGCAAATGACAATAAACAGAAACATGGCTCCTAAACTTGCCTGGATGATTCTCTGCTGCCACCTCATTTGCCAAGAGACTGCGAGAGCTGAACCATGCCTAAAAATGTACTGCTCTCTTTAATCCAGACTGGGTTTGTCTTTTTTTTTTTCCTCTTTCCCTCTTTTCTGGTTACCCTTTTTCACCTTCTGCAAGAATACAGCAAAGCCAAAAACCAGAGTGGTTCAGCGTGTGCTTGAAGTGTGAGGATCAGGTTGAGCTTATGGTAGGTGGGGTGGGTATGGGCTGTCCTGCCAACCACAGACTTGATCACAGTCAAAACCGTAACTTAACCACAGTCAAAACCAGCGATAGGACGAGGGGCAACGGTTCCAAGCTGGAGCACAGGAAGTTCCATGTGAATGTAAGGAAAAACATTTTTCACTATGAGGGTGGCAGAGCCCTGGGACAGGCTGCCCAGAGAGGTTGGGGAGTCTCTTTCTCTGGGGACATTCAAGACCAATCTGGACACGTTCCTGTGTGATTTAATCTAGGTGATCCTGCAGGGGGGTTGGACTGGATGATCTTTCAAGGACCCTTCCAACTCCTAATGTTCTGTGAACTTCACTGTGGCATTGCTCAGTGTGACACTAGATGGGATTTAGGTGGTTCCTGGAATATTTTGGCAGAAACATGTTATTGATAAATTCTACTCTGCCTGGGCACCCTCCACCCCCCAATTTTACTAAAACCATTCACTTCCACAGAGAGGCTAACAGACAGCTTTCACCCAGCCTGCAGTCTTGTCCCTAGAGAGGGCTGAAATGATGTGGCTGGTGGTGCAGGAATCCCAGCCCAAGTACCAAAATACCGCCTCTTTCCCAGACGATGTGTCTGTCAGCATCTGCTTCAGCAGCTGCCTGGCTCAAGCTCCAGCAAGGCTGTGTGGGAGGGAGGGGACTATAGAAGTGCCCTGAAACTTGGTGTTTGTTCCTGGTGCATTTGGGGGTTTCTGTGTCCCTGTCAGTTGTGCTGACAGACAGGAAGGTTTTGCATGAGGAAGGTGAAAGAGCAGGTGATTCTGTTCAGAAGTGGATGTTGCAGAGGATGGTTTAGCAGGCGGGGGGGAGGCTGTGGAGCTTGCCCCCAAAGTACTTTCAAGGTAAGGCTGCAATGCCTGCCCATCCCATCCACTGCACTGACCTTAACGTGATGCAAACGGAGAGGGATGGGGTTTGCAGGGAGATGATGCAACTCTCCTACTGCTCATGATGTTTTTGCAAGGTTAAGAGCAAATAATCTTGAAATGAGCTGGCAGTTTTATGATTGGGTTTTATGAGCTTTTATGATGTTTATAATCTGACATTGAACTTGCAGTTTAAGAGGTGAAAGGTTTAAAGGAACACAGTAGCAAAGGCGTACCACTAAATTTCTTCTGGGTGTAATTTTAACGTACATCTCAGATGCTTCCTTGACGTGGTGGGTTAGCTAAAGTATGGGCCATGCAGTTCACAGTGTGTGTCACTGGGTAAAACTGAGTCTGTCCTTCTCACATGTTCTATGTGAGGAAGAATTGAACAAAAAATGGGATTTTGCCTCCTCGAAGGAAGGGCACAGACTGGATGTAACCATCTTGTGCAGCATAATCAGGTCCCAAAATGCCATCTTTGTGTTTGCATTTAAGCTCCAGCCATGGAAATACTGTTTGTTGTCCATACTTGCTTTCTTGGGTGTTTTTCCAAGACCTGGTAAAACATCTCAAGTCCCCTGCAATCTTCAAACTGGCATTCTTAAACTGTGAACTTTCCTCCATGGTACTTTTGGGAGAAAATTAACCATTTTGTCTGCTCCTTATCTTGGTATTCTGCTCCTTTTGCTGGATGTTTTTATGGAGCATGAGCCTGTGCTTCCCTGAGCCATCCATTTCTGCTTGCTCTGCAGGGCTCGCTGAGCAGCAGGTTTGCTGCTGGCTAGCTTTTTGAGGTTTCCGTTACGCTCAGTGCTGTATTTGTCTCCTGGTTCCTCGATTTGTAATGTTTTGCCTTTGATTGCTGCAGAAGGCATAAACAAGCCTGTCAAAAGCCTTGTTTAGTGCACAGATTCTGTGTGGGTGGCTGGCAGCCTCAGACCCTAAAATAGATGTAACGATGAACTGAATGGCTTAAAACCCTGAGAATTTAATTCGATCTTTCCTGTTGCTTTAAATATTGGGACTGAACGAGGATTTCTCTAGCAGAACAGAAGGTGAACATGTTGGTATGTGACAGTAATAGAAGAAGGGTCCAGACCTGCTGTCATTAAGATACTCTTCTGCAATCAGAGACTGGGCTTGGCTGCTGGGATGGGGCTTGTCCGCTGAACGCCGCTATACCTGGAGAGGGGAGTGCTGTACTCGCTGATTCTACAGCATCCCTGGGGGAGTTGCTCAGGAATGTCTCCTGGATCCTGTCATGGGACAGTCACTCTGTTTTAGTGTCCGTTTTATACCAGCTTTGTCAGGGAAGAAAGAAGGAGCTGCAAAATCATCCATGGGTTTTCTTCTTTTCTTTCTCTCTCTTTTTCTTTTCCTTTTTCATGTAGCACCATGCAGTTTGTAATATCATAGCTAGGGTTTTCAGTTGTGGTGGTGTGAAGGTAACAATGATTTGGCTTCGACGTGCCGTAACAGCTGCAGAATTCATTGGAGCTTAGAAGCTTGTGAGTTATAGCTGTGATGCCATTTACAGCTTTTATGGAAGAGCTCTTAAATTTGTGAAACGTGTTACTTTTTGAAGTGCATTATATTTGTAATTTGAATTCTCTAAAATCCTGTCTGAGGAGGGGGGAGAAAGCTTTGAAAATCCCCCTCTGCCCACTAAAAACACGGGGAACTCTTTACTAGGCAGGGAAGCAAGTCCCTTAAATCGAGTGATAGAACACATAGATGGATTTGTAAGTGCTAAAATGTCAATTAGTGCACTTAAAAGCTTAATGGTTGTCTTTGATGTGCTTCTAATATCTTCAGTAAAGTTTGAATGTTGCCATTGATCGGGGTGTGGAGGAGGGATGAGGGAATTGAAGGCTAACCCAGTTCTCCTGGATCAGGGGGGCTTGTTCCGTGCTGGTGTGGGTACCCAGCACTGCTCCTGAGCATCCCTCCTGCCCTGGTGCTGTGACACCCAGCACCCACTGGCTGAGAACCCCAAAGGAAAAACAATTGTGCCTCTGCTTTGAAAGTTCTCTTGCAGACTTGCTGGAGTGGAGAAAAAACAAAAGAAAAAGAAAGGTAAAAATAAAGTAGATCATGTAGTGTTTGAAACTTGATTACTTTTTTTCCCATATCAGTTTAACACAGACCCAGTTGTCACAAAACACCTGCATGTTTAAAATCATTCTGTGCAGCTAGGAAAGCCTGGTATCTCCTTAAGAAGGGACTTAGTTCCCACAGGCTTTTCCTCCACAAACCTCTCAGCTGCCTGTTACCTTCTTAATTTAACTATTCTGGGGGAGACTTGGTGTGGCTTCAGAAGTCAGCTCAGATCTTAAAGGTTTCAGCAGCCATTGCCTCTTCCTCTTCCCTTGTGTTTTAAGTTGCAGCAAGAGACAGAGGTTGTGTGTGTGTCAAAGCAGCGTGTTGGACGAGCTCTGTCTGATATTCTTGGTACCCAGAGCAATCTGCTGCAACTTCAATTCCAGGTAATGGTCGTTACCCTCCTCTGGCACTGGTTATTTGGAAAAATGTTTTGCAGGCCTTCTGGGAAGTCACTGGGATGCTTTTTATCTGATTTGTTACTGAGCAGTTGCCTCATGGAGCAAATGCCAGTTTTATTATTTGCTTCCCTGTGCTATTAAAATACCATCATTTGTTTGCTGGGTAGTCAGATACATTTAATAGTGAAGGGTGAGTTTGGTAAAGCTTTAGTGCGTAGGTTTTCTCTGATTATATAGCTTATCTTAGTGCAGAAAATTTGCTGATGTAACTGAACTGACCTGAAAATACATTTAGAGTAGCTTCAGAGTATCCCCATATGTCTTCTTTAATTGGCTTGTGAGGGAAGAGTGTACAGGTTTAGTTTACTTCTCCCAGCTTCAGGGGATACTTACCCCCTCCACCTCCTGCTTTAAAGGAAATTCTGTCAGTTGGGAATGTAAACAAGGACAAAAAGGGTCTGATAAAAATCTTTATTTCTGGGTAGTAGATAAAGCAAAATCACCATGCAGTGTCAGCATGTCCTCCCAGGAGCCTGCATCCATACAACTGATTTAGGTCCCCACCCAATCCAGTAAAATTTACTTAGGCCCCATTATCCTGAGACTTCCTAGCAATAGTTTCAGCATGTTTGTCTCCTGTTACTACCCCTCCTGGGCTTAAAGCTCGGTAAGATGGGTTGGGTGTTGTTTGCAGGTTTTGGGTTTTTTTCTTTTTTTTTTTTTTTTTTTAAATCTTTTTAAGTCTGGTGATTACCTAAATGAGGGCATAGATTGATGTGTAAGAGGAGGAAACCAAGTTAAACATTTCCAGGCTGAGGCAAGGGACTTCTTGCATCATGCATACCACGCATACCATGTCACATTTACGCCAGCTTGCAGGTCAGACACTGTGCAAGTCACCCCATGGGCAGAGCTTGCTGTGCCCTGGCTTTGGCAATGCCACCTGCCCTGGTGCTAGCCATGGCCCTCCTGCAGCACTTTGGCGGTGGAGCTCCTCATGTGAGCATGTTCTGCTGCACTGCTGTCAAAGTGAGCCAGGTGAGCTAAGACCTCCTGTTTCATCCATTAAACCAGCCCAACACTTTCATACTGGAAAGGCTCAAATTGGGAGCAAGTGGGATGCTCCATTTGGCGCAGTGTCATCCATACAGTGACCTTCCCGAGTCTGCAAGGGGATCTCCGTCCCCAGCCTCAAGCCTGTGGAGGCATCACTTTCCTGATGGGCACAGCTACATGAAATAATGTCACTAAGCTAGAAGGGCTTTGGGCTAGTGCATTTATTTCACCGAGGGAGCAATGCAAGTTTTATATTGGCAGATATGGCTTTTTGCTGGCATATACAACTACATTCCTAGAAAGCAGGCAGATGAGCAGATGTTTTCCTTCTGCAGACAGAGCTTCATCATCCGGCTACCAAAGTCCTACCAAAGAAATGACATCAGCACTGACTTTCTGTTGTGCTTATAAGGACAGACACTAAACATATCAACTGTACTCCAGCTTCTCTAAAATATTGATACCACTGACCTTTCAGATGCTGTGAGATGCCAAAAAATTGGATCTCTTTAAATTCCCCTAGAAATAGTGAAGGCGAATTTTGTAACTCCCCAGTTGGGTCTTTCTCTCTTTGCTGCTACCTTGACACTATTTTGGCATGGGAAAAGTGGTTACTGGTTTTCAAGTAAAGGATCACGCTTTCAGTCTGAGGGTGGAAAAAGGTCTTAAGATAATTAGTAATATGTAGCAGGAATGGATTAGCCATATTAAACTTCACATCTGTAGGTCTTATTAGCAGACATTTAAATGGCAGAAAGTGCTTTTTATTGGACTGAATTCATGTGGTTGCATACTGGAGCTTGAACACCTTATAAAAATATGAGCTGAATCAAAATGAAATTAATTAGAAAGAATATATTTGAATTTAATTATCTTGAGCTGACGAATACTCACTGTGTATACTGGGTTTTATGCGTCTATCTGAAGTGTTCTTGGTGGAGAGTTTTAATTAGAACTGGAGACAGAGTAAGAATATTAGGAATGTGAAATTTATAAATGGCAGTGATTTTCAGCTACAAGTACAGAGGTTTTTTGGAGCTCGTTACCATTTCTTTCGCTTCTCTTTCCCCCCCCCTTAATAAGCTACTTTTATGTTCAAATTAATGCCAGACCCTGAAAAAGAAGAAGAGAAGAAAAAAAAAAAGTTAAAAAAAATAAAATAACTCCTGCTGTGGCTCTTGGTCTTCAGCAGCTGATCAGAGTTGTCAGATCCACAGCTGCAGGAGATTTTTACCTTTGTGTGTTTAATGGCTCCTACTACTCTGTTCTTTGAGGGTACCATTTAACCATAAAAGTCCAGGGCTGTGGATGGCACTGGGCATGTGGCTGCCTTGACTACTGTCTCAGATGTCGGACATGCCAAGACTCAAAGAGCTGATTTGGCAGCTGCCCAGCAGATTTTTATAAAGGCTCAGTTGGTGGCCAGAAACCCAGGCTGTCAGAGTTGTGTTATGCAATAAATTGTTTTTCAGCAGAAGTTTCTAATCCAATTTCAGCTGTAGTTTTTTTGTAGTCTGTAATCAAAGATAAGTATACATTATTTCATGGTGTTTCAGAGAAGTGAAGACATGCAGCATCAGTGTCCCCTGTGAGGTCGGTTTGTTTGTTTTTCTTTTAGGAGAGATTTAGACCTGTTCACCTACATGGGAAATGATGCTTAAATTATTTTGGTTTCTGCCTGGAAGGCATGTATCTGTATACAGCATACCCTTTCAAAGATAATTCAGTGTGCACTTTGGGAGATGGAGATGTTGGGTTCTTTTTTTTTTTTTTTCTTTTCCACTTTTTTATTTTTTAAGGAGCACCAAAAAATTAACCTATTTATCAAGTTAGAGCTTTTGCTGGGGCATAATTGGCTACAAGTGGTGGTTCAGATAGAAGTTCATACTTTGTCAGGCTGTGACTTACCTGAAATGCTGCAGGCTCTGTCCCCCTAACAAATACCCCCCACTCCCCCCTGTAATTCTCTTCTGCTCCCCTAAGGTCAATTTTCCATCATAGAAAAAGCGTGTATGGCTCATCTGAATGCAATGAGGTATTTGGGGTTTATCATAGTTTTGTTACAGCAAAGTAATATCAGTTTCCTGAGTACCATCTGCAGTGCCCTCCCTTCCTTACCGTGGCTGTCACGGTTTGGTGTCATGGTGTGCAGCTTGTGTCCCTCAAACGTGGGTTGCTGTGGAAAGGGACAATCCTGCCTTTCTCTCTGCCCCAGCAACAGCTCCTATATGGCCACGTGGTCAGCAGTAAGGGAGCTGATCCATGTCTTGGTGTGAGGCATTGACTCATTTCTCCAATGAAGCTGGTCAAATGACTGCCGAAGGGCTAACGCTGGCATGACGGTTGGGGCTGGTGTACCCTACGTGGTGGCAGGTGAATTCACTTATGCTGCTTATGAAAACTGCTCCCCCAGTGTGAACAGGTATCCTGTACTTCTACATCTCTTTCCTCCCGCACTCTGCTGCCTTTGGATTTTTGTGGCTTGCTTCTGCATGCTTTTGGCTTGTCAGAGCCTGAAACTCTGGCAGTGTTTGCAAAATGTTTGATTAGGTCTGGCCTAAGCAAAAGTCGTAGCTGTGGAGACACTGCTGTTGGCTAGAGGTGTTTTGAGTTGAAGTCTTGCTGTAAATAAGGAAACTTTAGACCTGAGTTTACTCTGAATTTGTTGGGGATTTGCCTTTTTTAAAGTGTTTATCCAGTGCTGTAGTTTAACCCCAGCTGCCAGCTAAGCCCCCTGCAGCTGCTACCTCACCCCCAGAGTAGGATGGGGAGAGAATCAGAAAGTGGAAAGACTCATGGCTTGAGACAAAGGCAGTTTAATTGGTAAAGCGAAAGCTGTGCACGCAAGCAAAGAAGGACAAGGAATTGATTCCTCACTTCCCTTGGGCAGGCAGGTGTTCAGCCATCTGCAGGATGCCATCGTGCCATCACCCTCCTTTCTTCTTCCACCAGCTTTTTACACGGAGCATGACACCTTACGGTATGGAATATTCCTTGGGTCAGTTGGGGTCAGCTGTCCTGGCGGTGTCCTTTCCTGACTCCTTGTGCACACCCAGCCAGCTTGCTGGCGTGGTGAGGTGGTAAGCATTAAAGGCCTTGGCTCTGTGTAAGCACTGCTCAGCAGTGAAGCAAATGTCCATTATCAGTACTTCCAGCACAAATCCAAACCATAGCTCCATACCAGCTACTATGGAGAAAATGATCCCAGCCAAAACCAGCTCATATTGGCAGACCCACACGGGAAATAGTTGATGTCTTGTAAGCTTTCACTAGTTTCGTATTGAGTAGTAGTTTTCTAGAGATGCAGAAACATACGCGAGGCCACTGAGTTTATGTAAAAGAACAAAGACACAAAGGTGCTATTTTTAAATATGTCATAATCATTCATAATTATTCACAGTTATTTCATTATGAACTATTTTTTATACCTCAATTCTGGGAGCCTGTGTGTGTGGAAATTTCCGATATGACTCCTACCCTAATATATTCTTTTACAAGAGCAGTTTGAAGCTCACTGGGCTCAAAAGTGCCCGTGGCCTCTAGTGACCCAAAATCCAGAGTATTTCTCATGCTTTGCTTACAGGAATTTGGCTTGAAAGGAGGAAGTCCAATCCATGTGCATCAGGAACTGGTGAAGGAGTGTGAACCAAGGGGATATTGCAGGGGATGAAAGTTGTAGAAGTGCTAAAGCAGGAAGAGATGTTTTTCTTTTCCTGCGTTGTTTCTTTGCCATATTAGTATCAGTTCTGCTAGTCAGGAGCGGTATTATAATGTGAGTTATTTGGGGAAGTTTTCTGGAAGTATGAGGGAAAAGTCACTATAATTACCAGATACACTAAATGCTATAACAGAACCATTAATAAAGAAAATTTTCCCTTTCTTCATGTTAGTTAGCACATTTTTAAAACATGACCTATTTTCCTAAACTAGACAGAACAGATTACATTTTCCAGAAGGCATGAGTCACTGTACTATAAAGTCTCCAAGCCATATCAATCTTCATCAGCTTAAGCCATTCATGAGTCTTTATTTTTTCTCACTGAATATAAGCAGTTTGTTTTAAATGAGAAACTGCCATATCCTCTCTGGATAGTTAAATGTGATTAAAAGGTTCAATATTAAGTAAGTGTGAACTTCATTCTGAGAGGAGGAGAGGATGGGAGGACCTTGATAAAAAGCAAATGGATACTACTGTGTATATGTGGGTATATATCCAGTTTGTGTGATGCTGTGCTTGGCTATTAGAAGTCCAAGCAGCATGATAGCTGCCAGAAGCAGGAAAAAAAAAATCTTCTGTAGCTTCAGTTGAATACATTAAAGTTTGGTTTCAGATCATTGCTCTGGAAGTTCAAACATCTGCTAGGAGTTTCTGTGCCTAGAATGGTTTCTGGCAACTGGGCGTACAGCAGTTTGTTGCTCCCACAAGTTCTATAGAGATGGACTTAGCATTGATGGACAGACAGCAGGGTTTTACTCTGTGAGTAGGATGCTTGTTTGGGGTGGTGAGAAGGTGGATTGGACTTTGTGATACAGCAGAGACCTCTGCTAACACAACAGGGAAAGTATGTGTGTTGATATAGTAGTAAGACTTTGCACTTTCTCATGAGGTTCATGTCATGCCATACATATACCAAGGAAGTGGGCTTTTTAAATGAGTAAGTGTGCTGATCGTACTCAGTGGTGGTAACTCGCCCAAGGCTGCACAGAAGATATTTTTAAGCCTTGGGTGGCGTATCTGAGTTTTCCGCCACTTTTTTTGAGGTCTGGCTTTTAGAGAAAAACAGGTACAACTGTTTTGCATTGATAATAACACAGCCAAAAGGCAAAAATCTGTTTCAGGTCCTGAATCTGGTAAACAAACATTTCCATTTTGGTCCTTCAGCAGAAAAGTAATTTATATGATCTCTGAAAATGTGTTGTCTGTTTTTCAGGCAAAAGACAGATTTTTGTTGTGTTGCTAACTAAACACAGAAAAAAAACACCCTTTGAAATAGTTCTCCTTCAAAAATATCCTTGAGGAAAGGGTAGAAACTTGTGGTTTATTTTTCCCATTGCTTCAAAATGACCGTCTTACATCTGCGGTAAAGACTCTCTGGGGGCTGTTGAATATGGAGAGCATATTCATTTAGGCATTTAGGGCATTGGGTGCCACAGTGATTTTAACCGAGCTTTGGCTGCAGTGCTGGAAGAAGAAAAAAGAGAGGGTTTGTGTTTTGTTGTTTTGCTTTCTGCAACCTGGCATGAAGAATGAGGTCAGGAGATGCGTGCTTGGGAAAGACCCAAAGAGAGAGCTGGAAACACGCCAGCCACACTGAGTCATAACACATGCTCATAAGTATCTTTGTACCTTGCAAAGTCGTGACTTTTCAAATAAAACCATCACTGCTGTTACAGTATTTACATAAAAGTAAAACAAATAGAATGGCGTGCTGCATGCATTCTCCCTTGTTCTAGCTCTGTTTCACCCCGTGAACTGTGACTCCTGTTTGCTTAAGGCAAGGCTGGGCCGGGCCGGAGCATGCCGTATCTGGCGATGAATGAACGGAGAAGCTTGAGTCATGCATACGCTGCAAAGCGGCGTGTAGCAGCGCCTGCTACTTCAGCCTGACGTTTCACTTACCCAGGAGTCAGCATGAAGCCTGCATCTCATTTCTGCCTGCTTTGCGTACTGGGGTTTTTTTGGTTTGTTTGTTTTTTTGGCTGTTGGGGTTCTTCTGTTTTGTTTGAGGGCTTGGGCATACCTTCAGAAACTGGAAGGCTGCTTGTGGGCCACATGTGCCAGCTAGGCAGCTGAAATGCAGTAAACAAATCCTAACAAGCTGTATGTAGGTGAATGGTGAAGGGTGTATGTGATAGGCGTTTTTATTTCGTTGCAAATGTACGTATATTACACGCTGATGTGCACTATTTATAGATATCTCTATATTTAAGTACACAATATATTTTAGTCTGTATACACATACACTAATAAATGTATTGTGTGTTTAATGTATTTATACATTTAATACACACATAGCAAAGCCACACCTGTATAGATTTCTTCCCAAATTAGCAGTATGTGGCAGAAACATGTACTTTTCTACAAACATCACCTTTGCAACTGTAGAGCTGAGAGTGAGCTGTCAGCCAGGTATCATGGAAGAGAGCTGCTCTGCTATCCATGAGGTAGCATCCTATGCAGGCACGCAACATGTAGATTAACAGAGGTTGTATGCATCTTTTCCATCCCTTTGGACCAAACTTGCTGAACTGTTGCTTGGCTGCCCTCATAGCTGAAGCCTACGTATGATATGTGGTTCTCCAGAACAGCATAACAGGGAAGGAGGCATGCCTAATTTTTTTAGCACTGTAAGGCAAATGTTGCAGTTCTGTTTCTTAATTCTGCTCCCGGGCTTCCTGGATGTTTGCATCTGTTAATTTTTACTAAGTTTACAAGCTAATTTTACTGTTAGATTGGGAAGCAAAAATCATCTTGGCTGACCCGCACAGTGAAGGCTTCTGGCTTACGATTAACTTATGGTTTAAGACATTATTCAGTCCTTTTTTGGGGTCTAAGTCAATAATGGACAATCCATTAGTTCCCCATAAGTCGTTTCAATGGCTAATTACTTGCACAGTTACAGAAACTGTTCTGTAATTCTCTACTACATTTTTCTGCATTCGAGTTCCAGCTGTTGGATGATATTATACCACCCTCTGCCAGCCTCAAGAGCCATCTATTATCAAATTTCTACTCCCTATGGAAATAGTTAAAGGCAGTGATTGAGTCGGGCCTTTTGAGTTGTTGTTTGTTTTTAAGAAGTTACATAGATTAAATTCCTTAAGGCTTTCACTTCTAAACGGTTCTCAGTGCGTGTGTACGGTTTTTTTGCTAAAGTGAGATAACTCTTCCAGTCATTGGCAGTGTGAGTGCAGAGCAGGATGCACGGTGGCTCTCCCTTCGCTGGCAGAGACGATCTGACCCATGTAATTATGGTTAAATGTGTCGGGAGCTGGAGCTGCACTGCCAGTGGAGTCTCAGCTCAGCTGGGTTGAGTCAGCTGCTCTCTGGCTGCTTTTGTGCTGCAGGCTTAGAGAGGGAAGATGCCATCCACAGTGGTGAAATCTTCACAGTACTTCTGTATATGGAGCTGTGTGAATGCGGATGTAGGCAGCAGTGTAGCTCCTTAATTTCCTGACCTTGGAAAACATGGGAGCATGGGGTTGGGGTCTTGAGGTCTGGGGGTATTTTTAGTTTTTTGTTTTGTTTTTTTTTTTTAAACTCCAAGCTGAGTGACAAGTGTGGGCAAAGACTGCAACAGAGTGTCATAGGCAGGATAGGGGCTTCAGCCTTGGCATGACAGGGCTGATGGGAGCCCTTGTGTGGAGAGACTTCCCTTGCTTGTGTTTCTGTTGCAACTGCTGTTGTTCTAGAGGGATGGGATGAAGCTGACACAGAGTTTTACAGCTCCATAAATGGAATGTGGTGTGAAATGTTATTGCATTGTGACGGGGGTGCAGTTGGAAGGCTTTGCTCCTGGTGCCTGTGTGGTGGCAGTATGGCCCACGCAGCCACAGGGCCTGTGCGAAGGCAGGAGCATTTCAGCTGGCACCAGGAAGGTGCCTTGGCAGCCTTGTCTCTCAGAAGTGTTTTTACATGTCCAGCACGATGGGCTGGGGAGATGGAGATGTCCTCAGGCTGCTCACAGAAATACTTCGAGGGGGTGGCCTAGACCAGAGGCCTCTGCTGGGTAGTGATCATCTCTCCCGCAAGAGGGACTGTAAGCAGTGTGTCCCTGAGCATGGATTGTACCTGCCTGAGGTTACTCACCCACTGCTGTGGGCTGCTTGGCTGGCATATGCTGATTTAAAGATTGATCCTGTCAGCGGGTTTCACCCTGTTGCTACTCAAATGGGGAATGCTGCTGTGAACTCCTTTCAGTGAGCTGTCATGATAAAACGGGTTTAGGTGTGATTCGGGTCGCTGTTTTTCAATTTTTTTTTTTCCAAGGCATCTTTAAGCAGGGATAAAAGCGCCAGTGGGATCAGGAACCGATGTGTGTTTTCATGCGGCTTGCAGCTCTTCAGGCATTGCAGGGCCTGGTGGATCAAGAGGTTTGTTCATGGCCTCAGGACGAGGCTGGTGTTTGGCAGGAGAGAGGCCTGGGGCTGACAGGGGCTAAGGAGAGTGGCACATCTCCTACCACGGCTTATGTTCGCTGGGCCTGATCCTTACACGTGTCTTGGGTGTGCCTGGCTTGAAGTATGTGAAAATACAGGTAGATGCTTTTGTTTCCTTTTGTAAGGGTTTCTGTATAATTTGTCTAGGCCTCAGAGTCAGAAGCAGCGTGCCTGGCCACAGGGCTCTTTGTCCTCTTCCTGATGTTTGCTGCCCATTATGTTAGGAAATATGTACAAAAGCTGGTGAAGGGAGGGAGCAGCGTCCGCAACACAGATGGATGCCGGAGGTGTTTACAACTGTTTCCTAAGTGAGCACAAGTCTCTTCAGGATTTAATAAGTAGTTGCTGTGACGACAGAAATGTGTGACATCTCGCCAGGCCCTTTGTTTGTGGGGTTCCTGTCTGGGTTTTCTTTCCATACCTACCAGTCGGGTGGGGGGTAACCAAAATGGGGGCATCTTAGGACAGGCTTTGTTAAGAGTTGAGCTGGCTGCAACCTTCCTGTGCTTAGTGTCACTTCTGGTTAGGGATGAAGTTGTGTAGCAGCAAAATGGGAAGCTGGAGATGTTTGTGTAAACTTCTGTTGACAAAATAATAGCTGGGTACTAGTTCTTTTAAAATGCTTGCCTGGAGATTTTTTTTTTCCTTTTTTTTTTTTCTTTTTCTTTTTCTTTTGGTTGCTGTGGGTGTTTGGTTTCAAAGTTTGCTTTCTTGGCCCAGAGCTGCCTGCACTCTAAAGCTCTCAGCCTTGTTCAAAGTATAGTAGCGTGTCCCTTGAGCGAAACCTATCCGGCTGCCAAAACGCTGGCTGCTTTCACTGCATTAATTGTGTTGCCTCGTTTCCCCCCCACACCCCCTTCACAATTTGTTGTATTTGTTAAAAATATTTTTAATCATAGTTTAGCAGCTGAAAGCCAGTATCTCACTGGTGGAGCAAAGGAAACACTTTTCAGTGCTCACCTTAAACTATGTTTTATTTACTGTTTTCTAAAGTTGGTGGTGTTGGTCACTCCTTTGACACAGGAGATGGTATCAACTCTGCTGTCTTCCTTCTGTTGTGGATCGTTTATGTGGCTTTTTGGGGTTGTCAGTGTGCTGTGGTATAGTTACCTGAATAAGGCCTGCCAAGAAATGTTAATGTTTTTGCCTGGCAGTCATGTAGCCCATGAAGAATTCAAGGGCAAGGATGTTCAAGTAGTGATTTTGTTGGTTTTGTTTTTCTTTCTTTTTTTTAAGACCTCAAGACAATTGTAGAGCTTATGAAAATATGACTTACCTGATCACATTTATGTCTTTATATCAATTTGCTGACTTAATTTATTTGAATGCTAAAGGCTTTAGGGAAATGCTTTTCCAGGAAATTAATCTTTTAACTAAAGCAAGTACTAAATATGACATGCACTAATATTGCTTTTGACAATATAGCATTTGTCTCCTAAAAATAAAGTAGGAAACTTATGCCCTGTGGGCCAGATTCCACTTTGCTTTATGCAGAGATAAATTCAGAATAACTCATTGTTATCGATGTACAACTTAACTTTAACACTGCAACAAATGCAAATAACTAAACCAGAGAAAGAAAATCCTGAGCCAAGAGACACAAATCAAGACCAAAATGGCAACAAGAGGAGTTGGTTCACAAAACTCACGTCTTCAATTTCTGCAAAATTCCATTTAGCGAGGTTCCTCCCACTACACCCCCCTTCCCTGCCCCCCCATTATCTGGGAGAGCACTTCCTGACTGTGATGAATTTCTCCATAAGGGATTCATTATGAGGATTTTAAAGAGTAAGTTTCACCTCCTGTCTAACACCTGGTACTTGGCTACTGCTATTTGCAGGATAAAGGGATAGAGGGACTAATGTGCTGATTTGATGATAATAGTTATGTTTACCTCCTCTGTTAGAGCTGGTTGAATTTTGTTACACATTTTTTTATTCAGCTTTTTTTTTAAACAAAAAAAAACAACAAAAAACAAATAATCTGTATCCCTAGGCTTTTGGAGTTTGCTTGTTTTTGTTTCAGATGCATATGACTAATGTCTCCTTTCCATTTCCATCTCCTTTAGGATGACAGCGATGGGATTCCCTGGTCAGAAGAGAGGGTGGTGCGGAAGGTCCTTTATTTATCTCTGAAGGAGTTCAAGAACTCACAGAAGCGGCAACACGGCGACGGCATCAGTGGGAGCCTCAAGGCAGTAAATGGTGAGCTGCCCCTGCGGTACCGCTGGAAGGACAGTCCTGTTCAGTGTGGTTCTCCTGCTGTAGCGAGGAAGGACACCGGTGCACCATCTGGCATGCACTGTGCCCTTTTGATCTGCACAGAACAACTTGTTTCTGAAGTGCTTAAAATGCCGGGTTTGAGCAATCCATATGTTTCGGTTTCTGGTTAACCGGTTGAGGTGGGGACCGGGGACGGG
>VXBZ01007991.1:290-15948 GCA_013399135.1 Heliornis fulica | reverse complement strand
AACTATGATCTTACAGCTGTCACCCAAATGTGAATATTTAATCTGTTTTTACATTGTGGCCAACTAGCAAACAATTATTCCTCAAGATGTGCAGTCTGAGGGTAGAACATGTTTTTACCACTTGAAAATCAATGGCAATGCATTGTGTTCCTGTTAGGCTATCTGAACACAAACATAAATTTCCCTCTTTTCTTCCCAACCACATCCTTTCAGATCAAACATGTGCTTTAAAACTATTTCTCTTTTAGCTCGGAGGAAGAAAACAGCACATATGCTAAAAACGTAGTGGGGAAAAAGAGCTAAATAATTAAGCAAAGAAAAGCTCTTCTTAGCACTTTCCAAAGTGCATTATTCAGAAGATATAAAAGAAATAACATAGCATGGCACAGGAACATGTGTGTGCATAGAGTATGCTCATCTGGAGCATACTCTATGGAGGAAAGGTTTGGACTCACTGCGATGAGACCAGTTTGAATCATGCTGCTGCAGAGGAGCACCCAGTGAGCAAGCTGCTTCCTGGGACGAGGAGCCAGGGCTGTCTCACCACCTCAGTCAGGGAGTAGGGCAGCTGCGGGGCAGCCCCACCCTTGGACATCAAACATCTCCCTGGGACCAGGATGAGTCTGGGCTGGGACATCAGCCTATGGATGGGCCCACGGATGTCCCAGGGGAAAGTGACAGTTCCCACTGAGCCCCAACAGTAGTGCTGTCTGGAGGAGCTGTCCCCAAAGCCACAAGCAGCATCAACTCAGTTGATGTCCTGATGTCCCTGAGTCCAGGCAGACAAATCCCCAGGATGGGGAGTGGGTGTTCTCAGGCTCTGATATCTTAATGATGATACATCCTCCATTCACACTAACTCATCTTCTCAGTGGCCTCTTTGTTGCTGGGGATAAATTGGTGGTTGGTTTTGGAAGGTGGGGGGTGGTGTTGTTTGGGTGTGGGTTTTTTATGTTTTAAGTCTTCCTCTGGGTTTGTAGAAGAGAAAGCTTAGCAGTCTGTAAAGCAATTTAAAAAAGTAAAAGGAAGATTAAGGAAAGGATCTCAAGAGCAAAAGAGTTGAGGATGACTAAACATTTTATAATAGTACAAAGCAGACACAGTGGCAAAATTAGACAATGTTCATTGGTCTCTGCTGCCATGGTGAGCCTCTGGCTTGTAGGTCAGGTTGTGTGCGAAAACTGCATCTTCAGCACTTGGTCAGCGGCAGTGAAATCAGCTCTGGCTCTAGTGCTGAAGCCACCTCCTGTTAGCTTCTTGTCTTGCAATTACATCTTTGAAAAACATGGCTTAGGCTTAAATGTGGGGGTGGGGGGAAAACCCCTCCTAGATAGCTGAACTAGCCACACCACAGATGGACCTCCTGAAATATGACTGTTTTTGATGTTTATCTAAAAGCACAGTGCTAGCAGGGAGTATGGCATGGGTTGTTGGGTACGGCACCAGAAATATCTGTGTTCCCATTGTAGCTTCGGGGTTTTTTCAGGGAGTTGTTGGGTCATTGGCTTCCTGGTTGGTATTTTTCATACTGCCAGGATTGACTGACTAAGAGGTTGATGCTCATACTGTTGTTTGCAGAAGTGATGTACTACTTAATTGTTATTGCCTATTGTTACAGACGATTCAGTGAACCATTTTTGTGATAGCTTTTCCTTTGACCCGTTGCATTTTCATTCCTTTAACTGATTAAAAAGTAATTAAAATAAGCAGATGGCTTTTTTTACCTTGTATCCATGCAGTAAACCTGAATTTATAAATATTGTGTCAGTAATGATCCTCCTTAGTAATACAGTAACTGACTAGGCTGAAGCGCTGAAGGAAACCACAATGCAAACAGAGGTGCAGGTTAATGTGCTCATTAGCAGGCAAACATTAGAAGGAGTGCTTGGTTGGAATGCAGACAGGTCCCTGCTTAGGAATGAAGCTGGACGCTGAAATGGGAAATTTCAGTTTAGCACTGATATAATAAAAACTAGCTAAAACCACCCTTAGCTGATACAAAAATCAGACCTTAAACTTTGTAATTCATTTTTATCTGATTTTTTCCCTTGTTTGTAAAACTCAGCTACTAGGGCATCTATGGTAACTATGGTTACATGGACCTGTTGGAGCACATCCAGAGGAGGGCCACAAAAATCATCAAAGGGGTGGAGCATATCTACAAAGATAGCCTGAGAGAGCTGGGGTTGTTCAGCTTGGAGAGGAGAAGAGGACGTTATAGCAGCCTTTCAGTACCTGAAAGATGTCTGTAATAAAGCTGGAGAAGATCTGTTCATGAGGGTATGTAGCAATAAGACAAGGAGTAATGAATTATAGAATATCCAGAGTTGGAAGGGACACGGGAAGTCCAACTCCAGGCTCCACAGGGCCGGAGAGATCAGACCTTGGCTGGCCTTGTGGTTATATGATTCTATGAACTTCTGGGTGGTATTTCCAGGCTATCTGTTATGAAAGGTCTTCTAAGACCTTCCAGCTGTTCTTATGCTAGAGTAAGTCCTATTTAATAGAAAACATATCATTGTTATATGATCACTGTCTTGCTGTATAATACATCACAGGCACCCTGAAAAATAACATATTTTGAGAAGTATGTAAAAAAGGTAGTCTGTGAACCCAACACTGCTATTGTCATGTAGCTGTGCCTGTTCCTACACAAGGCACACACATTCCTAAATGCACCAGTGGCATTTGAGGGTTTTGTCTCACACAGAAACAAATAGCTTCACAAAGCTGAAATAAAATTAAAATTGTGCTTGTATTTTTGTTCTTGGGAGTTTATTCCAAGAGATTTGCTCTAAATTCATTGTCTTTGTTGGTATTTGGGTCATTCTTCACTTTTTGCTGAGTGTGCCTTGGAGACACACCACACCCCCACCCCCACCCCTCCCAAAATATTCCTTGTAGGTTATACTCTTCTTGTCATCAGCCATGCTGAACTGCTCTGGGAAGTTGTTAGCAAAATTCGTGGTGAGAGCACACTACAGGATGTGTCACAAACTTGCACGAACATCCAAATGTTTTTGATGTATGGTGAAGTACTGATCTCTTTAGACATAAATGCAACTCCACTGACTAGAACTGTTCTCTTAAATCATTCATATAGGCATCGTGCTCTATCTGAGGTATGGTGTGATACAAAAACGTTCTTACCAAGAAAAAAACCAAGGAACTGAACAAGGCAACCTTGCTGGAAATAAAATTTTGGTCATCTTCCTGATGGCACAGATTTTCTTGAATGACACATCTAACCTCTGCATTCCTTGGTTCTCAGGAGGTTCTGTAATCGTGTTGCTTTTTGGTGACTTTGTAGTGCAACAAATGGGCTGTCACTGCTGAATGTTGTAAACTTACAATCAAAGTCCATTTTTAAACTGAAGAGTACACACAAATGTTTGAGCGTTTGATGGTGCCTATTGGGTTAATACGTACAGCATGATGTCTAATTGAGAGCTGTGAATTGTCTTACGGGAGAAAGAAGGTTGTCTTTACCTCCTCATTACTAGTAATAACTTGTGTATTTAAGTAACACTGGCATATTCTGCATGCATCAGAAAGCATGAAAGATAGACCTGATATCATGTGGTTCCCGGTGAACATGCTTTGCTCACAGGTTGAGCATAAGTGCCAAAGTATCCAGAAAGCAGAAGTTTTGTCTTCTGAATAGCGAGATCAAGAGGTGGTTAGAGGAAAGGCAGTCAGAAGGTGGAGCTCTGGCTTTTAACTTGACACTGATATTTTATGTCATCTTGTAAAACTTATTTTGCCACTTCTAACTTTTCGTCCTAAGACCCTGACATGACCAAGAGAACTTTATATGCTATATATTTCCTGAGCCTTGCTTCAGTTTCCCATCAGTGAGACGGAGAGAATATTAAATACAAAATAAAGCATATTTCAGATGTTCTGTTAAATTGCATTCAGCAGTGCCGTTAAGATGGACTGTGGTTTTATTGGAGTTCTCATAATGCACTTAAGATTTTACATTCAAATGAAGAGGTGTACTTGGTGTTGTCCCTGATTTAGAGCAGAATGGTGTCTATCAGTGTAAACAACGTTGCCAAGATAAAATAAATTGGGGAAAAACTGAGCAGGAGCTGTACTTTGTTAGAGCCCTCCTTTTCCCACTGTCTGCACTTCATAATGTAGATAGGCTTAATCACACACCTTTTCCAGAAACCCATGGGAATATTAGCAGGAATCCATGTCTCAGTCAACACTGAAATTGGTTGTTATTGTCACCTCTATTTAAAGCTGCAGACGTACCACTGCCATCAGAAACACATGGAAAACATTTTTGCTCTCTCTTTTTTTTTTTTTTTTTTTTTTTTGGATTTTTTTTTTTTTTTCTTGAAATATCTTGGCTTTTATAGACCTGGTCAGCCATTCAAGGACTTGCCAATCTATGAAGACGTTGGACTTGATTTATGCCTCCAAATTCTTCAGCATTCTGGTTGGTGTGGAGGGAGCTAAAATTCAGCACAAGTTGCAATCGCACCTTTCAAGACCCCTTTATGATTTCATGGCATCATGAATTTTAGCATAAAATTGTCACATTTTTTAACTTTTGCCTGAGTGAGGAATCTCAACTGCCCATGGGATCTTCACCTTCAGCAATAGCTGTATCGACCCCTATACATCCACTGAGAAGGTACAAGGGGAAATAAACATGCTTAGAGTTTTTTGTTTGTGTTTTTTTTTGTTGTTTGGGTTTTTTTTTGTATAAATGTTTTTAGATGCTTTGAACTGAGGTCTGACTTTCTTTGGTATAAAGGTTGGGTTTTGTAACTTTAAAACGTGACACTATTTCATGTCACTGGAATGTTGTGACTGCTTTCTTCCTACTGCCAGCACCCAACAACAATTCTACTACACAAGCCAGGATGAGGGCACACTGGGTTACTCAGAAAGATGAGTCGGTCATGAAACATAAAACAAACCTTGTGATTTTGTTCATTAGAAAATCACAATCGGCTTTTTCTTGCAAGAGTGCAGGCAGTAACCTGGCCATCTTAGTCCTGTTTAAATACAGGCCATTACTTTTGGACTACGAGAAATCTTCATTCTGTGTGTCCCTGTCACATCCTGAGCCCCAAAATGACTGTTTGGGATGACTTTCACCCCTGAGAGGGAGGAAATTCTTCAGTACAGTATGGAAGGTGATAGCATATATGGAGATAACTTATCAACTACAAATGTAGTGGTTATAAATCAATTTATTGGCAATTAGGGAGTGACTGGCAACACATTTGTATGAGGTTGAAAACTCCCTTCTCCATAGAGAGAGGCAGATAATCTAATTCATTCTATAGCTGCTGGAGCCTATATTTGCTTTAGCTTTGTTTCCTATCAAGGAGTACACACTATTCTCTCCTGTAATAGCAAGCAGTAGCGGACAAAAACCTCACCAGGTGATCTTTAATGTTTGCAGAAGACAGGAGGGGTAATTTTTAACTGAGATGAAAGTAAACATCTGAAAAAATGTTTCTAGTGAAACAGCACTCCTGCCTGCCACACCTAAGAACTGCTTCTATGTGGGGAGGGGGGAGAAGAGAATCTCACCTATTATGTGATTAGAATAACAGTTGTGAAACAGTGTTGACAATATTATTCCCCTGAAGAGCTATCATCTACGGCATTAAATGACTTGTAGAAAGTAAATTCCAGGGGAACACAATGAGTCTCACTAGGACAAAACATAATTTGTGCCTTTTGCTAGATCTGTAGTACCAATTTTGAAGTAGCACAGGTAACAACTGCATCTTGGTTGGATGAGGAAGGACTGTGAAAGCAGCATCGACTGTACTTATGGATCTACAAGCCATCATTCCTTAGCATAGGACTAGCTCTTCTGTAGTGGGCTGCTGATGAATGGCCTCATCTGTAATGCGATATCCCCTTTAGGTATCGAGAATTAGGGGGAGTCTGATGATCAACTGGGAGTTTTATGTGCTACTCTGAGGGTGACCTTGGGAACATGTACAGGGCACTATGAGATGATAACTTAGCAATGGGGAGGGAAACTGTAGCATTGTTTGTAGCATATTCATCATTTGCTGTTGTTGACCTTGCCCCCAGTGGCACAAAGGATATGACTAGCCTCTGTGATGGTAGTCCCAAGAGACGTACTCAGTGGCGACCAGGAAATGTTCTGCTGGGAACACAAACTGAATCCACACCAAACGTTTTAAATCTGCTTTCTAGACCAACTGAAGTTGCTGTTGCCTTTGCTTGTTACCGGTCTGGCCAGAATGTGAGAGAGAGCTCCTGGCTGGAGTATCCTAAACCATTCATTGTTACTTTTTTGGGAGCTTATTCCAGCATGATGTATTGGTAGGATTTCTCTGGCCAATAATGCAAAAATAGGTATTGTATTAAACTGTATTGTATTTTCTCTTCCTTGCTCCCTTTACTCTCTTAGTCTGTTTTATCTTATCTCTCTCTTATCTCTTTCTTTTCTCTTTTTCTCTCTCTTCTGTTATTTATCTTCATTGTTTTGGACACATTGAATTCTCCTAAAGGTTCAGAAATATTCTCCTAGAGGGTCAAAAGACTGTGAGGGACATTGGACAGTTTATCTTCCCCAAGCTACTTGGGGAAACTCTTATATGGCTACAAAGATGCTTGTGTCACAGAGGATCTGTGGTAACAGCCAGCATCCTTGCTGATTAACTGAAGACTTGATGGATGCATCACTTTTGCAGCAGTAGTTCTGGTTTTAGAGCACTAGCTGATGTTCATCTTCGTTTCCTTCCTAATACAAATAATTATACAGAACATCCCCTAATGTGGCTGAAAAATAAGCAAAGACCCAGCTATTTTTTTCTTTTTAATAATTTCTCCAGCATTTAATTCTGGAAGCAGATGCTTGCTCAACAGCCAAGTGGAAAAAGATTCCTGTATCTATGTAAAATTTGAATGGGCATGTATAACTGTTTCCCAAGATGTCCCACTCTAGACCTTCAGCAGCAGCTTTTAAATGTATGTTAGTCTTTCTTTGATTGGCACTTTAACCTATCTGCTTAGTTTCATACTGGGGCAAATAGAGAATAGTGTTTGTGATGCTGACAGCTTTCATTTAGTAACTATTATGCTCATTTAAGGTGCATCTTAACACTAGATGTAGAGCTGCTGGCATTGGTCTGGTGCCATACCTAGAACAGTCTTTAGGAACAAGAAATAAAAAGGTTTTGCAGAAATAAGAAAAAAAAATTGGACAAAAATCACATTAAACATAAAGATGTAAACTTAATGAAAGTGTTGTGTGAAGGGTGTCTGAAATTCTCTTCCACCTGCCCTAATGTCAGTCCTAAAGTTGCCAGGAAGATGTGCATTGAAAATGCAATGTAATGAATATAAATGACACATGTTAATTGTGTGTGGAATGCAGTATGTGGTGATGTTTAACAGTATTTGGAATAGTCCTCTGCTGGGATGCCTTTATCACTTACACTCAGGGCAAAGTTTTGTGACAGTATTAATGACGGTAAACAACAGTAAGGTACAAAAGAGAGATCATAGTTATGAGATTTCTTATGGTGATCTTGAATCTTCTGTTGATCTCACTTTTACTGAGAAAGTCAATGAAGCTACTCTGGGTTTCATTAGCATTATTTCTTTGGAGTTAAATACTCTGAAGTTATGTACTTATGCAGCTGTAAGTTGGGCAGAGAAGGTAGCACAGAAAATATGGGTTATATTATAGCTCCCTGCCTTTTGTTCAGCTCTTCATCTTTTTCCTGCACTCTGTTATTTTTTTTTTCTTCTTTCCCCGTATACTTTTGCAGGCAACTGGCAATATTGCAAAGGCAATGTGAACTTAGAAAATCAATAAGTTCTTTCTTTCAAAACTTCAAGGTATAAGCCGAACAGTGTGTACATAGCACTAAAGTTAGGATTGTATTCTATAAGCACCTGATTTTTCCATTAGATTTTCCTTTTGCTGATAGATTGATTAGAGATGGATTTGGGGCTGGTTTTTTTTTTTTTCATAGATCTTTGCCAATTTGATAGTGACTTTGAGCAAGTTCCAGGTGGCAGAAAGCATCTTTCTTGCTGCAAAGACATATCATTATAAAATGTCAAGACCCTTGAGGGCAAGGAATGACTAGTTCAAGGAAGGTACTAATCTCCTTGTTACAATATCTGAGTCTCAAGTGATCATGGAGCATAAGGTATGAACATGAAGAAATAAAGTGTGCAAGGTTGCAAAGGAGAGTAAAAACCCTTTAAATGTTGTGGTTTTTTTTTTTTAATCTATTCACAGTGTTTCTCTATCTACCTTTCTCATCATGCATTTTCACTTAGTTCTCTGTGGGATTTCTGATTGTCCAGTACGGTCCTGACCTTGTGATGCAGCTGTGAGAGATGATGCAAACCCTGTTGCTTTAGTGAGGATAAGGATGCCTACCTGTTTTGAGCCTGATTCCCTAGCCTGCTCAAGCACGTGAATGAGTTCCTGTTAATGTATAGCGATAACAGCACCTCATGTCAACATCACGGAGTAATTTTCAAGACAAGAGGAAGTTAATGAATAAGACTAGGTAAAACATTAAACATCAGAAGTGCTCTAGTAGGCTCTGGGTAATAACCACGTAAGGTATTGGTTCAAGATGTCAGAAATAGTCTCTCTAAAGAGCTTTAATGATGCCAAATGCAAGAGAAATTCCCTCTTATCATTAAGATGACAGCTTGCACATGACACCAACCAAACATCCCTGAATCAGTGGGAGATCAGACTTCTGAATGATTGCTCCTTGATGTGTTTTCCCTGGAGGTTTCTTATCCAGAGACCAAATTCTGCTCTGTTTAGCTTTAAGTATTATGTGGCTATTGTGTGAAGTGATAGCACTCCAGCTTGGAGCACAGCTCATCTTCTGTCTGTTTGTCAAAAACATGCTTTAAGCACATATTTTAAACACCTTTTAAGAGACTAGTCCTTCCTTTTCACTGGATTTTTTTCAGCAGTCTTTAAAAAGACAAGCATGTGCCACTAGCTTCACACTGGTTCCAGAGGAAGCTTTAAAGGAGGAACTTAGACCAAGGGAAAAAAAAAATAAAATCCAGGGCAATATTCTGTCATTGCCTACACTAGGGATGTTTCACTAATCTTAGTCCAAAGGACATACGTGGGAGACTTTTACTATGACTGTTTATTATATGTAGATGTGAGCTGCATTTTTGAACAGTTATATGAATTCTCTTTCTTTATCTCTGCAAAAGTAGTGTGTCCTGCTGAGGGCACCAGCAAGTTGGGTTAATGTATGGAAGGGAAAGCTAAGATAAGGTGGAGTACAAGTAATTTAGTCACTGTGCTGTCTGCATTTCTCACTGGAGAGGTATTTAGGGCGTGTGGATATGACCATATGGGTTAGTATGACACCTGAATCAGGTACCCAGGTTCCAGACAGTATCTGTGTAAAGCTACAAAACCTGGTGGCCAGACAATATGTCTTGGTTCTGAGGCTGCTGCTCCCTGCACTGATGTCTAAGACAGACTGTGACCCTGGACATCACAGCACCCTGTGCCGTTCACAACCGGCACAGGGTGCTGTGCCACCGGCACTACTTTTAAGGAAAAGGTGTCCCTTCCCCCTCACTGCCTTCCTCTATCATTCATCAGCCAGCTTCTTACCCAGAGCAGTGTTCAGCTTCACTTGTCACATCTTTTCCTTCTTCTTACACTGTGACTCCACCTTTTCATCTGTGGTTTGTCTCCCTCCTTCCTAGTGCCATCCTCCTTTGCACAGACTTAGCCCTGACAGGTCTGGTTGCACATGAGTCTGGAAAAGGTTCTTTGGGTCGTCATAAGCTATTAGAATCCACATCTGCCACTACCTGTGATATACCAGAGGCTTGGATAACTGATTTGGTAGAGTAATCGTTAAAAGGAATAAAAAAGGCAAATGTTTTGTTGTATTCCATAATATTGCTTTAGTGAGAGATGGAAATCTTCATCCGTAAAGAGTGCATGAGTGTTTCTCTTCCAGTGCTGGTAGAGGCTGGGGTAGAGAATGCTGAATGTTTAAGAGGTTAAAAAAAGAAAAAAAGATTCTCATCTCATCTATGTTCCCCCTTTTTAGGACAAACACCTTAGAGGGGCGAAAAAAAAGGTGGTCAATTTTCAGCTTACCTTTTCTTTAGCGTAACAAACTTCCATTCGAGGTTTAATTGGATCTGTTCTAGGATTCAACAAAAAGTTAGTGGAAGATAAAAGGGGCATAGCAAGAAAAAATATTCAAAGTGAATAATTTAAGATCACATCCATAATTAATGGCATTTGGAAAGCTTCCTCTAGTGCTCTAATCATATCTCAAAATGTGCTAATTAGAACAGTTTGGTACAAAACAGAGTATGCAGGTGTTGAACAGCTTCTTCTGTTCTTTTTTAAGAAATGTCGTGGTAACTGGTTCTCCTGGCATTAGTGCTCACATTTAATAAATGCTTTCCCATTTAACATCTATTTGACAGCTGAAGAGTGTGCATATAATTATTACCTTGTTAAAATGGGTTTGATCAAGAATGCAGAAAAATCAGATATTTTTAGTACAGAAACTTAAGCTTGTAATAAACAGTGGGGCATTTTATAACGGCCGATGGGGATAAAATTAGTTAAGAGTTGAAACTGAAAAAGAGGAAAAATAATCTGCTTCTGGCCTTGAAACAGCAAAGTATCTACATTAATCTGCTTGAAATTAATGTTATTGAAAAGCATTTCCAATACCTCAGCAAAGCTAATCCTTTGCTTACTGTATTTAAGGTTGTTACCTTTCGGCTGGGCAAGGTTTTGCTGGTCAATTCCTCATTTATCTTTGCAATCAATGACAACTGACATCCCAGTTCGCTTTCTCTAACCTTTCCCCAAGACTAATCAATCTGACCCAGGAAGAAATGAGCTCTCCATTCAGGTCTGTGTGTGTGCATATACAGTTGTGTGTGTATTACTGTTCTGCCACAGTGAAACAGCAAATGCTGAGGAGATGATTAGTGTGCAGATGACTCAAACTTTACCCCGACAGCTCCACCTTACTGAACCAGAACTGCTTCTAGGGGTCCCCACTGAGCAGATGTAGAGTACGGACAGACACACTGAAGATCACCGGGTGTATTTAAAACCAATACATCATGGCTCTGCAGGAATTGTTTTATATGGTTATTCTAATACTGTGTTTTACTGAGGTTCTACAAAATTCAGCAGAATTAACCAAATAGTTCTATAACCATGCATTATTAATAACATAATTTCCTTAAGGTTAGTTGACCTGGATGAGAGATGAGCTTCTTTGTTACGTGCTGCGCATTCACTTTAAGATATATTCTCGGATAGCCTATAGTCTGAAACATTAATCATGTGAAATCTAGCACATGGGCTTGAACCTAATGTGTGTCCAACTTTTTTGGAGACTCAGCAGTATCCATGTTTGGTCCCTTTTCCCTGCAGTCAGTAGACCTAGAGTCATTTACAAATTATCTCTCTTTCTATGTTGTTCTCCTTGTTGCTACCCATTAGCATTCAACTCTTTTCTTGGTCTTCTGCAGATGAATTAGTCCCTGAGAACAATTCATTTGACAATGAAATTTGCCCTTTTGCATTTGTTATTTCTCCATGAACACATCACAATTTGCATTAATTAATTATTTCACTCATTTCACTCATGTAGCTAATATTAATTTGAGTGTTTCATCCCAGTGATTTGCCATTTAAACTGTGTCTTATTATTGTGTGGCCATTGTTTCTGTTCCTGCTCTGGATGGTGCAAGTAGAGTCAAAGAAATATGGTTCATGGAAAGTTTTCAAAGAAAAGTTTGGTTCTATTCTCTTACTGCTTTCCAGAATTACTTTTTTTTTTTTTCTTGAGAAAGTCTACATTTTATTTTGTATTGTGTTCTTCCCTTTTCTCAATTTCAAAGCTGCAAAAACACAGGAAAAGGGATTCTAAAAATCTCTTCTTTGAACCTTTGGTTCAATGATCTGGAGTAAAATAATTCGTGTTTTTTTATTCAACAATAAAACTTAAGTTGGAAACTTTCATCAAAGTTGCACTACAAAGTGCAACAAAAAATAGTTTTGATCAGTCCAAGCTACAAATTCTATAAGCAGTATCTTCTTTCCTGTCGACTAAGCACCACCAAGAAAAACAGTATTTTAATAGTATTAAGTAAAACTCTGATGGACTTCCACTACCTCCATTCATCTGAGAAAAGAAAATAATGCCATCAGGAAAGTGAACATGTGCACAAGAAAGAGTAAGGTTTCAGCATTCACAGGCATGATCATGAACCCTTTGTTTCTTGACTCTTGCTCTACATTTCTACTAGACTTCAGACTATAATCACCTTATTTCTGTTAAAATAGATATTTTATATCTGTATGCAATGAGTCTGAAAAACAACATCTTAGGATGCACAAAAAAACTATACTGTTCAATATGTACTCAATATGTTCCCCAAAATGTATACTATTCCAAGCGGAAAGCTATTAGAATAGGAAGAATTTTACAATTAATTGATCTAAAGTAAATCATTAGAGGTGTTGAAAACCAGCAGTTGATTACTTTTTATTTTTTTATTTTAATTTACAAAAAAAAAAAAAAGGGGAGGGAGAGGGAAGAATTTCTAGGAGTTCCCCTGCAGCTTGTGGAGAAGTCCCTGGTAAGACAGGCTGTCCCCCAGCAGCTCATGGAGGGAGGTGGTGGAGTAGACGTTTCTCCTGCAGCCTGTGGAGGACCCCACACCCTAAGCAGATGGAGACACCTGAAGGAGGCTGTGACCCCATGGGAAGCCTGTGCTGTAGCAGGCTCCTGGCAGGACTGTGGCCCTTTGGAGAGAGGAGCCCACACAGTAGCAGGTTTCCTGGCAGGACTTGTGACCCCATAAGGGATGCACAGTGGAACAATCTGTTCCTGAAGGGCTGCATCTGTGGAAGGAACCCACACTAGAGCAGTTTGTGAGGAACTGCAGCCTGTGGGAAGAGCTTATGCTGAAGAAATTATTGGAGGACTGACTCCCATGGGTGGGACCCCATGGTGGAGCACAGGAAGAGTCCTCCCCTGGAGAAGGAAGGCAGTGGTGGAGAGAATGTTATTGATGAGCTGACCACAACCCCTATTCCCTGTTCCTCTGTGCCTCTCGGAGAGAGGAGGTAAAGAAAACTTGGAGTAAAGTTGAGCACAGGAGGAAGGGTAGGGTAGGGTGAGGGGAGGTGTTTTAAGATTGTTTGTTTGTTTGTTACTTGATTGTTTTGCTCAGGTAACAAATGAAATCAATTTTTTCTACATCAAGACTGGTTTGCCTGTGGTGGTAATCGGTGCATGATCTCTCCCTGTCCTTGTCTCGACCCACAAGCCTTCATTATATTTTCTCTCCCTGGTCAGTTGAGGAGGGCAGTGATAGAGCAGCTTTGGTGGATATCTGTCCTCCAGATGGGGTCAACCCACCACATAGGTGTAATTGAGATATCTGGTGGTTTTGGTATAATATATCCATGGCATTTTTGAGACAGGTGATATACCAGAACAGTGTTTAGTGGTAACTTTCTCATCAGAACAAAATCAAGAGATACCACAGAAGTAGTGTCTGAGTTGAGAGTAACTGTAAAAGTTCAAGTCACTGTCTCATGGATTGTTTTCTGGGCAGAGGTTGCTGCTGGGTTTTTTTTCTTGCCCAAGTCTAATCCAGGCAGACTACACCTCTAAATACCACACTTGTAAAATTTCTGATGACATGGAATTAGTGAATGAGCAACAATGAGAAATTGCATATGGAGTATAGAGGCTGCTTTGGATCACTTACGGAAGTAAACAAGCAGGTATGTCAACACACAAAGCTTATATTTCCAGGCATCAGGAAAGTGTCTGTCTTAGCAAATGGACTTCATCCTTGAAATCGGTAGTGGAAGAGCACCAGAGCAGTGAAAGAACCCAATGTGAATGGGCAATCTGTAGCTATGGCTCAATACAACATCTGAAGAATTAGTTGGGAAATATAATTTATGATATAACAGGGAATTACTATTATTGCAGTTGTCACAGCATGAAGAGGGACTTGCATGTGTCTTCCTAGTTGTTTCAGTTGCTCAAGTGAGAGTTATAACTGTTGCTATGAGTCATAAACCTCTGGCACTAATGATACACTTTTGTTTTGAGTTCTAATAGTCATTCTTCAAGGGAAAAAAAAAAGATAAAGGGTTGAAAAGAATTCAGAAAAGAATAATAGGAAAATATTCTTTTCTAGGGAGAAACCAAGAAAATTTAATCTGTTTAGTGCATCAGAGAGAAAATTAAGAGGTGATAGTGGGAAGAGATGGCTTATGGTAGGTGGTATTTCTGTCAGAAAGATGGATCCATGAGATTCAGAAGCTGGAAGCTAGACTGAGGTAAATTCAAAGAGAGTAATTAATCAGTGGAACAACTTTCTTACAGTTATGATGGATTCTCTGTCACTTGCAGCTTCTAAATCAAGTCTCAATGTCTTTATAAGAAGATATCTTAATGCTCAAAATAAGATAAAACTCTCAAGAAGAAATAATTTATGTAAGATTCTTTGGCCTAATGTGTAAAAGATGAGACGGGGAAAAAAGAAATTATCCATAAAACTTTCCTTGGGAGTTTACATACGCTATCAATATTTAAATATTTCAAATCATTTTGAGATGCATATACAAAAGGCACTGTGTCTTATCAGAGGGAATTCAAAGTGAATCTGAGAGCAAAATAAGTATAATCAAATTAGCAAATAAAAGCGGAACAAAGCTATTGACTTCTAGGTATGCCAGTTGTGTTTCTCACAGCTGTAACAAAACTGTGTTTCTATTTCAAGCAGATAGAGATGACAATATGGAAAGCTTTCTCAGAAAGTGGTAGATGTGGTCATGTTGCTTTACCATCAGAGCTCCACATTAAGCAATTAAACAGCAAATCTTTCTGGTAGCATCAAGTCAAAAAAACTGAGTGATGACAGCTGCAGTCTAAATAATTTTATCAATATATGCAATATTGTCTCAGAGCTGTGGACTGTGTGGAGGTATTTTTTATTGTTGGCAGTGTGGCAGGCAGAATTTTGTTGCTAAATGCAGTCTGTCTTTATGGAGGGTATTTCTGTGCTAAAAAACCACAGCCACGTAATTTTTGTATCTTTCGATAAAAGTATGGCTGAACGTTGCATACTGCTTTATCATAAATCACTTTGGTTGGCACATTTTGGGTTTTTTTTCATGGTTTAGAGTTTAGCATTTTAATACTTTTATCAAATTACAAGTTGCATTTGTGGGAAATGTTGGAAGAAAGTAAGTCCAGTGGCTAAGCAACTGTGCGTGCACTTCGGAGTGATAGGCAAATACCCAGGATCATTCCTCCAGATCGGTATTTTATAACTCGAAGGAGAAATCTGTGCATGATTAGGAGAAGAGCTAGCACAGCTAGATGTGCCAGCAGAGACTGGGAGAGCTTGTTTCCTCTCCATTTTTCAGAAAGAGCTGTGAATATGCTCTTAGAGGCAAGGGGAATTGGGAGGCTTGCTGTTACTAGTTAGCAGGACTCTCTAACGTCTATGTCACTGGTGATGGCTGTAATGCACCATTCTGTGAGGGATGGTATGAAATCATCTCTGGTTATATTATACCAAAATCATCCATAAAGTGGTAGAGTGCAACTGCTTCCTATGG
>VXBZ01007990.1:94365-147609 GCA_013399135.1 Heliornis fulica | reverse complement strand
TTCTGGCTCACCGCGACAGAAAGAAGCCAAAGTAATTCTGAATACAGGTCAAGATGCAGCATTTACAATTCCTCAGACTAAAAATAACAGTAGCCACTTCTGGTGGAAGAGCAACTGCAGTGCTATAGCAATAATGAAAATCCCCTCACAAATACCTTTCCCTGAAATACTACTAACGTGACCTTACAGCCAGTGCATATGATTTATGCACTCAGGACTATTTCCAGACTGTTCATGTTTTTTAGGGCTATACTTTCTTCTCACACTCAGATCACTCATAGCTGAGATCTTCAAGCCCTAGGGCTGAAAGAGCACATCATCCATACTGAATACAACCTTATAGTGACTTTCAACAGGGTGAAGTACTGCTCTCAGAAGATGTCTATTGGGGTCCCAGAAGATAGTTAGCAAGTAGTCATTCTCCCTGGATTCTTGTAACTGAGGATTTTCAGTGGTAGCTTGAGTCCCCGCTCCCTCAAACTCTTACATCCAAGTTAATTTCCTTGTTTGAATTTTCCCTAAATTATACAGATGACTTTAGCAGTTACTCATCAATTCCCTAAACCTTGACAAAGGATGCTTTTTCTGGAGGAAGTTAGCATATTTTGGTTAAATATCGTGGGATTGAGTTAGCTTTTGCCAGATGGCAATTGCCTTTGCAGTACCTTGCAGAATGGAGGTCATGATGTTGTTATACAGTAAACAAGCAAAATATCCTTAAATGCTCAGTACAGTACATTTTCTTAAGTGCACATTTCACACATCAAACTCTTCTTGGCCTGAGGAAATAATGCTTTATTTATTTTCTCATTCCTGCTTTGTTATGTAAACTTCCAATTCTGATTCACCCATTTGTAAAAGACTACATGATTATTATCTCTTTATCAAACCATAAATAATTCTAAGAATTTAAAGAATTAAACATCAAATTTTCTTCCATCTATACTTATCAATAATATAGACAAAAGAATGATGTAATGAAGTAACAAAGATATTCTGATAGGGCTCGCTATATTGAAAATAGCTTAGCACTTGACTCTCAATGCAGAGAAACTCTTTCTAGTCACTTCCAGAATCTAATACTGAAGTCTTGTAGGGGACATGTCCCTCTCTCTCTCTCTCTCTGTCTCCCTCCCGTTGTTTATAATGGGAACTGTGGGTCCAAATTTTGGTCTTACTGGAAGAAATGTCCATCTTTATTGTTGAGCTTCTGATGTTAAAGAAGTCTAAAGTAAAACTAGATATATGCACATCAACTGAAATGATATAAGGATAATTTTGTCCCTATAATCCCATATAGGAACGTTTATGTCCCTTACAATTACATTTAGGGCACTGAACATTGAATTCTACTTTCCTTTGGCATAGGTTTTGTTTCCTGTGGCACATGGCTAATCATCTATCTAGCAAGTTTCACAAACCAGGTCAATAAATCAGCAGTAAGAGCTCTAGAAGCAATTAGCCTATACATGCATCCAGCGTTACATCAAAGTTTATAAATAAGCATGGATAAAATAAAATTTTCACCTGCTCTTGAAATGTACCAGAAATCTTGTGATTCCTGATCACAAAGTGATGAATCAGCCATGTGGCTGATAGAGATGGTAATCAACAAGGTGCTTATTTGGAAAATTAGGGTCCTGTTTATTCAGATCTCACACATATTCTTTTAAACACACCTACTAGGATAAATAGCTGTAAATTGTCTTTTTCTTAAAGGTAACTTTGACCTATAACTGTGGGGTTTTTTAAATGCATATTTTTAAAATTAACTGTTAATATTCCCTTAAATTTTGCCTATGTTAGTAACCTCTGTCAATCTTATTACTTGTATTTAGACCAATAAATTGCATTTTACTCATGCACACTGAGAAAGGTATTCAATCTTGATTATAGAGATATCAAAAGAAGGAGAATTCATCAACTCCTAAGATGTTTATTCTAGTGGTTAATCAGATGAACTGTCAAAAACTGTTAAAAAGTGTTCTGTATTTCTTACTTGTAGGTCTTGTTCCTTTCTCAGCTCAAGATGAATGTCTTCACTCTTTTATTCTGTAAACATTCTTCAATTTTATTTTTGATCAGGTAAACAGACTTAGCTCCATAAATCTCCTGCTCCAAAGTATTTCTGCACTTTCTTCTTTAAATTCCCAACAACTTTCAAACATTTTTTATAAGTTCATTTGATATAAAACCAAACATTGTGCTCCAGTAAACAGAGACATACACACACACAACCTCCTGCATTACTCTCCTCGATAAACCCATGATTAATGCTGTGCAACTTTCTGCTGTAACACCTCTGGAGATCCCTGTCTGCTATTTCTCCAAAACGGTTTTCAAAGTTGCAGCCTGTAATTTTCTAGCTGTGACCCATGCTCTTTGCTTTTATAATGATGACTTTATAGGCAGTTATTAAAAAGGTGTACCTTGCCTTGCTTTGATGAATATACCTTATAAAGTATTCTGTAATACTGTATTTACTATCTGAGCAATACTTGACTTTTCTTGAAAAATTACTGTCTCTAATTGTCTTCACAATTAGATCTTCAAGTATCTCCTAGATCATTAAAAAAAATACATAATAGCATAAAGGATGACAACTGGTTCTCGCAGAACATGACACATTTGCCAGTCCATTGAACATCTACATTGACAATTTCCAGTTACCCCACTCAAAATGCATTAGACTGTGCTCTTTTGATGGGGACCAGTGTCTACTTCTAACCAGGATGCCCAGCATCACTGCATCAAACATCTTATTGGAATCTACTGCTTTTTTAAAGCTACTTAACTCAAACTTGTTTCCCATTAAAACCTGAAAAACATTTCCCTATGACTTGATTTCCTACAAAGTTGTCAAGTGTATCACTCTACTTCTTTCCAAATACAAAACCATCGTACACCATCTTTTATTTCATACTGACTGTTTATACTCTTCCTATCTAGTGGCAGACCCCTTCCTTTGCTAGGATGGCTTTTCCCCCTGAAACACTTCCAAAATGCTGTCATCAGCCTTGACAAAAGCAGGCAAGGATTTTCCCTGACATCTAGAAGTCTCCTAAATATCACAACTTTTGTCATATAGAACCAATTTATTTTTTTTTACATATTTAATTGTTGCCCTTGCTTTCATTTTTGGCTAGTACAGGCTTTATGCCACAGCTGACATCATACCTGATGACAGAATTATAAATTCTTGTTTGTTCATTAACAGCCTCCTAAAGGGCTTCCCATTGCTAGCAACATTCATCCGTTTTCCCCTCCTGTTTCCCCCCTTTTTTTCACATCCCCAAAGCCCAGCACCATAACACTTTTAATCTTCGTGATCCTGTCGGTGAAATTTCAACACTGGCAATGCTGGGAGACAAAATTAAAACTAGGAAATCAATACACATAAGCATAATGAGAGCACCACACTCTCAGTCCTTGCTGCTTCACCAGTCAAGGGACGTGAATTTGCTCATGAAGGTGTTTTGCAGAAGACAAGATGTCCGGGAGCAGTGTGAGCAGACGGCTCCAGTGAGAAAGGGAGGCCTGAGTGGGTCTGACAGCAGGGCAAGGCCCAGCCCCATGTTCAAGCAAGATGGGCAGGACTGGGCAAGGACCCAGGTCATCCTCCCAGACCTATGGTGATGAGACATGCACAAGAGAGCCAGGACTGAGACAGGGACAGGGGGAGGCCTGGGAAGTCTACTGAAGGTCAGCGACTGGGGCTGAACCAAGGAGCCTGTGGCTAAGCAGCTGTTTCACAGAAGCTGTAGCTGAGACCAGGCCAAGCAGCAGAACCCCAGCTGAAAAGCAGCACTCACCAAAGGACCCAGACAGGGATCTGTCCCTCACCACGCTGCCTGAGAGCCTCTGCCTAGGGGAGAGGGGCTACCCTCCCTCTCTGAACACGTCTCCAAGTCATATTTGTAATGGCAATACATCTGTGGCATGGCTTGCTCATGCTGACTGGCACAACCAGCCCAGGCTTTAGATAGAAATACACATTGTTTCTCAGGCTAAATACGCACCATTCTGCACCCTCCATGTGCCTGGCTCATTTGTTGCTGAATAACTCTACAAATGTGAATTTAACATCTAGCCAGTCACTTTCACCTCCAAATAATATTAAAGCTACCTGAAAGCACCACTTCACTGCAACTGTTTCAGTGTATGAGTCTGAAAATTCATTTAAATGCACAGGCTCACCACATATTTGGCAAAGACAAATTCCTTCAAGGAACTCAGGGGATGCTTAATGTTTATGCATAGATTACAGTATGCATATGCACACTGTCTATGACTAATTTTGCAAATGATCACTACACCTTCAGAATACATGCCTATCTTGTGCTGTTTGAGAGCCAAGTCATCAAGCAGCAAAACAATAGAGTAAAAACAGAACATAACGACATGCACAGCTAGAGCTGCTTAATTAATTGACACAATTTCAAGGTTTGCAACAGTCTGATCATGTTAACTCTTGCTTTAAGTTTCATACATCTCAAGACCACTGTGGAACAGACAGAAGCAGTGCTTTGTAAGGAATCTGTTTGATGACATTACCATGGTTATTACTATATCAGCCTTTAATAATGATGAAGTATTACAATGCTGGCATTTATTCAATATAATTATTTTAAACCATAAGCTCTTTGACTCTAGTATATCTCATTTTATATTTTGATGGGAAGAGTTTTGGGTTATGGGTTCTCTAGAAATGAACAAAACCAAACACAGCTCTTTTCCTTCTTCCCAGTCTTCTATGGAACATGAACAGCACACGGTGATAAGATGAAGTACAATGGTTTTAAACTGAAAGAAGGTAGATTTAGACTAGATACAAGGAAGAAATTCTCCCCCCTGTGAGGGTGGTGAGGCCCTGGAAGAGGCTGCCCAGAGAAGCTGTGGCTGCCCCCTCCCTGGCAGTGTTCAAGGCCAGGTTGGATGGAGCTTTGGGCAACCTGGTCTGGTGGAGGGTGTCCCTGACCATGGCAGGAGGTGTTGAAACTAGATGATCTTTGAGGTCCTTCCAACCCAAACCAGTCTGTGATTCTATGATTTCAGGGTACCACTTAAAAGGTAGCTGTACAGCCCTTTCCTGTTCAGCTGCCATTTATAGAGTCAAACCTTGTGGTTGAAATCACCAAAGCAAAACCAACAGCATTTCTAAGCACAACACAACATTGCACTGAAGAGGATCATGTCTGAAGCACACTGACAGCACAGCTCCTCCATCTAGCCAGTATGAAAGTCACTGCCTTTACCCCAGACTTTGCCTGCTGATGTTTTACCTGTCTCCTTACATAATACTAACTAAGAATTCAAGAACAGATTTCTTTATGTATTTCACTGGTAATTTTCCAATATTTTATCAGATACCATCAAGATACTACACATTTATGCAATCAAATGTTGTTCACCAAACAGAAGCATCAAACCCAAGGATATATCACCCAACTATGCCTGTCAGGAGCTCATACAGACTTCAGAGTAGTCAGAAGCACGGCAAGACAGCAATACAAACTAATAAAAGCTCTCAATCTCTGCATAGTCAAGTCAAGAGCAGAGTTAGGTAGCCATAGTTTGGCACAAAAAACAGATTATTTAAATTGAGGGAGAAGTTTCTGCAAGAAGTTAATCCAAGAAATTAATTTCATCCATATATAAATGAAAAGTGAACCCACAGTAAGGATCTGTCCTATTTCTTGTGAAACAGCAATGATCAATTTTAATGACAGAAGCTGTATTTTTCAAGACCTTTTTCTGAGCAGCAGTAAGCATCACCATTCATTCAGCAGCTTGCTCCCTAGCCTTGAAGACAGAGGAAGCTGACTCACCCTAGGTAGAAATCAAAGAATAGGCAGATGTCTGGAGGGTATACACTGTTACTGCATTCATAAGCAGAACTTTTGTTTTTTTACAATGGTCTAAATAAAAGGGTACAAGAACAATTTGCATTATATCTCTATCTTGGGAATGAAAGTTTCTCTTGTACTTATTCACAGAATGTGGCTTGTAGAAATCTCCCCATTGCTCTGTAATGAATATATTCACTAGCTACTAAATATAGAAAATGTAATAAAAAAATATGTTCCCACTCGGAAATAAACAAGAAAAACAGTGTTTTGAAAACCAACTCTCAATTTTGAACAATCTGATCAGGAAAAAGCCCCAATCACTTACTGTACTGCAGGTACACGATCAACACTACTGGTTTAGCATGAATTTAGCATGAATCATAGCAAGGGTTAAAGCTCTCAGAATTAACTTGTGTAAGTTTATTTTCAAAAACTCCTAAAAAATGTTTTCCATGTTACTGTGTGTACAATTTTCCAAAGTGTTTTCTATTAAGTTACAGAGGTTTTTAGGCACATAAGGATGCAGATAGAAACTCAAGCTTAAACTGCTGAAGGACTGGTGTGGTAAGTACCAGATTTTCAAGTGCCTTGACACGTAGGGAAAGCAGATCCCAGGGGATAGACCCTAAGACTGTGTGTTCAATGCAGAAAAGAAATCTGATTCCTAAAAATGTGATGGAGCTGAAATGGGAGGCTACATAAGTAGGAAATGCCCAGAAAAGGGTCGGGTTTACAATTCTGTACCAGGTGCTTAGTTCTGGGCTGCAAGGAGGCACCTTTAATTTTCTTGGGACTCTGCTGCGAACAACACTGTCTAGACTCAGGGAATTTTAATTGACTTAATTTACTGCAAACAAAAATAAGCTTCTCATTGCTAATGGCAGCTTTTGGGAAAAAAAAAAAAAGCAGAAAATAAACACTGAGACACATATAGAATCTGTCCTCAAACTCAATCCAAATTTTCTTTATTTTTTCTGTGGATTATACTCAGTCCATCAAAATTCCTGTGACAAGGTGGTGTAAGAAGTTGAGATGGTATCTGCAATCATTTCTGCCACCCTGTGTTTAACCACTCCTCCTGCTCTATGCATAATGGTTTTTGCTGCCTCTGTCCTCAGGGTCCCTGCTCCAGCCTGGGACACTACTGGGTTGCAACGCCCACAGGTGTGTCCCTGCTCCAGTGTGGCTTGTCCATGGGCTGCAACCCCTCAGGGATGTAGGTACCTACTTTAGATGCAGAGCCCTCACACCCAGCAGTTAGTTTCCAGCCTCCAGCAGCTGCCAGTTTCTTTCTGAAACACATTAGGGCAGGGTGCTCAACGGGTAAGGTTTGTACACAAAGCAGGTTTTTTTTCCTCATGGCTGTTTTCAAGCACTCTCTGGTGGGCTTGAAGGCAGCTTATACTGGCACGTGGTGATTCACGACCCCCTTGTCAGAGCTCACCACCACAGCCCCTTGCCAGCTGCAGCTGCTAACACAGGCTCTGTACACAACCAGAGCTGCTGGAGCTGCACAAACAGGGGAGGTGGCTCTGAAAGTCTTCATGTTTTAACAGGAGATTCGGGGGCTAGATGATGCTCTCCCTGAGTGACCCATGTTCAAAACAGCACTCTGCCAAAACAGACCTCTTCTCTCTTCCCACCCTCGAGAAAAATGTTTTTCCAGTGTGTACTAAGTTATTCTGAAAGTGGAGTACTAAGCAGTCTTTTCAGGGGAAGCTGATCCACTCCATAATGAAGCAATTTAGCAATCGCTGAAACATGCACCCAGTACCCTGTCCCTGCAGCACTCCGGGTGAATTCCCTAATCCCAAAGGCTCCTGCCCTGCTCCCTTTTCTTCACATGGTGGGCACAATCCAGGGGAGACATCTGCTGAACGTCCTTCAGCACAGGGAAAGATGGGGTCCATCTTTCCCTGTTTCCTTTTTTCCTCTTGTGGGACTAGGTCCAGACACACGAAAATGTGTCACAAGTTGAGGGGTTTAAATGAGACTGGTTCTTACCTATTCCACATTTTATTTCTATTGCTTTGGAATCTCAGTTTACATACTGATGCCAACACATCTGTATGTGAGAATATGAATTAAATGTACTGTAAAAGCAAACACCAAAGCTGCAGAGGGTTGATTTTGGCAGCTTTATTTCTAATGGCAAATATGACATGGGTGAATTAAATTTATTCTATGATTACTGAACTTAAATAATTTTCAGTCTTTTCAGAAATTTAGAATTGATTTGCAACTTCAAGTGAAGTCCTTTTTGATAATTTCCAGCATATGCAATAACTTCACTTATCTGATGAATTCTGAAGCTCCACAATTTAAACAAGGATTAACACAGCTATCCATCAAAGAAACATTTTGACAGTGAGGACTGTGTGGCTGTACAATTAAAAGAAACCAGAAGATAACTTCAAAGACTCTTTCCTGAGTATATATAATCACTGATAAAATTTTACCATGTAATTCACAAGATCATAATTTATCATTTATCATTGATATATCAGCAATACAGACACACAGAATGTTTATCATACAAGTAATGTAATGCCTGGAAAGGGAGGCAGAACTTAAAATTTACATCTTTATGCAACAGGATGCTTATTTTTATATCTGGATACAGTTCCAATCCTCTTGGTGAAGGTTTTTTTACTGCTTAAAAGCTCTTTCTGCATGTTATTAGCAAAAGATGCCGAATATGTACTTGTTTTCCACAACAAAGTTGCTTTTCCCATGATTTACACCATTTAATGGTAAAAACAATATCTTCTGTACATTCTCAGCCACTTATAGTATGAAATGTTGTAAAGTAGAATTTAATTTTTATTAGCATGCTATTGTTATTAATAAGCCAAAGGGAGACAATTTCATTTTCAATTCTGATTTGGTAAGGCCTTTTAGGCTCACCTTGAAATGGTCATCCTCCCTGTGACAGCTTCATAGCTGTATTAAGCAGCACTTGCATTGCCACATCCAGCACAGCTTAGCAACATGCAAATGCTAAGTCCTGCCAAAAATCCATAGAACTTGTGCTAAATGCACTGACATGTGCCGGTGAATCAGGGCCTCTCGACAGAAAAGCATCCCATGTATTCAGTTTGGGTCAGTGCAAAGCTTTCTTGTTTATAATCTCAGTATTTTTACTTTTTTCTTTCTTCCAAGGGGTGTGACTGTAAGGGAAGAAAGGAAAACCAAACGTCATTCTCCAAAAGCTGCACTCTGAGTGAAGTAGATCCACCTAAATGAGAGCCACTGAGAGGTGCACCTGAAGGAACCTTTCAGATGACAGGATGGAGCAAACAGGGAGGGAGCACAAAGAATCACAAAGCAGGATGCTTCTCTGCTGCAGTGAACTGACTTCTGCAGAGTAGACTAAGTGCAAAGGTGACAGGAAGATTTCCTAGAGATCCAAAATGCACTTGCTGAGATTGTTTCAATGCTGGAAGCCACTGGGAGCTGTTGAACTGGAATGGCTGTCTAGAAGTCCGAAGAACCCCTGCCCTGCAAGGACTCGATGAGAGGTTTATATTCAAATCTTGTAATTTCTTCTGTTCCATCAGCAATACCGAGTATTTTCTTGACTGAAGAGTTAATGTATTCTAAATCAGTGCTGTAAACAAATTGTGCTCCAAATAAAACCCAATTCTTTTGAGACTGGCTGCTATTCCAGCCAAGGACCTATATGAGTCATGCTCTGTCATACCAAGTGTGGTTTAAAGTTTGAATAAACTCAGTGATACAGCAAGGTTAAGCCTTTGAAGCTATGCTTATTCCTGTACAGACTGCAGCCCATGCAATGAGCAGATTCTACAAATTATTTGTGGGCAAAAGGTTGTTTCATATTTGAGAGAGTCAAGAGAATTTTTCTTTGCGAAAGCTCATCCCTTAGCTCATAACAACTGCTGTTCACAGAATGACACTGCGTATACAAAAGGCAATTCTTATTTAATGCTTGACAGATAAAGGTCTACATCTTATCTGTCTGGTGTGATAGAAATGTACATAAACTATCATCTGTACACTGGCATAGGCTGGCTTTATCATATACATGAAAGAGATCTAAAAATGTCTTATTTTTGGTAGCATAAAGCTCACTGTAAAAGCTGACAGATCCCCACGCTATGGTGTATGATGCCATGGTACAGCACTTCTGTGAATAATGCTCTGCAGACTGGTGGAACATGCTCCAATACCATGTTCCTGTTTCTGGAAACTGAGCATCTTTCATAGTTGATAAGCAACTTTCACTTAAATCTCTGCTTTCTGGAGAAGTGCAGAAAGCTACTTTAATAATAATCCAAGCATAAAAGAAAAATTAAGGGACATAACCATGAATTTTCAAAATATAACATTTCTTTTCATTTCTCAGTAGTGAGAACTGAAACTATTTGACCTGAACTATTTGAATAAGAAATATTTGACCATGAAAAGACATTTGCCCTTTTCCCTGACAGCTTACTTTCATCAAGACCCTTTGGTGAGGGAGCTTGCATTCCAGATATCCAGGCAGCTTTTATTGAGTGGATCATTCTCACTCATGGGATCTCTGAAACTTTCGGAGCATTTCAGTTTTCTCTAGAAAAGCTGTCTTGTCTCTTCTTCCATAGCTCCACCTCACCCAAATGTGCACTGATCTTATATTCAACTTCCACCAATATGCCCAAAACAGACACTGGGCTTCTGAGTGCAGTCCTCTGGCCTCTCCTAGAGACCAGCCAAAAATGGCTTCACAGTCACCTCCCTCCTGTCCTGCAGTGCCCGCACAACCCTTGGTAAGAGACTCAACAGAGGAGGTAGCAGCAGCATTTCAGCTGTTCCACTGCCAAGTTGCTTTAGATCTCCATGCTGAAACCACAGATGTGAGCATTTGCTGCCACTTATTTTGTCTATCTATTCCTTGACCTCTCCTCCTCATACTTCACATCAAGATAAGGCCTGTAATGAGTCATCCATCAATGTGGGAAACTCCTTTCTTGCACAAGGAATGCAGGAGCATTAAAAAAAAAACAAAAAACAAAAACAAAAAACCCAACAAAAAACCCCAACCTAGATTTACTATGGAAAATCACAAGGCATGGTTCCTCAGTATGAACTCGCCCTGAAAAACAGCAAATCAGTTTGTTTCTATGCAGTTAAAAAATACTTCACGCTTCTTTCTAATCATTGTTAAACTTATCAGTAATTTTTCTCTCCTAAAGGCTAGTTTAATTTGTCAAAAAATAAATAAATTTTAAAATTTTTAGTATCCACTTTCACCTAAGCAAATTTCTGATGCTCTTGCTGTTATTTAAAATTACTCTATTAGAGATTTCCATTCATGATGACAAGATATTAAGAATGGATTCAATTTAATGCCTTCGTATTCTTTTTTTTTTCTTTTTTTTTTGGTGATTGATAACAAGTAGCTGACATGGAATCAACTGAATTAAAACTTTGCTTTCAGTGGTGGAAAGAAGTAGCCTTCATGCAGGCAATTACAGAACACAGCTTAGTTCTTCAGAGTTTTCACTATTTCTTTTTGACCGTTCTTACGTTCTGTAGCAACAGGTGCTTGAATTCCCACAACTTAAAAAACGTAAGTGTGTTTAAGACATGACTAGAGATAATTTTCTAAAAGGTGCCTAACTTTGTTCTTTTTGTGATTTCTAAAATTAACTACTATCATGTTCAAAGGACACAGATAGGACAGAATGCCTTAAATTTGTATTTTTCAAACTTAAAGCTTAGACTAACATAATGAAATTAAAATTAAAACACAAATTAAAATCCCCACCATGCCATTTTCATCAAATTCTGCTGTTATCCATTACAATAAATCTCTTTTCTAAAATATACATATATTTATATACATCCACATACATAAAATCCTTTCATTTTGATAATGCAGTGTATTCAACAATGAATGCTACACAGAATGACAGAATGCGTTAGTCCATCGCCCGTTCAGTAAGCTGAGGCAGTCTAGTCCAACGCCCCTGCAGTAAGCTGGGGCACCCCTATCTAGATCAGTTGCTCAGAGCTTCATCAAGCTTGACCTTGAATGCCTCCAGGGATGGGGCCTCACATTCAAATAAGTTATCCTGCATCATGCCTAGCCCCTTTGAAAAAAGCAATTAACCCAACACCACAGCTCTACAGTTGAAAAGCTCAAATCATCTTTTTCTGAATGAATAAAACTTAGGAGCACACTCTCCTGCACAAGTATTGACCTGCACAAAGCTGCTGGACATAAGACCAATGGGAACTTGTGGCAATGGTGAGAGAATGGCAACACTGCACCAGTTATAGCTACCACATAGCGATGGATACGGGGAGGGGGGTTACAGCAGTCTTGTACTGCTGAATGCTAATTTGCTCAACAGCGCATCTTTCACTGGGGGGTAAACAACCCTGCATCCGTGTTAACACAGGCAGTGACTCAGAAGTAGCTGTCACTGCATTCACCCTGCAATTGATGCCAGAATGTTCCCATTGTCAAATCTACCTCACAAAACAAAAACCTTTAAAGAGGCCAATATATATATGTTATTTGTTTATTTTAGGGCATGGTCTTTGCAGACTAAGAAACTGATTCATTCACTAAGGCTAGGCTAAGCACCTGATCAACTCAGGCATGCCTTTCTGTGGAATGAAAACCTTGCATCACATTATACCATTAATGTTATCTTCTTCTTCTTAAAAATGTGTCCAATTACCTACCTGTATTAACAGATTGAAATTCCAGCATCATTTAAGATAACCCATTGTGCTGAGGGAGTGCAAGTGACTTTGTGCATTTCAGAAACAATAAAGTTGACTTCTCAGCTAATGCTAGATATTTCAGTTATGCTACCCACTGTTCCTTTCTCTCAGCAAATGACTAGTTGCTGTGATATTTTTAGGGGAATGAGTTTAATTTATGGAGGAAAGTTTCATGTCATGTCTGGAAAGGGAGGAAGGCAGTGAGTCATTTTTAAAAGACGACAATGGTAAGTATCAATGCTTATGCTCAAGAAGAGATAGAAGAGTTTTGGCAACAGTTCTCTCTTTGAATCCAGTAGCAATGCAGCTCTCCTCTAACTGTAAAAGATGTCATGTAGCAGACAGTGACTGAACCATATGTTGATCTTGTATCAGAATTTTCATGAGTGTTAAAGAAATGAAACATGCTTGAAAATTGCTGTTCCATGGTAAATCTCTTCATTAATTCAGGTCCCTGAAGAGGAGGTGGAAGAATTCCCTTTGAAGTGGGGATATGAGGACAAAGAGGCTACATAAGCTGGCAGGAGAAGGATGCAGAAATGATTACCAGAAGCTAATTGGAAGAACTCTGGTCAAGTGCTTTCATGGACTAAATGACTGGCCCTTCCTACACATAGCAAAGGCACCCAAGCTGTATCAGCAGCAGCCTCTCCAGGTCTGAAATCATAGTCTGAGTAAAGCGGTATTGAAGTCTACTGTGTGTGCGCATTATGCCTTTTTCCTCTTTTCCCCTACACTACAGATGTTTACTACATTTTAGAGAGTTTTCTGAATGTCTTAAAATCATTTTCAGTGAGGATTTCATAGGTCAAATCTGAGAAGCACCACCGAACTAGATCAATCCATGATAACCTCAAAGCTTTCTAACACAAGGTTTGAGGGTTACCCTATAATGTTCTGTCAGTATCAGAGGCATCTTCAGGGCACCTGATACCTGTAGAAGATAAAACCCCTCTGGTGCATACTCTAAGGGCTTTACTGATTTTAAAGGAGATGACAGTGAACAGGACCACATTTCAATGTGATGTAGGGGGTTAAAATGATATTGAGTATCTTTTGAAAACTTTCAGTCTACTTTCTGTAGTGGCACACATTGTGGCCAGTCCATCTGCCTCCATCTCTTACAAATCTCTTTACAAGTTCACCTCACCCCTCATGGCTCTCCATAGTTCACAGTTTGTCTAGTTGTCCTGCTTCATTGTTTATACAGGATCAAAAAGTTGAAGCCTTTATCTATTTCCATAGCATGGGATATTTTCATCTTCTCAGAGACCCTACTCATTTAGTTTACTCCTACTAGTATGGAAAACTATAGCATGCCTTTTCCTGGAAATCACTGCCAATCATCAGTATGACTGACAGACATGGCTTCCACATTTTTATCATAGTATAGAAAAGTCACTTTCCTCTTCAAAATGGATGGCTATTTTCCTACACATATTCATAACATACACTTTTAATTTTTACCAAAGTTTCAATAGGCATCAAGCTGGACTGATTTTTTTAAAGTATGTCCCTGACAGTATATCATAAATTGTGTAGATCTAACAACTGCTGTTATTTTATTGCATCCCAACATACATGTGGTTCTATTTAGCTGTTATCAGAGTATCCTGACATTCACCTACTGGATCCATGTTTGCATTCCAGAAGTATTGCACTTATGTCGGGTGCTGCCACTTCCCTTTCTCTTAGGTTCATATTCATTCCCTCTGTTCACACCTGTCAACTGATTCACCTTTAGCCAGTTGTATCTTTAAGATGCTAAAGCATGCTATGCTATGCTATGCAATAATATACTTATGTCTTTCACAGGCTGGATAACAATTTTAACTGAATGAAGAAACTTTGGAAGAAGCTGTGGTGCAATAATATATGTGAGTAAGCTCTAGTACATCTATTTATGGAATTACATGGCTTTTTAATGATAGCCTGTTGGCATCATTGAGAATCCTTGCACAAAGCTTGGACAAAAACACTAATATCAACAATAATATTTAGTTGCACTTTATATGCAAAAATTAATGGGACTTCAGCTAACAGCAATATGTTATTCATATGCTACGGATTCTAAATTGGGTTATGACATATCATTTGTTCCTCAAACTCATTGAAGATGCATGAATTAATTTACAAGAAACGCATATGGAGAAGAAAAATTATCGTTACAGTTTACACAAAATGAGGAAAATGGAGAAAATGTTTATCACAGAACACCCACAAGATAAGCAATCAACTCTCATTAGAAAGGCATATATTAATAGACCAGTAAAAGATTAGAGATGAAAGAAAGATTTAACATAAAAATGGTATAAAGAGAAAAACAAAAGCTTGTGATTTTTAAAAAACTGTCTTGTTAGAGCAATAAAAACCCCTCAACGTCCTTGGACATATTTGCAGTGTATCTGCATGTCACGAAAACAGCCCCAGGCACATAACACTTCCATCTTCTATTTTTAGAACTACTACAGCCAGCTGAGCATAGATTTTTCCTATGGTACCAGAAAACAAATGTTCGCTTTTAACATATGATGCCCACGCAAGGATGTATTTTAAAATAACCTGGAAGAATACCTTACACTGAAGGAAGACTACCAGTGAGAAGTTTGACTTTGTAGATATGGAGATAAAATGGAGTTGTTATTAATTTAAAATTCCAGTCTTCAGAGACAGATTTTGTCCAGCAAGCTCTACTTTGCAAAATCAGAGATGAGGACTTTCTCATCTGAAATAAACCACTTTACTGTATTCGTGATTTTAAAGAGCAGTGCCAGTGCGTATCGTGTTACAGCTGCACATAATCCCTATGAGCACTAGGCATTTTTCTCTTTTTTAATTAATTAAAAAAAAGGAAATGCAGCCCCAGTTGTTGCAGCATATCAGCCTTGGGCTGCCTGAGGATTGCCTTCAGTGTTACAAAGGTTATTATTATACAAGTATCTGTGATGGACTGACTCATGTACAAAACAAGATATGACCTATAAAGCAAAAGAAATTTAACAAAGCCAAGTTATATCTTTATTTTTGCTCAGTCTTCTCACATTTGAAAGATCACAGTAGCCAATATAGCTTGGAGTTGAGACGCAAGGCGGGTGTCAGGATCTACTTTGACTAGAGCATTTCTAAAGGATCACATATGACATTTCCAAAACTGAAATTCTTTCTAAACATAGGAAATAGAGAAGAGCATAGAATCATTAAAAAGGCATCTAAGAAAGTTCCGGAGCAAGAACTTTCTCTAAGCACTACAAAGAATGGATAATTTTTTTTTTTACCAGAGTTTGTGGTGCTCAAGGAAGATTCGGACGCACTGCAGAAAGACCACATATGTCTGCATTGGGCGTGCGTGGAAGGGTTTTGACAGTAGAAGAACTGTATAGGTGGCCTTTGTGGAAGAGGTCAGTGTCTCTAGAGGGGACCCAGTGCAGAACGCAAATGAGCCCATCAGCAAATCTGATGGTAAAAGAAAGAGTAGAAATGCTGGAAAGAGAGAGGAGGAGGGAACAAAAAGAGAATCAGCAGAGGCAACACTAAGGTCAGAGGATGAGAAGGAACTACATGATGATCCAGATGCCCAGGCCCATGGAGAATGCCACCAAAGCAGATGGGTGTACCCGAAAGAACTGCAGTCTGTGGAGACCCCACTCTAGGGAAGGACCAGCAGCAGAGAGGGACCACTATGTCCTGACCACACTTTTATCCCCCGAGGCTGCTTGAGAAGAGGTAGGGGAGCTGGGAGTGAAGGAGTGAAGATGAGCCTGGGAAAGGTGGGATGAAAAGTGTGGCTTTAGTATCTAATATTTTTGCTTCTCACTAGAAAAGCTATGTTATTTCATACAGGTTTAAGTTAATTTTTCCAAAGTTGAGTCTGTTTTGCCCACAACAGTAAGAGGTAAGTGATTTCCCTGTCTTTACCTTGACTCTTGAGCTTTGTCATCCTTTATTTTTCTTGCTTTTCCCCTTTTCTTTTTGGGCTTGGTGGGAGTGAGTGAGTAGGTGGGTAAGAGTTTGGCTGTGAGTCATGTCTAATCCAGCATGATACTACACTTTTCTAAATACAACAGGAAACTTTCTGTTCAGTGCTGTAAGAATTCCATCTATTCAATGCAGTCACCATTAACCCCTGAAAATTCATTATCTTGTGTAACGTCATCAACAGAGTAATTGTGCACTATCTGCTAAGAGACGGAAATTTAAAATTCTGCACAGATCTGGCACTGCCTTACTGCTTGAGCAGCCACATTTGATGATATTCAATGAGAAGGCTGATAACTTCTGAATTTGAAAAATCCAGTGACAGTAGTAAGAAAGATGAAACTTTAAAACAGGCACACAGTATTTTGAGCTTTAGACTGTTTGACACTGACTTAAATGGGCATCAAATAAAACTGTGCAAGCAAAGACTAAAACAAACCAAAGGAAATTACTTTTCACACTATATGCACTTGAGCTGAAAAAGTGTGCTACAGGACTTGGAGATGTCAGAAATTTACACTGTCTCAAGAAAAAGAAGACAGATTCACAGATGGAAAATTTGTCAAGCACTTTTAAATGCCACAATGTCAAATCTGGGTCATTAAATAACTGAGCAATGGATTTTCAGTGCTGAGACAGATTACTGGTGAATTTTAACTATATGCTTAAATTATTTTTTCCACTTCTTCATAGTCATAAGCTACTTTTTCATATGCATAAGCTAAGATGGTCATTTCCTTTGTCTTAGAGTGCCTGTTCTTATGTCCATTACTCCTAGAAATCTCTTTTAGTCTGCTATTCCACACCATTCCTCTTTTGGCCAATTTAGAGTATTTTAAATAAATACACTTGTCCTCTGAGTCTTCCATGTGGTGTTTTAAATAGTATCCATGTCTCCCTCCTGACGTATTAAATTTCAAGTTATCTCTTAAATGCAGTTTTCAATCAGATTATTGTGCAGTAAGGTAACATTACTTATGTGTTGGGTTTTTTCCCCTTTTAACCATCCAAGGATACTTACCTATAATGCTTTGTACTAAATCAAGACTTCTTTATTTATGGGATTTCTCTGAGTAGTGGAAAAGGAACTTGGCATAGTAAGCTCATGTCTGCACACCTATGCATGCTGTATCATAACCCATCACAGACCATGGCCCAGCCTATGCGGACACAACTCCAGCTGTTGTTGCATTTGCCACAAGCAAATACACTCTCATCTCCCTGAGTGGCTCCTTATACAAGATCCTGAGAATACAGGGTAGCTGGGACTTAAATTTAGCATTCACATTTACTGTTTTCAAAATACTTTATCATCCTTTGCACAGCCTATCTAGGGAGGGATTAGCAGGCAGGTTGTTTAAGATTTTTGAGGTTTTTATTTTAATGCCATTATTGACCAACTAAAAAAAATGGGAAAGGGGTATAAGGTAGGCGAACAGAATTTGAATAGGACCAGTGTATCAGACACTCACGAATATTTACAGGCACCAATCTGACTAATCACATAAAAGGAATATAGCAGTAGGAGTGAAAGTGGTATGGACTCAAAGAGTAAACAGGTTTAGGATTTTATAGGATGAAAGATCTCACTGAAAGATTGCACAGGAAAATAAATGTACTTTGAAAGAAGTCATATATGAAGAATGTAGGAGGTCAGAGTCAGAGAATCACAGAATTGTAGGGGTTGGAAGGGACCTCCAGATATCATCAAGTCCAACACCCCTGCCAAAGCAGATTCCATAGAGCAGGTCGCACAAGTAGGCATCCAGATGGGTCTTTAGTATCTTCAGAGAAGGAGACTCCACAGCTGCCCTGGGCAGCCTGTTGCAGTACTCTGTCACCCTCACCGTGAAGTTCTTTTGCACACTGGTGTGGAACCTCCTGTGGTCCAACTTGTGACCATTGCCCCTTGTCCTGTCCCCACAGGTCACTGAGAAGAGGTTCTCCCTTTGTCTCCCACACTTCACATATTTATAAACATTGATGAGATCCCCTCTCAGTCTTCGCAAGTCTGAACAGCCCCAGCTCACTCAGCCTTTCCTCACAGGGGAGATGCTCCAGGCCCTTAATCATCTTTGTGTCTCTCCGCTGGACTCTCTCCAGGAGACCCATGTCTTTTTTGTACCAGGGAGGCCAGAACTGGACACAGGACTCCAGGTGATGAAAAGAGGCATGGAAAAAGCTACCAATTTATAGTCAGAGTGAGACACGAAAGAAGGGAAGAGAATGATACTTAAGAGTATAAAACATATTTGGAGATCCCTTTAACAAGAATATCTGACAAAGAGTAAGGATGCCACAAATGCAAATGACAGAGGAAAAGGAATTCTTCTTGATGAAGCTATTTACAGGACAGTCTGGGGTATTCAAAGTGATGAATCTGTGAAATGTCAGTTGCAATCCTTTGTTGCATCAGATTTCATTGCTTCTTGAGTAAAAAGGAAATCCAAAACACTTGATGTAATTAACATTGTGGGAGAAAGGCAACGGTTAATTTATTAAAATACACAGCAGCCACAAATGCATGTTAGCTGGAAGTAGGAGATTTCTTCCACAGGTGGAAGGATAAGTGCCTTCAAATATAAGCAGTGGTAACAAAAGCCTTACCTAGTGTTGAGGGAGAGGCATCTAAACTTACCCAAAGGCTGAGACAATGTGTATCCTTTCAATTTCAGTGTACAAGAATTCAGGGACCAAAAGAAATCAGCATTGCAGCCTTTACTTTTTTCTTAGATCAGGGTAGTCCAGCTGAATTGTATTAATATTTAAAACATGAAGGCATTTTAAACTGAAGTATTCTAAAGTGCCAGGGGAGATTTTCTCGCTTTAGAAGTGAGAAGATAAATACTATGTATTTCTAACAGCAAATAACCAAAATTAACTTGTCCTTGAATGAAGAACTTCTATATTTCAATCAAGTGCATTGTGATTTATGTAGCTATACTCAAAGTAAGAAAAATGCTGTGCAGGATGGAGTGGTGAGAGATCATTTAAGCAGTGAAGACAGTTCCAGTCCAGCACTGGTAGTAAACAGAACACATTTAATTGCCGATTCCCTCTGACCTCCAGTAATTTGATTTTTAAATAAGCCCTGGGAAATGCATAGAGGAAAGGGCAGTAGTGAATTATATGCCAAGGTCCTCTGAAATGTAAAACTGAACTTAACAAGAAACATAATGCTGCCAAAGTGTTGTAGCATTACAGAAAATTGCCTTGACCAACTGGACAAGATATGACAACAATGAATATCAGAGGTCCAGAAAACATGGCCTACAAGCCACAGTGGAAGAAACTGGCATTGTTTGAGCTATTAAAGGGACAACTAGGAGAGAAGGCAATAGCCTTCATGTACATTGATGGCTGTAATAAAGAGGAAAGTAAGAAACCTTATTTATGTCCACTGTGAGTTGCACTCATAGGCCTAGATTGCATTGAGGTATATCTAAGTTGGACAACAGGGAAAATATTCCCCAAAGATAAAAACTGAGGGGAACAGATTGTCTAGGAGAGGTGAAGAAGCTCAAGAATTTGAAGTTGGATGTCTGTTGAGGATGTTTTGAGTACACTTGGTCCCACCAAGCAAGGAAAAAGATAACATAACCTCTCAATGTTTGAGAATTTGTTCTACATTTACAAAAAAAAACCCCAAAAAGCAACATTCTGAAGTAGAAATAAAGCCTTCTATAATTCATATTTTGAAAACATACCCAGTAGGGTCTACGCTACAATTCTGATTCTGCTCACAAAAATCTGTTTCAGTTACACACAAATCCCTGTTTTTAAAAGGAACAAATTAGGTTCACAAAATGGTTTTCAGTAGGTAAGTAAGAGGTGACTATAAAAACGGTAAGTAGTTAAATCTATGGACTTCTGCTTTCTCCCTCACTTTTTCCTCTTAATTCATTTTTAATCTCTGTCATCAGAAAACATTAAACCTGGAAGGGGGCTGAAAAGAATTCATTAGTGGCTCTGAGAGAGAAGCATCATGTTTCAGTGAAATAAGGAAGTACAGGAGGAGGAAGCTCAGGAAGAGTGTTTACTCTCACCACTACAGCATTTTAAAAAGGTTAAGCAGATTTTTATCCAGATATCAAATTTACATTCAGCCACAATCATACACAAAGCTTCATTTCAGTCAGAGCTACCTCAAGAACTAATGTAGCTCTGACTTTTAAGTTTTTTCCTTTATTACCGCATTCAGACCTTTTTTCTAAATGAGAGGAAATTTGTTGACAATAAGGACAACAGTACATGTGATAATTTAGATTGATACAAAAATATGATTTAGTGTTATTCAACATTCTGGTTTTAAAATTAGCACATTAGCACAGACTGAATGGCTTACAATCCAACTTCCTGGTGGATTTTAAAATGCAATTTACTGAGAAATATATTTTTATGTTGAGTATTTTGAGTAGCATGGCTGAGACATCACAGGTTTCCTTAAAGCTATTTGATAATCTGGAAGTATAAATAAATTGAATGCTTTTAACAAAAACAAACAAACAAAAAAAAACCCCAACAACCCTACTTGACTCAATGTCCATATTCTTTCGAGAGCTGTTGTATATAATCATGCTGTACATTATATTCCCAAGTACCTAGTGCTGGAGATGCACATTTTAGCCCTAACAGCAGTAGCACAAGCACACCCATACAACCTCCCCTTCCCTCTCCAGCCCATATAAATTGAGTACATTCCTCCCAATTTAAAACATTCCTCTCGTTATTTAAAAGAAAAAGAAAACACAACAAACATGTTTCTGAGAATCAGCAGGTACACAGGCTGTGAATATCTTTCAGGGTAACACAGTTCACAGAACATCTACTTACTACTAAGTAGTTTGTCTTTCTTGCTTCAGTGAGCATCCACACGTGGGATTCAAAACAGTACCTCAAAATAAAGGGGTTGCCTGACAAAAGCCCAGTTTGCTGATGGGAAAAGACTCTCATATTCCTAATACTGTCTTTGAGTACAAACTGCTGAATCCAATGACCAATCCAAAGGGAAGGAAAGGGTTTTTCTTGAGAAAGAAAAAAAACAAGTGAACTTTCTGAGAAACCACACTGCATTTAAGAAGGCAAAGATATTTCAATACCCACTACAAATAGTTGCCTCCACTGAAGATGGATGCCACCTGTGAAATAAAGCCCTCCAAGAATGGAACAGTAGGCTCTGAGAATTTCAGTTGCCTTGAGTATCTGACCCTACCCTGAAAAAGTTGATGTAATTATGCTGACCCCCACCTCTTCTATACTTGCAGCTGAATCACCACTAAAAGCGCTGCTTATTTCATGAAAAAGGTGAGGAGGAAACAAGAAGTTATTGCTGAAATGTTTTTCCTTTCAAACTAATCAAACACAAGTTTAGAACCCATGAGAAATACCAGATTTCTGTCCAGTGGAAAAACCCAAACAAGTCTGCTAAGGAAACATCCTGCAGGCAGATGAGAACAAACTGAACTCCATTGTTTTTTGCAAGTGCAAGGCCCAAATTACTGCAAATTGAGTTTTCATGACTAGATAAAGACTGGATATCTTAATTCTCAAAGATAGTTTGGAATAAAATGCAGAGGGACTTCCTCAAGATATACTGAATAGTTAACACATCAATACAAAAAAGTGCATTGGCACCCGTAAAAACTTTATGGATGCTTGTTCTTCTAGCCATGGGGATCTTCTTTATTCACATCACTTAAACCCCCAACACTGTCACATTCCAAATCATGAGATGCAGAGATGCCAAGTTTCAGAACTGTGTGCAGAAACAGATGAAGAAAATCTTGATATCAGCTGCCTTGTCTGTGCTGGGACAATTAAAATTATCTTAGATATGTTTTGTACAATCCTCCCAGGGTGCAAGTATTCCTGTATTTCACAACACTCTGCTGCAAAATCCTTGTTTTGGCTGGGATAGAGTTAATTTTCTCTCTTGCAGCTGATATAGAGCTGTGTTTTTGATTTAATATGAGAATAATGTCGATAACACACTGATGTTTTAGTTGTTGCTAGGAGGTGTTAGTCTCTACACTAAGCCAAGGACTTTTCCAGCTTCTCACGCTCTTCCCAAAGCTCAAGATGCTGGGAAAGCACAGCAGGGACAGCTGGCCCAGGCTGGCCAAAGGGATTTTCCTAACCACATAGCAACACACTCCAGATAGAACTGAAGAAGTGATCCAGGAGGTGGGATTGCTGGGCATCAGTTTGGGTTTTTTCCTGTATGTGGTGAGCAATTGCATTTGTGCATCACTTGTTTTGTGTGTGTGTGTATGAAATAATTACTATTAGTCTCTTGTTTTGTAATCCTATTAGACTGTCTCAACCCACAAGTCTTTTTGGGTGGTATTTTTTAATATATATGATAGCACACATTTATACCTTGCACTTTCTTTGTTGGTCTGAAAGTCTGAATCTAATACAGTGGTGTATATTTGTTAGAACTTTTTCTTTGCTCCCCCTAAAACCACTTTTTTCCAGGTCCAGGTCTGCATTTCTTTAACTGACCAGTGGTGAACTACCTATAGACCTGGGGCCTCCGGTGTCAAGCCTGTGCCCCATCTCTTATCAGCACATGCCTATATATTCCTCTACACAACACTCTGTGTTCTCCACTTCCTAAGGATTCCACTATGGTGTGAGTCTATATTTTTCCACGTTATGTTACAGTTGCAGCATAAAACAGTTGGGTTTTTTACTATTATATAGATAACTATGGCTGTACCATGCCATATGAGAAGTAAAATTAATTGGCTATAGCCATCTTGCATTAGAAAAACTGGTACAGTTAAGTACAAAGCTCCAAGAAGGTAAAAATCCAATTCAGACAGCCTTAATCTGGTGGCCTTGCAAATTCAGTACAAAGCACATGGTGATGGCAGTACTGTAGCGTGGGGCTATGTGGTTACAGAAGACTGAGGACAACACTGAAAAAGGGGATTTACTAAAATTTCTGCAAGACAGTTTTAGCTGTATTTACGCTTTTCTGTGTTAAATAGAAAATGTGGGCTGTGACTGTTACTGTAACTGAAATTCTACTCATAATTGCTTTCTGCATTTTCATTAGATTAAGACTATAATTAGACTAACAATAGATTCTGAGCTCTGTATTTATAGTGTCTTCCCTTTTGCCCATAACAAGAGTTGAAGTGCAACAACTCACCCAGCTGAGACTTGAAAATCTACCTGCATGGAGATCTCACCAGCTCTCAAGGCAGCCTTTCCCAGCGCTTAATCCTCCTCCTGAGGAAGAATTGTTTACTTCCTTCCAGACAGGATTTGCCATGTCCCAACTCACACCTATTGCCCCTTATCCTGTCACTGCATTCCTTTGAGAAAAATCTGACCACATCTTCTCCTTAAGCTCCTTCAGGCAGCAGGTGGATATTAGGTGTTCCCAGCAAGCCTTTTTATCCTGAGTTTAGAGTGTCATCACCTGTCATAAGCTTCAGTCCCCTAATTATTCCTGAGGCCTTGAGTGGACTGTGTCCAGTTTCTATCTGTGTACTCTTATCTATCATCCATGTGGTCTACCATGCAGACCATGGCACCAGTTCTTCCTTAAAACAGGCTTTATTTCTGGTAATGTCATGTAGATTAATAGAAAGGATTGATATCTCACACGTGTGTATGTATACAAACATGCTTGGAGAAGAAAATAGATTCTAAAATTTAAAAGATCAAAACTATTTTTTTGATTTTTTTTACTTGCTTATCCCTGAGAATATGTAGAAATAAAAAAAGGAAAATGAGAAAGACCTTAAAACCCTATTCTAAGTTCATGAAAATAGTGGCAGCTTATATTTTAAAATGCATTCATTGAACTTATAGGAATCCACATCTTATATATTAGTTCCAAATAATATATTTCAAATGTTTCTGTTCTTAACTAACAGCCTCATGTCTCAGAAATATATGAGGCTTCTTTGTTTTAGATTAATTTAAAAACAATTTTGAAATATTTCAGTTCCTGTAATTAATGTTATTGCCTCCCCATGTTTCTGTGAAAAAAAATTAAAATCCCACTCAATCATCTGAAACCTCATTCATTTTCATCTGCTACCAGAGTGTTGTTTCTAAAACCGTCATTATACTGCCTCCTTCTCAAAGACAGCATTTTAGAGAACCCACTGAACACCAACATCACACCAACAACACCCTGCAATGTTGTAAGAATTTCTCAGCGTATATTCCTATGTCTCATGATGCAAACACCAGAAGAGAGCAGAGCAATTATGCTAACTGCCTGTCAGTGTTAAAATCTAGCACTCAGTGTTAGTGACTCATTACCCCTGCAAACTGTCAGCCAGGCTGTATCAGTGAGACAAATAACATTATGAGAGGCTATTTTAAATATGTATCTTGAAAACACTGCAAATTAATCAAGGTCAGAATAGCTTCATGTTTCTCTTCTACATACACCAAAAAGAAAAGCTGTGCGAGAAAAACCAAAGTGGGCCGTTGAAAATACTGCCTTTTACCAGAGGAATTTAAAAGCATCACTCACAACAAAGTACACTAATGGATATAAAATCCAGAGTGTCCACTGTTATCAAACACAGGTCTACAATGCCACAGTTCATAAAGGTGTGGTTCGCAGTACACATGAACTACTACACATGTGCAGCCAGTGGGTAAATACACACATTGTACAGTGCAAACCCAAGCCAAGGCAAAGTACGACTCCTATGCAGTAAGTCATGTGAAACTGTAAAGGCCCTGGGGATGCTGGCTGGCCTTACTGGTCCTGACCAAACTCCTCTGGGCCTCCACCCTAAGCCTCTACCTATGGCCCAGGAGCCCCACTGCAGCTCAGCCTCTGCCTGAACTGTGCTGTAGGAGCTGGCTGTGGACACTGTTGATCCTGGCTTCTGGGCTGACTCTCCAGCATCACCTTGGACTTGCCCTACAATTGCTGGACCAGACTTAGAGCTGTGGGCTGACCTCCTGGCTTGGCCTCAGAACTGCCTCATCACCACATATGTGGCTGGTCTTCTGGACTCTTGCCTGAACCTGACCACCAGCAACTGGGTTTGCTCAGCCTGTGGGACAGGGCACTATCTGGTGAGGGCCCTTTCTTGCTGGGACATGTTCATCACCCATGGCTTCCCATCCGCTTGGGAGCAGCCAGCCTTTGCTGTGCCCTGACAGAAATACACAGTGGTCTGAGTATAGTAAGTCCAAATTGTACCTTGGTTTAAATACACACATCACTTCACTAGACAGTAATGTGTGCTTGTCTCACTTGAAGACAATGAATTTGGTGTCTCTCTTGAGTTCTTTGGCATAATTGTTGAGTGGTAATTCTATATACTTATCTGTTGATATAATCAAAATTATATTCTCACAAAAAAACCCCCACAAACAACAGTTGGCTACATTTGTATGAGACTACTTTGAAATAAAGTAAGAGGAAATCCATGGAATGATCAGGAACACGAACCATACAGCTTTAAAAAACAATTATAGAAGACATGATGTTCATGATGTGGATGAATTTGCAAATTTTATCTGCAGCCCTAAACATTTAGAAGCCCAACCTACGCTCTGCACTTGTATAGAAGAAGCTTGTGTTACCTCTCACTGAAGTAAATTAATTTTTTCTTGTTCAAGTGATGCAGAATCAAGGGTCATGATACAACCTTTCACAGCCTAATAAAAGCTTTGATCAAACTCAATATTTGTTTGTTTGTTTTTTTTAATGTACCTGGTGATAATGTTTCAGTGTATTCCAATCCTCTAAAAATAGTCAGCAATATAATTGACTTGCTCCCTGAATACTAAAAATGTGGATAATCTTCTCTATAGAATATCTTGGCAAAACAAGCACTATTAAAAGACAGACCAATGTATATCCACTTCTTAACTAAAGTTTGCAAGCAAAAAAAAGCATGTTAACTCTGGAGAAAGAAAAAAACCCACCAACTTTATCCAAATAATCCTCATTTACCCTTTCATATTTAAATAATTAACATTTGTAATGTGACAGTAAGAATGTGCATCTCCTTGACTTTTTGCTTAGAAAAGCTGTGCCATTAGATAAAGGACATATGGGGTTGAGAGTATAAAAGCTAAAGAAAACTATGTAAGAAGACCTGATGATTCATCAGAGGTCAAAAATACAATTGAATTTTATAGAATACTTCACCTACTCCCATTTAATGAGACATTGATCTATCAGTTATTAATCCACACTTCCAATACATGACTTGGAGCTGTGCAAATATCTTAACTAATCTATTTCTATCAAAACACAAATATGACGACACATACTTTTACAATAAATTATGTGTATTTTCCTTCATTATTCTATATTTATGAATGAAAGATGCTGTTGCTGCTTTTCATCTTGCTGGACTCCAGCATATTAGAAAGAGAACTCCTACAAACCACCAGAGGAAGCATCTCACATAGAATTCCAAATAATTTTGCTTTTCTCCACTGTCAGGTTCACAATCATTTTTGCAAGACCTTCAAAAGTGCCAGGAGACTAAAACTACTTACTTAGTAAGTAGTCTTAGTCTTTCCTTAGAAATGAATAGTATTTAGTAAATAACAGATATTTACAGAAACCTCCAGCTAGCACTATGTCCGTTCTAACCATTGACTCCTGCAAATAGTATCCTTACCCCTCTGAGTTCAACTACTCACAATATCCAGTAACACACCCTCCTGACTCTGGCAGACACACTAATGCATTTCCTATGCCTGTAGATAATAGAAACCACCACTAGAAGCTTGGGCCTTTACAACTGTTCTCAGGAATCTAAGAGCTCAGGTTTCTCTTTAATAAGAGAGACTTTGATGCCTGCTATGAATTGAGCTGTGTGATTATGGTCTGCATACATCTTTCTGGGAGCTGAGGCCTATGCGCAGTGAATCACAGAATTGTAGGGGTTGGAAGGGATCTCGAGAGACCATCGAGTCCAACCCCCTGCTAAAGCAGGTTCACCAGAGCAGGTCACACAGGTAGGCGTCCAGACGGGTCTTGAACATCTCCAGAGAAGGAGACTCCACAACCCCCCTGGGCAGAGCCACTGCTCTGTCACCCTCACTGTGAAGAAGTTCTTTCATACAGTGTAACCATCTTCTACAAAGTCACCATGAGCCTGGGAGCCATCACATCAGCCCCACATCACTGGAGACTGCCCAGTTGGGAGTGGTACTGCTCCCAGATACTCGGCTTTGGTTGCTCTGCACTCAGAAGCTGTCTTACTAGAACTAAGTTTGAGATACTCTTGCCCATATTCTTAAGAGACAGTAAAATAGTGTACTGTGTACTAACAGTTGTAAAGCATACCAATCTCACTGCACATAGCTCATGGACGCAGAAGTAGAAACTTATAAATGACTGCTCTTACACATCATCTCCCACAGTAGAAATTTATGCAGACTCTTCATCTCACCATAAAAGCCTGCCTTTACTGTAAAACATTCTCCCAAAGTGTTTCAGCACTTTCAGCCAGCATGCAACCCAAGTGCTAGCCCTCTGAACGTGTCACTTGTTAAAGTCCATGTATGGACTTTACATTTGCCTTTCCCGCAAAAAAAAAAAAAAAAAAAATGTTGGTGATGGGTCTTGAAAACCTTCATTTAAAATGGCTGCAGGAATTTGTGAGACAGACATGATAGTTAAGGTCAGGTAGGATACACGTGGTGTACATGTCCATGCACTTTTTGTGAAAACAGGAATGTGTCACTGAAGGGTCTGTTCTCTGACCCTTAACAGTTCATAGAAGTGTGAGTCTGGTGACCTTCAAAGCAAAATACACCTATCTTCTTTACTACTTGATGAACTAATTTGTATTTCAAATTCTCTTTAACGAAGCACATATCTTTCAGGATGATAGGCACTGAACAGAACTTGCAAAGAGAAAAAGAACTATATAAAGCAATCAGAGAAGCCTTTTATTCATCTGCTACAATAAATGACAGGTAGTCTCATTATGCAATTCCCCTTGCTCCTCTTAACATACCTGACCCCTAGAACTGTATCACATGATTGATCAGTATTATAGTTTCAAATATTTTTCAAAAACAGTGCAACAATATCTTCCTGCAGTGATTGCCAGTACTGGGCTTGGGCACGAAGGATGGACAATGCCCAAAGTACATATGAGCATCTCAGCTCATTCACTGAGGGCAACAAAAGGGAGTGCAAACACAACCTATACCACATTCTCAACTTTCTTTACCATACAGTATTTTCATAGAACACATGAAAGAAAACTAATTTAACAACACAAACAACCATAATACCTTCTTATATTCCACAGTAAATCATGCGCAACCCTGTTCAAAAGATTTTGCGTATTTTGTTCAAATACGCTAGTGCAAAAACTAGCAATATGCTAGTTTTTGCACTAGCAAACTGGATTATATAGCGATGAACAGGGGGATAGTGTGAAAGCCGGAAAACAGACACGGACGTGAATGTGACTTTACCTGTTGCCTCTTCTCAAATTCTAACTTGATACGGGATTTGATGCAGTTGCACGTATCCTGATACGTCTGCTGCAGCGCAAGTTCCATGAGGTGTTTGTGGTATGCTCCTGCCAGGTTTCCACAGATAAAAATTATTACATTTGCCAATATCTAGGGCAAAAAAAGAGAAAAAAGAGAATTTTTATATAAGTAAATTAATAGAATATAATCGTAACATGCAATGAAAGGCTGCTCAGTTGTGTGTTTTGCTTTTGTTTGATTTCTAGCAAAGGTTCACCTCTCCAAAAGCCTTCACAACTAATGGCAAAATCCCGAGCAGTAATACCATTTTTAGTTAGGATTAACTAAGAATTATAACAAACAATATGTTTGCCTATTCAATGAGGTATGCATTTTCTGGAAATGAAATTCTACTCATGCTATACATCCACTGCTGAGTATTAATTAGGTGGGATCATGATCTACTGATGTAAAACAACAGCTAAAGTTCTAATAACAATATCAGAACTCTTGTTATTGCCACGCTCTTTTGGCAAGACATTTTCTTTAGTGCCATCTGATTGAGGGGTGAAAAGCTTTGCTTATATTAACAACCTAACCTGCATTTTATCTCAGCATGACCCACTGCTACCGGTCAGTCAGCTATAGACCTTGGTGATGGTAAGCAATGTTGAAGTAGTGACATCTGACATCTCTCTACTATAATATACTCTTCACTATTACCAAAACACCATTTATCTAAACCACAAAACTTAAACCTATAGTTTTGGGTCAAACTCACAGCATCAAATTCTCAGTGTACATAATAACACGTGAATGTGAGAAATAAGTTTTTTTAGAGAATCCAGTTTTATCCAGAATCCAGAGGCAGGCCTTTCCTGTGCTTGACCTTCAAGGATAGAATACTGTGTGGTGATGCTAGCACTTTCAGCTGTCCCCAGTTTATGGATGCAAAGGCATATTTACCCATCCTAGCTCACTCAGAGCAGAAGAAACACAGTAAGGAAATCAACTCTGCATTCACTAAAGAAATAGAATATTAAAATATTAAAATAATATTAACTGAATTTGAGATACAGCTGCAATCTGACCACAGCGGGTCTCTATCTGCAGGATTGTAGTGTATCAGATGGCTTGGATTACAAGTACTACACGATGTCGTAGTGCTCATGGTCCGGAAGGGAAGGAGGAAAAAGGAGGCTAAAATTCCATTAATTCTCCATAGTTAATCTAACAATGAGATTTATGATAAATTGCTGAGGTGACCATTTGTGGGTGGATTTGGTGTACTTATGTACCAGGCAATCCTTTGCAGACTGCTAGCAGTGAAAGTCCCAGAGATGTCAGAACACCAGTCAGACAGTATAGTACAGTGGTTCAAAGAAAATAAATTGTTGTGTTAACAGAAATCCATCTCCTTGAGGAATACATTTTATTCACAAAAGAATATATGATTTTTTAATGTTCCCTTTATAAATACACACTTTAAAATGAGAGTTTTAAAGAAATGTTTTTATTTTCCTCACAAATTATAAGATCATTATAGCTAATATCTGTTTCTCTATCTGTGACATGTCTAGTATCTCACTTTTCATGGGCTCACAAAGCTAAAAGCAGAAACTATTCACCAATGGATTGATGATTTCAATATAATAAAACTTCTATTTCTTTCCCTAGAAGTTTAAAACTATGGCATTATAATGTTTGTAGAAGCAGTATTTGAGTTCTTAAAATTTTCTAAAATACGTAAATGTAAACCCAAGGAAAAAATCCACATTATTCACTTTCTCCAAAGAACCTCTTTTATCAAGTACAGGGATAAGAAATATTTTAAATGAAACATTTTCATAAAAGCCAATATTAAAAAAAAAAAACCAAAACCCAACAGAACAGATGACAGTGTACAGAAAGACATTTGAACACAAAATACTTTTATACAGCTTTGTAAATTACAACTGCTCGATTCTGCTTAGATAGCAGAATTATCAGCAACTTCACAGTATAGTGATGGTACGAGACATGGTAGCAGACACGGATTGGCAAACAAAGATCTTGCAGGAGAGATCAGAACATCAGAACGCAGGGGTTGGATGTTCAAGTGGCAGTCAACGTTGTTTTATGTATTATAAAATGAGAAATATTTTCTTCATTTTAAAATGAGAACAGATTCTTGGAAATAAATGTCAGATATGCAGTGGGAAGGTTTAGTAAGAAAATGAACATTGATATGAATTGAAATCAACAATGTACTGTCACCATGTCAATGTATGGATCAATATTGAAAAGCTACACACAAACTTACTAAAATGTACTGTCCAGCTTCATGGAGTTATAGATTACTTAAAACTTTGGGAATATAACCAAACATATCTTAAAAGGATACTGTGATAGGTAGATGGAGGAGTAAATTATGAGTATCATCTCTATAGTCATAGAAAAACAGATTACAGTTTTATGACTGAACTAGCTGAAGTGAGAAAATAGATGGAAACAAGTGACTGACAGGCATAGAAGCTAATTAACGAGGATTTTCAGATTCTCAATGGGGTAATTCAAGCTCTGTTCTGGCTTCCAGTTCCTGAATCAGGCTGTTCGAAGACTCTCAGATCTCAGATCTCCCAGCCATTGCCATGCATAGTGTAGATGCAACATGTACGTAAGTGCATATGAAGAAAGAAACTGTGCTTAAAACATCGTTAGTTCTTTTGGCTAACATGGAATTCATTCAGAAATGTGTCACTACCACATTAACTAAGAAAAAAAAATACAAGAAATCTTTCCAATAGATGAACTTGTTTCTCATTCAGACCAACAGATACTTTGCCTGTAGGTAGTCTGAATTGAGTAAATATTCTGCATTTCTCCCTCAAATGACTTGTGAAAACCAAATTTTCAGTAGACTGTTTAATGGAAAATGCAATTAATATTACTAAACATAATAAATAACATAGACTTTTACCGATTAACTCTCCTCTAAGCTTTGCATTCTCTTTGAACTGCAGTCCAGTTTCAAGATATGAGCTGGAGAAGATCTCCATCCCAGGTTTTCTCTAAAGTCTCATAGTCACTCTCCTAAAATGAACAGGTTTTGCTCAGTTCAAAAAATACATTAAGCAAACTTCCCATTTCCTAAGCAAGTTCTCTAATCAGTACGCAACCATATCAAAAAGTTGATCTAAACATAAGATTCAACAACTATGTCAAGGAACACCAAGATACCATCAGAAAGTATTTCCAGCTACTCTGAAGACCAGCTTGTAACTCTAATCACTTCAAGAACATTATCATGTCTGATCTCTGTCCCATCTGTTTTGATCCACAGTAAACTGTATGCAGAGAAAACTTACTCCAGGCAATGGGGCATTTTCTGAATTGTACTATCACATATAAGCACATGTATTCCACTGGAAGTAGAACTGATGCCATTTTACAAGTCAGGAAGTTGTGACACTTTCTTCTAATTTGTATGTGTAATTCTTTTTGTAGTTTTTGTAATGTGAGCAATGTGGACACGAGCAGGACATTCCTTTTCTGCAGTATCTATGTTATTTGGTGTGATTATCTTTTTCATCATTATTACAGATTGAAGTTTCTCATAGCTCCAGGCTGTTCTGTGGAATGACTGGATTTATTTTATTCAGCTCTGTGCATACACAGAGCCTATTGATATGCCAGCACAGATGAAAACAAATAACAAACTGTACGTTCATGAATCAAAACCAGGAAAAATACACTAGAAACCAGAATCAGAGTTATGGCCCCATTAGATAATTTCTGTGTATTACAGATAATCAATATCATTCAATGTAATTAATGACTCTTCATATTTTAAATCTAAAATAATTTTTTGCAGGAACTCGCTCTCTCTTCCCTCAGAAGGAACCTGCCAGACACTGCACTCCCCTCTCTACCAGCAGAGAGCTCTTCTCTTTACAGCTGTCACTGGGATAATTTTATTTCTTTACTTCTAAAACTGCTCAAACACATTTGAATATACTGCTAATCCAAACAAACAAACAATCAGCAAAAAACCCTCAATAAAAAACTCAAACCTATTCAGATATATGTTTAGGTAAAACTAACAGTAATTTTGTATTTATCCTAAGTTTTGGAAGCAATCTGTAAACAACAGATACTCTCATCCATCTTAAAAACTAAAAATTTATTCCAAAATGACTGCAATCCACGTTAAGGTCCTGGATCTGATCTAGGAATAAGTATGATTAAAAAAACAAACAAAAAAAAACACTAAACAACTCCCCCATACACACCCTAAACATTAAATACCACAAAATTTAAACAAGTTATCTTAAAAAATAAAATATCTATGTGGTAGAACATCGGTCTTTGATATTATAGCAATAGTCCCATGTCTGATTTTTGAGATAACGTCAGTCCTTCCCAAGAAATTAATCTGCTTCTTTCTTAAAAAACACAAAAAAAACCCAAGCTCTTCCTCACCCCAAAAAACCTCCCAAACTACTAAAATTTTAATGTGTAATGTAGAATAATAGATTTCTCCTTCCTTTCCCTCGGCAGGAGTACTACTAGGCTATCCTCCTCTACTATCTAGCAGTATCTACCAAATAAACTCATTAAGTTTATTTCATATTATCTACCAGCCTTGATGAAATTTCTTCATGTATTCTGTATTGCTATATTGCTAAACATCCCCCCTTTTGGCAGGTTTTACAGAAACTAATCAATAGGTTCAAAAGCTGGCAGAAGGCAGGATAAAAAGCTACATGAAGTGATAATCACATATGTGCTATTAATGGCATGCCTAACTGGAGATGAGATTACCCTCAAACCATAATGATACTTTCAGCTTTGTTCCACAATAACTGAAGTTTACATTGTGTGTAACTGCATATTCTGTATGCTACAGACTCTCAGTTACCAATGTATAACAAAATTAAAATTAATGGACAGTTTAGCTTTACCAGAATAAATTACTTAATTATTCCTGAGTGTAAGAACATATACTCAATATAATTTTTTCAACTGCATTACAACCTGTTAGCAGTTAATATGTGTTTTAATATAATTGCTAGACCAAAGTAAGCGGACATTCAAAATTGTATTTTTTAAGATCTTGAACTAAATTAAATTATGTCTTATATAAGAATGTTTTTCTGAGGCACCATTTTTCTCTATCAGTATTCATAATGAACTAGATAACTTTTTAATAGGAAATATTCCTGAAGTACTTGTTCTGCTTGTCTGATGAGCATGACAAACTTTTAACAAGTCATTTTTCATAATTTGGCAGCCTGTCCTAGGAAACTGTGATCTTTGGCTGTGTACTTAGCGAAGAACGATATGAAGAGGAAGTGAGAATAACAATGATGGTGTGTATTTAAGAAAAGTGACCACCTACAGAATTGGATTAAACTGGTTCCAGAATGTCTTCAAAGACAAGGTTTTTAATGATGACACTCTTCTATGTGTTTTTCATGTTTTTTTTAAGAACTTGCTTACAATTTTGAATGATATTGGTATTTCCAATCAGCATTTGTGTTAATTCTTAATTGGAAGACATCTAAAAGGAAAATTTACTTTCAGAAAACCTTAAATTTCAATTTTCTGGTGTCAGGCAAATGCTATCAAGAGTCAGCAAGTCAGGACAAAGAAAATACATTTCTTAGTTTACATTCAGGAAGGAATGAAATATTAAAACCTTTTCATGCTGCTGCCACCAACCCATTCAATCTTCACACAAAAGATGCCATTTTCTCTCCTTCATCCCTCAAACCACCAAGTTGTCATTAGTCACATCAGGGTTTCTTTTCCAAAGATGAAGCACGAAGCATGCTGCACACCCTAAAACAGTTTTGTCTAAATCACATGGTTCTTGGGGATACATTCTGACTAATGCCTCAAAAGTTAGCACAGTACCCATGTTCACACAAGGATCAGTGACAACCCCTATAAGCAGCATGTGGCTATACGATACAGATGACTAAAATACTACAGAGCATTATTAGGAATAGACTATTACTCTTATACTAGCTGAGAGCAATGATTAAACAAATGGAGATATTTGTCCTTGGAAGAGACATTTTCCATGCTTCCACACTTGTTCTATTCTGTAAGTTTGAATATAAGATCGTACCATTTACTCCTACCATCTGCTCCTTGTGTTTCAAAGAACTGTTTATCAGCACATGGATCTTCCCTCCCCACTACTCAATTCACTGAAAAGACCTGAGCAAAAGTCTCTTTCAAAGGCTTTTTGGAAATCAGTTAAATCAACCTCATCCATTTATTTGTTGATGCCTTCAGACAACTTCAAGGCATTTTTAAAGAAAGGCTCCCCATTACCTCTTTCAAAATAGGATGCATCGATCCCATTCTCTGTTCTTACAGATTCAGTTTTTGCCTCATGAAAGCACTGAGTTTACAGACAACCAGTTTTCCCTGACACTTTCTAGAACTATTTTTTTAAAAAAGTTTGGTTTCACATTAACTACCTTACCTTATGGTCTTCACAGGAGCCACGATCTATTTCTATATTTCTATTCACCAATATATATGAGCCCTCCTTCCTCCATCCCTCTGAGGAGGATTTTAGAATGGAGATTTCTTCAGTTTCTTCTTCACTGAACAAGGACACTGAAACTGTCTCTCTGCATATGTTTATAGCCTAGATGTCAAACGGCCTTAGAGACTGTGTGGAAGTCTTCTCATTACTCAACTGCTGAAAGGACTGAGCATGCAAGGAAAGGGGAGATGGGTTTGGTTCACTGCCACAGCTCTAGATGGTATCTAATATAAATTACGTACTTTTAGATAGAAGTTCTTCAAGCTCCTATCTGGTCCGTGCAACTGCATACAAAGGCACTTTGCACCACTTGGGAAAAACATTTGCACAGATGAAATATTTTCACTTTGGCGGATTAACTTCAGTGGAGCAAACAGACACTAGAAGTGCTGATAAAGCATGCCAGATCCTTGCTAATTAGCAGAATGCCTTTTCCTAGCAGTAGAAATTGCAACCACAACAAGCACAAGGCACAAGGTGAACTGAGACAGCTCTGTAAGATTTTTCACAGCTACACTACTCTTTATCTAAGGCAAACATTACTTTACCGAATTTAAACCTGTTTATGATTATGTAATATCTGAAGCAAAAATTTAATGTCCATACAATAATTTTCTGACAGATTTTGAAACATATATCATTGCTTGTTTTAATTTACTTAATTTACTCTTTCCTGTCTTCAAAATATTCCCTAGAGATTTTGCTTGGGTGAGCCCACAAATCCTTTGCATCATGCATAAAGCAGGTTTTAGGCTGTGAATGCAAGGAGGGAAAATTAAATTCTAGCAGTGTGGTCAACAAAGTCTTCCTTTCCAAAGAACGAATTTTAAAAACCAAATGGCTTTAACTCTGTGAACGTGAAGACAAATACATATCCATTAAACTGGCAATAACAACATTTCCATATTAACTTTGTTTATTATTACCTACGGCTCTGTCTTATTAACAGATTTTGTATTTAACACACTTCTTATAGACTGGTTTACAGATTGGTAAACTACATTTCTATGTATCTTAGAAAAGACAAGCTGTGACTTTATTACTGAACTACATCATGATGCTCTGCAATAACTGGCAGGCCTTCCTATATACAAAGAGAAATTTCCAGTAAAGTATACTCCAATTCCCAGATAGCTGCAGTCATATTGCTATTATATTTATTAATTTCTGACTTAACTGCCAAATTTAGCTGAAACCATACAGGAAGACTATGGATACAGTAGAATGTTTTTCATCTCTTGATTATATTTATAACAGATGCTTTTTTTGAACATAGCATGTTCTGAGCTAACTGAAAAACTACATCATAGGTGCCTAGGCACCTCTATAAATCTACCTACACATTAAGTTAATTTTTCTTCTCCTATTCTCCTCAATTAGCCTTCATCTCAGATGAATTTAAGTGTAATGGACACTAGCTGTGCTAACCACTGGGGTTGGAAAACAGTTCCCATTCTGTTTTAATCACCAGATAAACACATTAACATGTTTCTCAGCTCTCTACAATGGGCACTTTGAACATCCCAAACTAATTAGCAAATTCTGCTACCTCATTATCCATCACCTTCTGCAGAAAAAAGGTTTTCAACATAGAATTGTAGAGTCACTTGGGTTGGAAGAGACCTTTGAGACCATAGAGTCCAACCACAGCGTAACACTGCCTAGTTCACATCTAGACCATATCCTCAAGCGCAACATCCACACACCTTTTAAATACTTCCAGGGATGGTGACTCCACCACTTCCCTGGCCAGCCTGTTCCTCCTTGAGGAAGTGACAAAATCACAGCTAGGAACTGCTAGTGATCCAATGGCTCTAGAAGAGCACAGAAACCATCTCTTTCCCTCCCTCACTCCCACTGCTTCTTTTCATGTGCAGAGCGAGCTAACGGAGGTGATTGCTGAGCTGCTCTTGATCATCTTTGGCAGGTCTTGGAGAACAGTAGAGGTGCCTCAGGACTGGAAGTTAGCTAATGTCACTCCAGTCTTCGAAAAGGGCAGGAAGGTGGACCTGGGTAATTACAGGCCAGTCAGTCTCACATCTGTCGCTGGAAAGGTGAGGGACCAGCTGGTTCTGGATGCCATCTCTAAGCAACTGGAAGAAAAGAAGGTCATGACCTAACCTAGGGTTAGGGTTAGGGTTAGGGTTAGGGTTAGGGTTAGGGTTAGGGTTAGGGTTAGGGTTAGTCAGCATGGATTCACCAAAGGGAAATCATGCTCAAGCAACCTTGTAGGCTTCTATGGTGTCATCACCAGCTGGATGGACGGAGGGAGAGCAGTGAATGTCATCTACCCTGACTTCAGCAAAGCTTTTAATATTGTCTTCCACAACATCCTGATAACAAAGCTGAGAAAGTATGGGATAGATGAGTGGATGGTGAGGTGGTGGAGCTCTGGAATAGGTTGCCCAGGGGGGTTGTGGAGTCTCCTTCTCTGGAGATATTCAAGACCCATCTGGATGCCTACTGTGCAACCTGCTCCAGGGAACCTGCTTTGGCAGGGGGTTGGACTCAATGATCTCTTGAGGTCCCTTTCACCCCCTACAATTCTGTGATTCTGTGTGATTCTATGACGTTTCTACAAGCAGTGGAATGCTGAAGAACACCACAAGCTCATCTCTTCCATCTCTTCCAAGTTCATTCCAGCACAGGTTTATTACTCTGCACAAAACTTCTCTCCAAGCAGCTTTCTGAGACAGTCTGCAAACAAACACAGCTCAGATCCCCATGCATAAAGTTAAAGAACTCAGTATTTGGGTACTGGCGTCATAAGAGGGTAGTACAGTGGCTAATTCAGTACATTATGTGTTGCCAGATCCTTAAAAAAAGCTGACATGCTTTCTGCCTTTTTTTTCTTCACATAAATCTCATTAGGATGTTCCAAGACTGCCTCAAGATGCCAAACCACAGGCTTCATGGCAAATAGCTATGGACACAGTAACAGAAGACTTCAAATTAACAAGGCAGGATTTACGAGGCAAACTCCAGTCTCTCAATGGGCAACACAGCAGGTCTAGCTTTAGGAAGAGCATAGAATATTTTGACCCCTGCCATCAGGATTTCCTCAAGCAAAAGTATGAGAAAGAATATGATCAGCAGCTCATAGGAGAGCTCTTTAAACGCCAGCATGAGGGGAGCCACATATAAGAATCACACAGTAGGACATGTAGAAGACACTCCAACGCTTCATTGGTTAAGTTACCATAAAAGGGATAAAATAGGTAATGGCTTAAAGCTCCAGAAGAGGACTGAATTGAGGCTTCCTCTGGTCAATGCTTAAAAATTCCTGCTTTCAGTCTTGTTAGTGCTCCTTCATTCAGTCACCTCGTTCATACTGTTTAGTTGACTGCTGAGATTTCTTTGGTTCACAGATGTAAATGCAGTCAAAATTGTTACCTGACTTTGTCTTCCTGCAGATTTCTTCTTCTTTCACCACCTCCACTTGACCACCTCTGTAGTAGAAGAAAGATACCTGAGTTTGCCCTGTGCAGGTAATGTAGATAGTGTCCATTGAGATAACACCAAATTGGACAGTGAGTTGTTTCAGTGGTCCTTTGCAAAGCACTCTAGAGTAAAAGCAAACAGTACCAAGCGTAATGGCTATTAGAGACAGTGAGCTTGGCAGCACTGAAAACAAGGCTCGAGATGCTGAATCAGTCCTGGGGTCCTGAATTACTGCTAACAGAGGATACAAGCTGTGCACAAGGAAACCACTTTTAACAAGACAAATGCAAACTTGGATACAAAGTAAAGTATAAATGGATGGAAAATAAATTCATGCCTGACAGAAAATAAATGAATCTTCATCTAAACAAGTTCATAGGCTGACAAATAAAACAGTTGTATTCCTTTTTTTTTTTTTTTGGTGTTTTGTGTGTCTGTGTGTCTGAGGGCAGATATATTACCAGTGTAATTAAAAATGTGTATAGCTCTTTCTATAGTTAGCACTATGCTGAACATACTTACTCCCCGCCAATAACAGAAAAAACATTTGCAGAAGATACACTATGGCTGTGCACACTAACTGTACAAGCAGTGCTACAGATCCACAAAGATTATTGCCTGTAAAAATGATTTTTTCCTTCAAAAAAAATCTCAACATTCTGTCTTTCATCCATTCTCAATTGGGAAGCTACAGCCTTTCAGGTAACATGAAAATGTCTTTTAGTGTCTGACTTGTCCTAAGAGGGAAGGCTATAAAATTGAACTGCTGTCTTTGTTAGCAAGAGAGCTAACACAGCTCTCTCACAGTTAGCAAGAGAGTTCACCACAGAAAAGGAATTTCATTAGTTTTGAAACTGAAGAAACATTCTAAGCCAATGTCTTACCTACGATGTCATCACAAAAATTGGCAATGCTGTATGAGCAATTAATGTGGTTCTCTCTTTTATTAAAAATTTTTTTTTTTCTAAAACAATCTACTATTTCTACATCAAAAAGTGTCTTTTCCTTTATATTCTCCCCACATTTGCATACCACATGATTCAGATCACTAAATTTTTGTTTGTTCTAAAACAGAATGCCTGGGGATAATCTCAGATGCACAAGATCCAGTACACTATTTTCTCTTTAAAGGTTGTTAGAGACCTCAGCAGAGCTCCAGCTGAAAGTCCAATTCAGGGACATGATGGGATGCAACCACAAGAGCTGCGAGAATTTGCTGGTATCACTACATGTCCACTTTCAGTTACCTCTGAAAGCTCATGGTGATCAGGAGAGGTTTTTGAGAATGGGATGAAAGAAAATGTTACTCTTGACTTCAGGGAAGGTAACTTCACCTTGGTCCCTGGGAAGGTGATAGCAGAAATCCTCCTAGAAACCATTTCCAACCCTGCAAAGGACAAGAAAGTGACCGGGATTATCCAGCATGGAGTTTTGAAAAGGAAATCATGCCTGAACGTCCTGACAGCCTTATGTGATGAAATGACTGGCTTTGTGGATAAGGAAATAAAAAAGTTGCATGATCTTTGAATGATAATCTTCAGAGAGTTGCAGCTTCTTTCTGCACCATTTTATACAAAGACAGACAAGAGTCTTGTGCTGGCAGCATAACTGCTTCGCGTGCTACTCTGAAGAGAAATGCAATTTAGTTTGCTCCATTTTCATTAAAAGAATATGATTCACCAAAAAATTTCAGTTTGCTGCCTTCATGATTTTCAAGCAGTTTCATTGGATTCAATATTGGAAACATAATTGGTGCTTCATGAACAAACAATGACAGGGAAGAGTGAATTTGTGAGACATATTTCTATTTGCTACACATTAAAATAGCATACTAAGTCTGGGATAGGACATAATGTGAACAGTATCTCTTCACTTTTTCAGCATAGATATATCAGGAAGAACATTCTAGATAATTAACACTCAAATTTTCATCTACGTTCCATGCAAGCATCTTTTATTTGCTGAATAAAAGTACATTGAACCATTAATAGTTTCTAAAAACAATTTCTAGTTACTATACTTATGCACCAGGAGCATTTCACATGGGTTAGTGCTGAAGAGTTGCCACTGTATCATAATTTCTAGAGCTCACCAGTGCTCTCAAACTCAGGCTTCAATCATTGTTTTCACATATGCTTTGATGAATAATAAATTATACCCGTGCATCACCTTGTACAATAAATTACTGTACTAAAATATAAGCATAAATATTAACTTCTGCATACGTAAGCAAAACAGAGTTTCCATTACATATCCATATGTTGGTAAAAATCTAAACATTTATAAATTGTCACATGAAGTACCACCAAGCATAAGCTAATCTTCTATCAGCTGCACAAATGATAAAAGACTTGGAACATCAGCAAACTGGAGTTTTGACCAGTATCAGTGCTAACAACGAGGAAAGCTGATTTTTGTACCTTCAAATGTATTTCCTTAGAAAGGCCAAATTACAAAAATATGTTGAAACATTTATATGTTTTAAGTGACAAAAATTGCTAATACAGTTATCAAATTTTTCACTAATTTTCATGTAACCACAGTAATTTATGCTAAGCTTAAAAGCAGAGGTAATGTTGCTGTCTGTATACATGTATTTACATATAAAAATATGTTTGGGGGAAAACAACCTACTTGAAATGATAAACGATAAAACTCTAAAACTACCAGAAATAATCTACCTATCCAATCCTCAATATTTTTAGATTATTGAGTAATTAATATTGCTGTGAAGAAAAAATCCTAAGCAAATCATACATAAAGTACTCATTTAAGAATTGTTTTTTTCATCCTTATCAAAATGAATCCTGTTTAGAAAATATAATTTTATTAGTTTAGTTAGAACTTAAAGCAGCATTTCAGAAAGCAATGAGCAGCACTGCCCTTTACCAAAAGACAGTAACTATGTATTAGTAGCACAGCCTGCAACTACTGATCACAACTGATAGCTGACACTGGTGTGTTACAAATTTTTCTATACATATATTGTAAATGTGGATCCATATGGCAAAGGGCTACTTACAAAAATGCAAGACCAAACCCTGAAGTTTAAAGCCTTAGAAAATGTACTTCACAGAATCACAGAATGGTCTGGGTTGGAAAGGACCGCAAGTATCAAGTTCCAACCCCCCTGCCATAGGCAGGGCCACCAACTTCCACGCCTGCATCTAGACAAGGTTGCCCAGGGCCCCATCCAACCTGGCCTTGAACACCTCCAGGGTTGGGGCATCCACCACCTCTCAGGGCAGCCTGTTCCAGCACCTGACCACTCTTTCCATGAAGAGCTTCCCCCTGATATCCAATCTAAACCTTCGCTCCTCTATCTTCAATCCATCCCCCTTGTCCTACCACTACCTGCCCTTGTGAAAATCCAATTCCTCTCCTGTCCATATGCTCCCTTTAAGTACTGGAAGGCTGCAATGAGGTCCCCCCGCAGCCTTCTCTTCTCCAGGCTGAACAAGCCCAGCTCCCTCATCCTATCCTCATGGGGGAGGTGCTCCAGCCTGATCATCTTCATGTCCTCCTCTGAACCCTCTCCAGCTTCTTCGACCAAAGACACAAAACTCCACAGTATAGCAGAGGTTATTTACCACTGACAATATGAAGTGTCCTAGCAACCTTTCCCAAATTATATTACATGCTCCAGTTCAGGTAAATCCCAATCCAATCACCACTCCCCTCCCCTTAATTCTCCTCTCAGTTGTCCTTTTAGAAAACTAGAGTAAAAAAGACTAGACTAGAAAATACTTAGATTGTTATTTTTATATTTATTTTCCCTTGGCCATTCAACTCCTATGATGGCGACAAGACACGAAGCTAGACACTAGCTTAGCATGGCTGTTACTCCCACTCCTTGTCTTCTTCCAACCAGTGCGGTCGGTGACCAGGCTGCTCTCAGCTGCCCTTCAACAGCAGCGAGGACACACTAATACACCACACCAGGCTAATGAACACGTACTGCCCCAACGTGCAAGCCAGTTCCTACAGAAAGCACAGCCCGGCACACAGCATTCTCCCAGGTTTGCACCGCACGCTCTTCTCATCGCTGGACAGCAAAACTGGGCAAGGCAATGAGAGAAATTCCAAAGTGGCCTCTGTGTTTCTACCCCTTTTACTCACCAAAAGTAGCAATCTGACAGCATGCATGCAGTGGTTCTGCACTGAGTATTGTCAGGAGTGTACCAAACTCAAATGCTGCAAAGTTAAATGTTTCTTTTTTTCCATGGAATTTCCTGTAGTTAAAGCTCAAAATAAACTTTTTAAGGTCAAATGATACAAAAGATTACAAAATTACATGTTTTCAACGCAATACCTGGAAGATGATAATCTTTAAAGGGTTTATCCCCAGGATTTTTTTTTGAGGTAAAAATTAGTAATTTTTATTTTCCAAATGGAGGTAGAACTGAGGTAGCAAAACTGCGTTCAAAGTATCTTAAGACTTCACATTACCTTCCCACTTTATAAAAATAACCATAAGACTCTGGAAAGTAAACCTGGAGTCAAATTCTCTTTGTTTACAAAGAGTATCAAAGCTGTACTCTTACTAAATGAAGCAATTTTATGTTTTGTTTTCCTTACAGATAATCCAGGCATTCAATGAGTAACAATGAGGGGCAGGAGGTACTTTTCAAAGGGGCTACTGTTCTAGCTGTGTTCCAAGAGCAGTTTTAGCTACAGGTTACAGACAGGGAAATGTCACTATCTGATGTCAGGGATGGGCATACACCTATTAACTAACACAAGAGACGGGGCCAAATATTGGTCTATTCATATTTTAAAAATCAGTACTCAAACCTAGCTGAAAAAGACAGCAAGTTCCTCCGTGCTCTTAAAGTACTGTAAGTTTACCAACACTTTTTCAACATTTTTGCTAGTGAACAAATGCTGTGTGTTCATTACAATATTAAATTAGGTTTAAAGTAAGATATTTATTTTTAAAAAACCAAATGCCACAATAATCAAAGAATACTCAAAGAGCTTATCAAGAATTAAACTAGTAAGAAATAAAAACAGTGTTAGAACAGTTCATTAATGTATTTAATGACTCTGCATTAAAAGCAAATTAAAATTGATTCTAAAAGCATCTCAAAAAAGATCTAGCTGGGTTTAATGAAGTTTTATTCAGCAGTCTATTCTTTCCCAAGTCCTTTGTAAGCTTGCCTTTACTTTATACTGCAGGCAACATTAATGTGGTTTTTAAATGATCCTCTACCAGTCTTTCAGCATTAAATTAATATTCAACACAGAGCTCATCTCAAGCAACTTTCTTATAGTCAGTTTGAAAATGCTCAAGGGATAAATCCCAACAACCACTTAAAAAAAATTTAAAAAAAAAAAATCCATCTGCCAACCCAACACATTATCAACTGATGTGGCTAAAAAAACATTCAGAAATAAAGAAACAGAGTAACAGAATAGCTGGAAGTCCACTGAAAAGTTATATTATGGATGAAAGAGAAGATCATTCTCTCACCATGAGTAGAGACTACTCTCAGATAATTAAGGGCTGAAGTAATAAAGGCAATACAAAGATTAGTGCAACTAAATATACAGAACAAAGTATAAAAAAAATTAGAATTACTGCAAACTTCTCTTCACACTACAAGAAAATGTGACATTTTAAAATACAGAAATTATTTCATTTGTGATATTAGCTTCTATATTACTTATATTTGAAAGAAATACTGAAAGTAAATCAACAGCCTTATAGACAGTGCCCAGACTGAAACACGATGCTGACATGTTTTGATGTTATCAAAACACCAAGACTGTCACGGACATGTTTAAGAAAATACCTTACAGTTACAAACATGGCTATAAGTTGAATCCTGGACTCTAAATTACTCCCAAAGGTAATATTTTCTTTCACGTTTTACTTTCATGCTCTCCTTATTTGATATTGTCAAGTTGTTTCAATAGTTCGATATCCAAAATATAAAAAATATTTTATTTCGTCCCCCATCAAACCACATTTTTTTTTTCAAAGAAAATTATCATCCTTGCATCCACAGCAGAAAAGCAGAATGAAATCAGCCAACATCGGAGCTGTGCATCACGTGGGGCAGCGTAGCAGTGCCTGCTGGCTGGCTGGGCAGGGCAGGGCAGGGCAGGGAAGGGAAGATGGGAGAAAGTGCTGCCTATCAAGGGCTGTGCTCCATCCTACACTCTGCACAGTCACTTGCCCTCCGTCCTGTGAGCCTCCAGAAGTCTGCACAGATCCCATGCCACAGTGGGACCCCAGGCAAGGAAGAAATTACAAGCTGCACAAATGAGCATGTAATACACGAACTGCAGGGGGAAAGGAGGAAAAAAAAAAGCACAAAAGGAGAGTAGGTGGCAAATGACTAAGTTTCATATGCTGCAATTTAGACAAGACATGCCTGTTATTTATGTTAAAAGACCTAACAAACAAATTAAATACTCCAGATTTGCCTCTCAACTAAAGTGTTTATGGTACTTACAGGAATTTCTATCATATCATGGGAAATGTTTTCATAACTCAGGAAATTTAAATCACATTTGAATAAAGATGTTTTGGAAACAATTTAATTACACGTCTTTTAGCTTGCCTATGCTGTACTTGGTTGCTATATTTTTGAGAAATTACCGCAATAAGGGATCATCAAAATAGGGCGTGATGCTACCTGACACGTGGTGAGTTGGTCTTTAATTAAGGTCAGCACGACCTAGATCATAGTAAACCTCTCAAAGCCTTAATTCTGACAGGCAAATCCATTCACAAGGTAGAATCAAGTTTCCTCTATGTTAAGAGAAACAAATCAATTTGGATTTTAAAGAACAGTCATAGCAGTATCACAGTGGATGCAGAAAGGCTCTTTAGAAGCTCCATGACAGAAGAGCAGAAGCAGATTTTGCTTTTTTTTCTTTTTGTGCTGCCTCAGAGGGTTGTCAAAGGCAATCACCATCAACACTTCATGCATGGGGGGGGAAGTCAGAAACCTTTATGAGAATTGTCAGGTGAGGAAAATAATATTGATCTAAGCAACACACACAGGCTGCTGCCTAAAATGATTTCTTAACTCTTTTTCCCTAGTTATCAATCATTTTGATGTAAGCCTTTATTCAGAGCTCAAACAGCCTCCTCCTGTGTCAGTCTTCAGACCAAAAGGTCCACTCAGCACCACTGACTGCTGTTATGTGCCCCATTCGAGAAGTACTAGATTCTAAAACTTCACAGTTCATGGAAAGGCAAGAGGAAATCTGTTTTAAAAATGTCTAGGTACCTAACTTATGCAGAAATCAAAGAACTTGATAAAATATTCATAAGTGGCTTTTAGGCACACAAATAACTTTGAAAATTTGGTCACAGTTCATTTACATTGAAATAGCCTATTTGCACTGTAGTCACGTCTGGCCGCCAGCAACTCAGGAGACTGTTTTATTCCAACTCCTCTCATCCTGTTGCCTTCTACCAATCACTTCCCCCTCCTTGAGTTTGTATACATCTCATGAAGCAGTCCCAACCATCTGGAGCCCATGCCCTGCCTTTGAGTAAGTCAGTAAAGCAAACTCATCTGCTCAAAATTAGGACCACTGAGATGGTGCTCACATGGCAGAAAAGGCTTTCTAAAACCCACGACTGGTTGGTCTGTTTATCAGTCCAGGCCTGGCTCCATGACTACAAGTCAGATTGTGTCACTAGCAGACAGCAAGACAGACTTCCTAGCGTGCTTTGTGTGGGAGCCGCTTGTCTTCACAGTAGTGGCAAGACGGCTAATTGTTACAGTGGTCTTGAAAGCCTACAGTGAGATCGGTAGAGCTAATCTGTGAGACCCGATTTAATGGCATTTCAAGCAGAAGTTCAATGACTAAGATGGATAGTGGTCCTCAAGACCTACTGTTAGGCCCACAGTAGGCCATGTTTCAGAGTGGGGGAGCCACTGCAGAGTGCAAATGAAAAGTGATTCAGTTGAGCTCTACAAGACTCTATATAGCCTATAGAACTATAACTTACAGCACCAGATGGCCCTCACAGCTCCTTCTGGATCTGTAACCTATACATTAGCCTTTACTTCTGTGTGATCAGCACATTTAAGACCTTAAGGCCTAAGAGTACTGTTGTAACAATTTCCAGGCTCATACTAATGATACAATCCACCTCCTGGTGTGCAAAGTGTTTCTATTCCTCACAGTTCAGAAAGAGACAACAAAATCACAGTAAGGGAAGCCATTGAGTTATACTGATTTTTTGAATACTCTAAGAAAATTTAAGAAAGTGGGGTGACTTCTCATGTGACATATGAAAGATCTTAAAATAGTGCACAATAACTATATTCATCAGATCTGTTAAGCGTAGATGAGAAAAAGACCAAGTAGAAGGTGTTCTTTTCCAGTTCCAGATCCGATCCTTCCCTTTGTAATCTTCAACCAATAACGAGATGGAAGAAATGGAGGCATGTAGCAGAAAGATGATACTTCAAAGGACTTCAAACAAATCAACAGACCCTCAAGGGACAAAGACAGAGCTGACCTGTCAGCTCTTCTGAATCCCAAAGCAATGGATCGTGGTACTCTAGCACTGATGAAATGTTATCACTGTTCTATCTTTAGAAAACAGAGGTTTAAAATAGTTATGCAACTGAATACAGCTTTGGATTTATTCATTTACCCCAGCTCAGCAAACCTCTTAAATACTGAAGAGAATTAATTTCTTAAAATGTCTTACAGTTTGATACTCTGCAACACCATAAGCAAAGGGCAAAATAAAATAAAAACCAACCCAAATATCCAAAACAACAGAACAGGCAAGGCAGGCTGCCCCAACAGAGTACTAATCGTATTTGCTGTTCTCTTGCTAAAAAATCTCTTTGGTAAATGTAAGAGTGCAGGAGACTTACTATTAAAATTATCTAGGGTTTTTTAAAATTTTTTTTCCATGTATACTAGAGTTCGGTGCTGTCCTTACCTTTGCTACCCACTTCCCCCCAAAACTTGATTTAAATGACAGTGAAAGAAAGCTGAACATCAACAGCCTTTACCTGTGTAGGATGTCTACAGATGAGACTACTTGCTCGTCTAAGCCTGTCCTGCCCCTCCAGCCAATCTGACTCTCAGAGGCAACATTACATTCTTCATATGGTCCCTGTTTTAAGCTGCGAGTAATCAATTTTATCTTAAAATTACTGTGAACTATCTAGCATGCATAACACAAATGCCTGAGTTCAAGGAAATATGCATGAGGTTCAAGCATATTCAAGGATGGTACAGTTCTCCTTTGATCCATGTCTTGGATGCTTGTGAAGGGAAGTTTCTTAATACCTGAAATGTAACACCCCTTTGAGGTGCTGCTTATCGCTCAGTCTTGTGTGAACAGATTTTGTCAGGATATAGCACAACATCCATAATGCATTCTAAAAATTCTCTCATCAGCAGCTACACAATAATCATTGCCTTCTTCTGGCATCAAGGTATTGAGCCATTAATTACATTATCATTCAGATAGACTGCAACTTTCTTTTTTTATTTCATGCCATTTATGTGTTTTTTTGGTAAGTAATTTTTTTTTTTTAATCATAGAACCTCCTGGGTTTGAAGGGACCCATAAGGATCATTGACTCCAGCTCCTGGTTTCACACAGAGCCAGACAAGTCAGAACATGTCTCTGAGTGCATCGTCTAGATGCTGCTTGAACTCAGTCAAGCTCAGTGCTGTGACCACTTCCCCGGGGAGCCTGTTCTAATGCCCCACCACTCTCTCAGTAAAGAACCTCTTCCTAGTGTCCAACCTAAACTTCCCCCGTCTCAGCTTCATGCTGTTCCCTTGGGTTCTATCACTGGTCACCAAACAGAGGAAATCAGCACCTGTCCCTTTGCTCTCCCTCATCAGGAAGCCATAGACCATGATGAGGTCTCCTCTCAGCTTCCTCTTCTCCAGGTTGAAAGAACCAAGGGACTTCAGCCTCTCCTCATAAGACTTCCCCTTAGAGGAATACTTATCTCAGACAAAACAGGAATATCAAATTATTCCTCCTAGTCCTGGAAAGATACCTTGTCTGCTCCAAAGTATGGATTTTCATTTCTGACATCTCAAATAATGTGAGTTTGGGTTTTTTAAAGATTCAGCTTCCCAATCCTACATTGTCATTGTTCAAATAATATTTCAATCATCATCATCATCATCATCATCATCATCATCATCATCATCATCATCAACAACAACAACATACAGCCAATAAGCAGCAGCCCTGCAGCAACAATCCCAATTACCCAGGTCTTAGCGTAATGCAGTATAATCACAGTCACTCTACTCTCCTTTAGAATTACTAGAAAACAGACCTTAACTTCTAACTTCTGACATGAAAAGCAAATGTATTTTTTTCTCTTACTTCACTCTAATAAATGTATAACGATCCTTCTGAGCCTCCTTCACAAACTATAGAAGCACGTGCATTTTGTTACGCAAAATATTGTAAGTCTTCACCTGAAAACTGCATGGGTCAGATCACACATTTTCCATTTCTTTCACCAGTAACATTTCAGCTAATTTGCTCTTGCCTTGAGGATCAGGCTCATAATTTTTTTTCTCTTTATTGAGGGTCATCAGAATTTACAATGACCTACTTCCTTACTAAACAAGCATGTTATGAAGTATTAATGGATTTTCTGTTTTACAGACTATGCTTTCATGTTGTGTAAGGGAAAACTCACATCACATAAACCAGGGTGTGAGGGAAGTAGAAAGAAGAAATAAATAGTGGGACAAAAATTTCAGCAATTTATAAGCAAAATATCAGATTTGGAAAGCTAAAATAGAAAGTTATGCTTCTGACTTTTGCTAGTTTATAGCCCATATGTACCAAAGGGTGCCATAGCTATCAACATGAGGGCCAAAAGTCATAGTTTTTAAGAAGGGAAGATTTATTTTTCTTTCCATGTGTAAAAGAAGCCAATTTAACTTCATGCACTTTGACTGTGAAAGAACACTGCAGATACAGAGGAGTACCACCATGAAGCAGTTAAGTGTGAAGGTAGATAACTATGGATTTTACAACTCCTGCTTTACCTCTTGGCTCCTCAATTCCCTAAGACACCCTATTATGCCTCAGACCAAATCATCCAAACTGTGCCTAGCATTAATGAGAGCTGGACACTTCTATTTTCCTGATACTGTTGTCACAGACTATCTAACAGGTAATACCAATTTTTAATGAAAATAGAAGGAAGCATGTAAATTATTCTAGGGATAGAAAGAGCATTCATTACCATAGACCTTTTTCAGAAGCTTTATCAGCCAATCTGCTTCTCAAAAAAAAAAAAAAAGAAGACATTTTTGGCTTTACTCTATCAGTCTAGATTCACCTCCACTATTCATCTTTACATTTCTTCAGTGCCTGTAAAGAGAATTAAAAACATACACCACCACCTGAATGGATACTCATCATCTCTCTACGGAAATGTATAGGGTTTGTACAGCAAGACTGGGGCAGGGGGAGGGGAGCACTGCAAGAAGCTGCTAGAAGCTTCCCCCATGTCCAACAGAGCCAATACCAGACAGCTCCAAGATGCACCCGCTGCTTACCAACGTTGAGCCCATCAGCAGCAGTGGAAACAGAGTTAAGAAGGGGGGAAAACATGCACAACACCCAAAGCAAATGCAGCCAGAGAGGAGTCAGAGGAACAACAACAGACACCCCAGACAGTGAAGGAGAGAGAGGAGATGCTTCAGGCATCAGACCAGGGATTCTCAACAGGGATGGTGAGGCAGGCTGTCCATCTGCAGCCATGATGATGGTGGAGGAGATATCCACCTGCAGGCTGTGGAGGACCCTACAACCAGAACAGGTGAAGGCACACAAAGAACAGTGTGACCCCCACGGGAAGATAGGAAAGTTTAACATTTCTCACTATGTCTATGGCTTATAAATTCAGGACTTAGCACATCCCACATATAAATATGGAGGAAAAGGATGCCCAGAAACTGTCCCCATGTCACATGAGCATATCTAACCACAAGGAGTGCCAAAGAGAAGAATCCCTTCTCTGGAATTTCTGCAGATGGAAGAGATCACAACAAGTTAAAAGCACAACCATGCTAATAAAAGAAACAACTGCATGCAGCTTCAAAGAAGTATATGGGTGTATTTACATAGCATAAGTGGTTATATGGATTTATTTAGGCCGAAAATAATTCTGTGACCTAGTTTTGTTAAGAGTGACCAAAAGACAGTGCAAGACATTTCATTTCATTTCTAAAGAAAAGTAAGATCTTCATCAAGATTACTGGAAAAATCACTTCCTACACAGAAGTCAGAACGCTACTTAAAAATACAAGGAATGCAATTTAAAAATATATGGTTCTTGTCTACATTGGAAGTTGCTGAATTCAGTAGCCTCACAGAGGCAAAGCTGCTGCAGCACCACATCCCCACACCCATCCAGTATAGGCACACATGCCAACTATAAATACATATACACATATACATACATGCACATGTGTATGTGTATATATGTGTATGTGTATATATATATATATATCCATGTCTAGCCATACAGATCACCACAAACCGAAAACACAGTATTCAGGCAGGCACACACATATCCCTCCAGCCCAGCATGGAACTCCTGCTTCCTCTAGGAGCCTAGTCCCACAGCCTCTGACCTTTCTAGTATCTGACCTTGGCTTACGGCCTTGTGTCACACTCACCAGTTCGTCTGGCCTGGCCAGTGACCACACATGCTGAGATACAGGCCCACAAAACACACATGGAGCATGGGGCTGCTCCAGCTGCTGGTGTTCTCTGGCCTCTCTGACCGAGAGTTCCTCACCCTGGAGTTAGTATGTAGACATTTCATGCACTCCAGTTTCCTCAGCTGCTGTACCACAGACAGATGGGTCCCTTGGACCCATCATCACCACTCCAGCTGCTGCATGCAGTCACCCACACATACACATGCATGCAGACTACAAAGCGCTTTCACCTAGTTAGAAATGGGGGTTGAGAAGACACAGGACAGACAGCACGGGTCAGGCACAGCGTATGGACAGGTAACAGTACTGACTAGCAGACTGTTAATACTTGATCAACCCTTTTATCACCACATCCTTCTAATTTCCCATACTTGTTCCTCCTCCAAACCATTCCGTTCATTCCCTCACATTTGGTTTCTCCCCTCTAAACACTCCATAGTAAGTCCTGTGCAATCCAAAAATGCTCTATCCTCGCATCCTATAATGAGACCCATAGCCTATTTACAGTGACCCTCTTCATCTGTAATGTGAGCTGGGGACCTGCTCTCATTGACCCACCCTGTTGATGACTGTCACACCTAGAAACTAGAGCAGGTGGGTCTCCCATGAGAGCTGTGAGGTGCTGGGCCAGCATGCCCCAACTGCTCTGACAGTTACTGGGGTTCCTCTGTCATTGTTTCCCTGCTCCTCTATATTTCTTGAGATTATCTTTTAATTAACGTAATCCATCTGATCCAACTTGACAGGAGTCAGTGGAGTTTTGAAAGTACAGACATGGACATTAGCAGAAGGTTGTGACAAGGAAACTATCTAAATCCCTCCTTAAAGTAGGGGCTTGATTTTTCCAGCAAGGACCAGCTGGGTTTAGCTATCACAATTTCTCTGTTCAGCAGTAGTGACGAGGGTTTGTGTCACTGCTGGGGCTACTCCTGCAGTGTTGAACACATCTCTCCAGCACACCTTCTGCTGCCTAACTGTGGTTTACCCCATCAGAGGAGGGAAAGTGGCAGAGCTTTGCCATCTGGGACCCATCAGCATCAGCAAAACATCCCAGCCCCATACCAGGCAATTCAAACACAGAGCTGGGTTTAACACTGACTTGGCTGAGGAAAGCGGTGTCACAAAGTGGGGTGATTATTTGCAGTCTACTTAAGCTGAGCAGGAGCTTAAAGGTGACTGACAAAGCCCAGGGCTTTGTTGACACAGGTAGGTCCAGGGAAGACTCAGAACAAGTTTACAAAGTTTGTTGCTTGCTATCACGCTGTCCCAGCCAGGTCACCTCTGCTCACGTGCATCCCTGGGTTTTGACTCAGGAATATTTTTAGCTAATGCAGCTCAATGGAAGCTGGAATAACACAGCAGAGAGAAAAAAAAAATGGATAATGATTTGGGGGACTACGTGTGTAGCATGTATAAGAGACTCTAAAGTGATGTGGTCAGAACCAATAATAGTATGAAGGGAATCATCTCTGCCTTCGGAGATCATCAGAGCAACATCAATAAACTGAACTGAGGTGAGAAAGTCAGAAACTCAAGGAAAATATT
>VXBZ01007990.1:47514-94320 GCA_013399135.1 Heliornis fulica | reverse complement strand
AAAAAAAAAAAAAAGGGTGTCATCGCCAATGACTGAATTCCAAATGAAGAAAAATCTTACAGCAAACAATGCAGAGCATCACTTAGCACTTGACCTCTTATCAAATATGTCTTATTATCTACCCTTTAATTTTTCAGCATTCCACTTCTGTTATTAGCACTTATGCTTTTATCACCCTTTTCCATGGGTAATTTCCATCTGTTTCTTCTTGTTCCCCTTGTCCTTTTTGAGGATGATTTTTTATTTTTTTTTTTACATCACAGAACATCAGGAGTTGGAAGGGACCTCAAAAGATCATCTAGTCCAACCCCCCTGCCTGAGCAGGATCACCTAAATTAAGTCTCACAGGAGCACGTCCAGATTGAACTTGAATATTTTCAGAATAGGAGGACTCCACAACCTCTCTGGGCAGCCTGTTCCAGTGCTCTGTCACCCTCACAGTGAAAAAGTTCTTCTTTCCATTCACATGGAACTTCTTATGTTCCAGCTTGGACCTGTTATCCCTTGTCCTGTCACTGGCCATCACTGAGAAGACCCTGGCTCCATCCTCCTGACACTCACCTTTAACGTATTTCTAAATTACCCCTCAGTCTCCTCTTCTCAAAGCTAAAGAGACCCATCTCCCTCACCCTTTCCTCATCAGGAAGGTGTTTCACTTCCTTCACCATCTTGGTGGCCCTATGCTGGACTCTTTCAAGGGAGTTCTGTGTCTTTCTTGAACTGAGGGGCCCAGAACTGGACACAATACTCCAGATGCGGTCACAACAGGGCAGAGTAGAGAGGGAGAAGGACCTCTCGTGATCTACTAGCCACCCCTCTACTCTAATACACCCTCGGATACCAGTGGCTATCCTGACCACGAGGGCACATTGCTGGCTCAGGGTCGTCCTGCTGCCCACCAGGACCCCCAGGTCCCTCTCACCTGCACTACTCTCCAACAGGCCAGTCCCCAATCTATATTGGTACTTGGAGCTGTTCCACCCCAGATGCAAGACCCTACACTTGCCCTTGTAAATCTCATTTTATTTCTCACTGCCCATCTCTCCAGCCTGTCTAAATCCTGCTGAATGGCAGCACAACCTTCTGGTGTGTCAGTCACCCCTCCCAGCTTTGTGTCATCAGCAAACTTGATGACTGTGCGCTCTATTCCCTCATCCAGGTCATCAATGAATATGTTGAACAGTACTGGTCCCAGTACCGACCCTTGAGGGGCTCCACTAGTTATAGGCCTCCAGCTAGAGTTATAGGCCTCCAGCCAGAAATTACAGGCCTCCAGCTAGAGAAGTACTTCCACTCTCTCACAACTACTTCTACTCTTTTAAGAACTTGAAAGTGTTATCCTATGCTTATCCTACTAAAAACTAGGGGCAATCAAAGGCAAGCCTTAAGGGTCTTAACCAACCTGACTGGATGTGATGTTACAAAATTAATTAAAAATGGTGAATGAATGGACCTAAACAACATGTCAGCTCAAAAGAACTCAGCTGAAATGCCACTGCTTCACCGCTCAGTTAGGCTCAGAGACCACCGTCACTGGAGAGACAAGAGCCTCTCTGAGTGTTGCATGAGGACCACAGCATCTCTTCTCTCCACTCCTGCCTGCTGCCCTACATGAGTTTGCTGGAGAAGGCAGACTGCCTGGGAGTGTTTATCACAGCCACCACACAGTCCTTTCCACAGGACAAATTTTAATGAGTCTTTCACAGGGCAAGCAGTGTACAAGCATCCAAAACACCTCTCTCAGAGAGAGTGGGTGTGTATATGCAAAGGTCAGCAACAGTCAGTCAATATTCAGTGACTATCAGCAAAGCCTCAACAGACCTCTGGCAGAAGATGAAACTCCATCTCACCACCTACATGCCAGAGGAAACAGGATTATTGCACACCTCGTACCTGCATTCAGAGTGTGAAGCTCTCTCACACAAACTGTGGCAAACCTCCTTGAATAATCTGAACAGTTTCACTAGAAGAAAGTATGTGAGTAAATGCTCATCAGTACACAGTCTCTTTCTGGCTGCAAAAAAAAATCTGGGCAAGATCTCGACCCTATGAGTTTTTGGGACAAAGCATGGCAAATTATGCTAGTAAATAGGACAGCCAAATGCTGCTGTGGTTAGACTGAACAAATGTTGCTGCGATAGAGCTGAACTGAGACCATACAGAGTGAGACAGCAGTCAAGACAAAGATTATTCAAAGGTGGCCCTTAGAAATCTTTTAAACAAACAAACACAACCTCTTCAGAGCAAAACTCATTTCCAGCTTCTAAAAGACAAGAGTGTGTCTGTGCTGAAGAAAAACTCGAAATCTTGAGCTTCAGATCTTGAGCTGCTCGCTTGCATGGGAATAGTCTGAAATTTCCCCCAGTTTAAAACTGGTCAGATGAACTTTTAAGTTCTTCTCATCCCTTTCTGCAGCAGCAGGTACTGGCAACAGCTGTAGGAAGGACAGGCACTAGGAACTTGAATAACTTCATCTTTTGCATGTTTGGATTTTCCTACTTAAATGATCTGTGGGACCAATTATTCTTGCTTAGGAATCAAGGAAAAAAATTTGGATCAGATTGATAAAGATGCAGAGGGCATCTGTTTCCTTCTTCAGCACTGAGAACAAACATCTGCTGGAATCATTCCACAGTTATTTGCTTTTTGCCTTGCTGAGGCTTTAATTACTGGCCAACTATTGGTCTGTGTTAGTTCTGTGTGGCTATCAGCAGCTTCTAGACCCTTACACTGTTTTGACATTGAAAATTCTAATTTTTTTTGTTAGGACAGTGTAGAGGGTTGGGGGTTAACTGCGCTGCTGTGTATCCAGAAGCACTGCAGCTGGTCTAAGGTTCAGGTTCAGACATACCTCTGCAAGCACAGCTCTGTTGCCAGAGGAGCACAAGTGCTTTGGCAGAGCCTGAACTCCTGAAGCCATGGGTTCGAGCTGCCTCAGTGCAGAGGCAGCTTGCTTACCTCACACCTCTGTTCTTATGTCTTCTGAGCTTATAGACTGCTGTAAGTCTGTGAGAAAACACATCTACAAAGGGGAAATGACAATAAAATGGCAAATAGATTCATGAACATAACTTTATGTCTTATATGACATAGCCTATGCTCTTTTCAGACTGCTGCTATCAAAGTTAAAACACAGAGCAAAACCAGGAGCAGTGGAGGAGCCAAAGGCTGGCTGTAACTAACTGTCCCACTCAGAAACCAACAGAGCTAGCAGTGACTGCACAGGTGACCTTTGCAGACAATATGCAGGTTATAGTCTTCTGTGTATCCAGAATCTGTCTAAACTGACTGCAGATAGTCATGATTTATTATACATAACTAATGAGAGACATGAGAGACAAGATTCCTGCTCAGGCACACACAGAACAAAACCAGATGCCATCTGCTGCATGGGCAGTAACAGATATACCTTGAAAAGGGAAAGAATATTCTGTGTAATAACCAAAGGTCCAATCCCAAGAAAGAACTGAGAATTACTTTAGGATTTGCAGGTGATGTCCTCCAGCTGTGTATCTGCTAGTAAACCACACAAGACTGGAAAGCAGTTTTGAGCTCGGTGGCCATCACTGCTGTATAGCTGCTACCTTGCTTACAAGCAACATTTTAATCTGGGTCAACCAGGATTTTCCTAGAGCCTTGACATGCTTTAGGGGACAGAACACATCAGATATTATTTGGATAAAGTTGACACCTGGCCACCCTGTCTGGGGAAGGAAGAAGGGGTGGGAGTGCAGGCAGGTAAACACAAGTATTGCTGTGCCACCCAGCTCCAAAGCCAGAGAACGGTTCCCCTTCTATCAGCAGCATGGCAGCAGCTGCTAAGGAGAAACAAAATAAAATAAACATGTCTTAAGTTTGTGTTACCTTGTTTGCTTCTGTCCTCACTTGTGGGTTTTTTTGAGCATTAATCAATTCCATCTCACACTTTCACAATGTCAACAACACAGGCACTTGGAGGCTGTAGTGAAAAGCCAGGGAGCTTTACTGAAAGAGACTGAGGACCCATACATGGTGGAAGTGAGCTGAGGCAAGTGAGAGATATCCAAGCACTTCTGTGAGCAAGCACTGGAGTGCAAATTTTGGAAGGTGACTGAAGACAGCATGATTTCTGCCTGACCAGTAGCTCAGCATCTGGGATCAGCAGGGGCTCAGAGGATAAATAAAAAGCTGGCATCCTATTGCAGGCATCTCCAAACAGATGGGAACATGAACCACTGCAACTTTGGCATGTCACTAACTTGGGGAGGGTGGCATCTCAGCTGGACTCCAACATGCCAAAAGCTTCTCTACACAACAAAAGGGTTTGTGCTCCTGATCTCTCTTATTTTATACTGTACTAAAAGTCACTGACAGGATGGGGAAATGTATCCACATCTTCATCATGAAAGGCATTTTTCTCTTTCTGAAGTCTTGAAAATAACATGTAAGGATAGATGATAACTCTGTGAGTACATAAAATGACAAAGCATTATGTCTAGAGCAAGTGTCTCGCACAGAATTTTATGCTTCAGCTGCAATAAAAAAAGTAATTCACAATAAATTTGACAAATAATACTGAGCTATAAAGGTACTATGTAACAGCAAAGGCTAGGCAATGTCTGTGAAAATGGAAAGAACACAGCAAAACCTACTCACCTGAAGGAATTAAAGATTTTTTACTCCAGAAAAAAATACCTGGGAGGACAGTAATACAGAAATTTTGAATGCACACTTTTTAGCCTTTCACTGGTAAGTCATTTACATTAATATCTTCCTTAAAAGGACAGGGAATACAACTGTGTTTCAAAAGGTATTTGTATGGTGAGAATTTCATTATTGTCCAGCATGTTAGGAGAGAGATGAAGGTTCGGCTGGTTCAGAACACTGTCTGAAGTTCCCGTTTAGAACTGGAATTTCCAATTACCTGATTAACTGTTTGACATTTATTCAAGTACTGAAGCCTTAGGATTGAGCATTCTAACAGACATTTTATAATTTAAGTAATATATTGAAGGACTGTGGACTCGTTCATTGGGTAATTACTTATTTTTAATTGAAATATTTAAAACAATTGAAGTAATTTTTAGGATAAGAAATGTAAGCTGAAGTAGTGTAAGAGTAACAAATATGTACAGGCGAAATTTGCAGAATCACAGAATGTTAGGAGTTGGAAGGGACCTCGAAAGATCATCTAGTCCAACCCCCCTGCCTGAGCAGGATCACCTAGATTAAGTCACAAAGGAATGCATCCAGATTGGTCTTGAATGTCTCCAGAGAAGGAGGACTCCACAACTTCTCTGGGCAGCCTGTTCTGGTGCTCTGTCACCCTCACAGTGAAAAAGTTCTTCCTTCCATTCACATGGAACTTCTTATGTTTCAGCTTGGACCTGTTATCCCTTGTCCTATCACTGGTCAACACTGAGAAGAGCCTGGTTCCATCCTCCTGACACTCCCTCTTTACATATTATAAACATTAATGAGGTCTCCTCAGTCTCTTTCTTCACCCCTCAGTCTCCTCAAAGCTAAAGAGACTCATCTCCCTCAGCCTTTCCTCATCAGGAAGGTGTTTCACTTCCTTCACCATCTTGGTGGTCCTGTGCTGGACTCTTTCAAGGAGTTCTATGTCCTTCTGGAACTGAGGGGCCCAGAACTGGGCACAATACTCCAGGTGAAGTCTCACCAGGGCAGAGTAGAGGGGAAGAAGGACCTCTCTTGACCTATTAGTCACATGTTGGGGCCCTAGCAGCTTTGTCTGAGATATACTTGGTGTGGGCAGTCAGGCAGCAGTAACCAAGGTCAGTGAATGAGGGAAGTTGCTGATGTGGTAACTAAGTTGAGGAAGTTCCAAGAAAGGAGGATACCTGTCTGAATAGGGGTGTAGCTATTAAAGATAAGGTAGCCAATCAGCTTAGCTTGTGATGCGTGTGTGGCGCGTGTACAGAAATGGTTTCCTATATAGTGTCACGGAGTTTTGCTAATAAAGTGGAATGATTCTGCATCATATTGATGTGTCTGGTCATTCTCGGCCCGCATGGAACTAAAAGACCCCGGCAGTCACACCCCTTCTAATACAATCCAGGATGCCACTGGCCTTCCTGGCCACAAGGGCGCATTGCTGGCTCATGGTCAAATTGATGTCCACCAGGACCCCCAGGTCCCTCTCACCTGCACTACTCTCCAACAGGGCAGTCCCCAATCTATACTGGTACTTGGGGTTGTTCCACCCTAGATGCAAGACCCTACACTTGATAATATTATTAACTTAAATGTAGTGAGCACAAAAGGGAATCTGACCTTTTCAGTAAAGCTTAGGAATCAGCACAAACTGGAATTATTTCCACGATTTTTAAAAATGAGGCATTTATTATTTATCATTTGTTCTTTGATGGATTTCCTGCATGTCCCACCAGAAGTAGTTTCTTTGTATTTCTTAGATTCTGCTTTTTTTTAGGGCTACAAATAAATGCTGCTTTTGAAAAACCACATGGCTGTTTGCACACATGATTTCATTTCATCGTGGCATTACAATGCTTTGCCTTTGCTGAATTTTCCATCATATTAAGTATTGTAAGTCCTCTCTTTGCAGCCTTAGGGACTTTCTGGAAGATGTTCACATTCTCCATGTTAATGCTTGAATACTATGAAATGCAATTAGGCATTCTCCTATCTACACCCTTGTAGGCAAGCAGGCTCTTCATAAGCATATCCAAGCTGTGCAGATTGTCTTGAAAAAGGAGGGGAACCCTAAGTATACGTGCAGATTTTAAAAATTATTTATAAAAACCCATAGCAGCTGGGATTTTAATACCTGCCCAGACTCAACCTTAAAATCAAGAGCAAAGAAACATGTGCAGTAACTAAAAATGTGCCGTGTACTGTGCCGTACAGGACATAACATTCCTGCCTCAAACTGGTTCGGAGCTGTTGCACAATGTGGTGAGATGGACTGCTTCTGGGGTAGGGGTGTGACAGGAAAAAAGGGGGAGGACAGCACTAGCTGCTGCAAGAAGAAATATGGTGTCCCTCCCTCAGCAGGAGCTGCTGCCTGCCGCCCTCCCGCGCCCCATCCGCAAGAATAACAGCAACTCATCTGGTGTAACCAGGAAGGGGGAAGGAACAGCTGTTTAAGCTGTATTACCTTCATGAATAACCGTTCCCCATCTCCACTCCAAAATAAGGTCTTGGAGGAAGAAAGATAAAGTCAAGCCTTTAGATGTTGCTACAGTCAGCAACATCTTTCAGCCATTCAGACTAGTAAAATTCCGACATTCCTTAAGCCTTCTTTGTGCAGCTATACAGCCTCAGGGCTTACACAATAACGAATGTACTTAAATCAGGTCGTTCTTTCCAGCTTTTCTTTTAATAAACACAATGGTTGCTTGTACTACACGATGACAGCATAAAACAACTTCTCTTTCTGAGTCCTAGAGCTGCATATTTTTGTTTTTCTTTAGTCAGTAAACTGATGCTATTTATTTGTATTTTACTATTATTCCACTCTGTTACATAAAATATTTTTTGTAAGTATCATCACCTGTTAAGTTCAGTTAGCAGGTTAGTTTAAAACAGTGATGTAAAGAAATGGTGTGTGTCAAGGTGCTGCATGTTGATTAGGGCATACAGATGTATATTGCACATGCCATATCAAAGATGCCATCTCTGAAAATTTGGTCCACCATCTGATACTGTCAATTTTATCTTTTTCTGAGATGAAGAAGCATATGAAGCACTATTAACTCTGAGAAAGGCAACTAGATCTATGGAAACACTTGTTATTTAGATGTGGTATGTGCTTTTAGAGATTTCCCTTAAGTATGAATTGCAAAATGCATGGTAAGCACCTTCTTGTAATCTGAATATAAACAATAATGTAATTAATGTTACGTTAAGTGATCAAAAGCTGCACACACGTGTACACACATGCACAGGAGCACAGAGACACAATGGAGGGAGAAGGCTTAATAACAACTGGCTACTCTCAGGCTCATCACAGGAGCCATCAGCTCACCTGCCTAAGCCGAGAGGGGCACGGGTGCACAAAAGCAGGCAGGTACCCAAAGGAAGGACTCAAAGTAAGGGATGCTCTGTCCAGATCGCTCTCCAGGAGAGCCTCAGCCCCAACGTCCAGGTGTGACATGCTTCCCAGTTACAATTTCATGCCTCTAAAAGGACTGCTTTTAGGGTGCTGCCAAAAAAAACCCAACCAAACAAAAAAAAAATCCCCCCCCAAAAAAAAAAAAAAACAAACCCCAAGGAATAGTAGATTAAAGTACAGGGAAAAAAAAAAAAAAGACAATGTGTGGTGACTTGAGCTAAGGTTTGGAAAACATTTAGCCAGAGCCAATGAAAAGAGATGACAAGAGCATCATATTTGCTAGTTGAGTAAATACAACAACAACACTTCTAAAGTACTAAAATAAAATATCACAACAGTCATATACAACATAGAAAAAAAAGAAAATGGAAATTTATAGGATATTTAATGGGTTTGGCTAGCTCTACCAAAATGACCTCTAACAACAGTATCAACTCATTATGAGATCAGAATGGTTGAGCAGCTGATAATAGAGTTGGAAAGACCACAGGTATTTGATTAGAATCAGTTCTGGTTTTGTGAGGAACAGTTTATATGTTTATAGCAAGGGATGGCAGTGCAATACTTTCCATTCCAGTAATAACTGAAAGGGACATTAAGTTGCTTAAAGGCTTCTGAGCCAAATGCCTTTACGCCGTAATTAGAGTCATGTCCTCTTGCAGCAGTCCTAACCACACCCCAGGCTCCCAGGAGCAGACAGAACATCCTCTGCATGGCAGCTGGATGCTCACCTGGAGAGAGGGAGCACAGTCCTGGATTCCAGACCGAGTTTAATCTGTTAGGATTACAGTTTTCAACAGAAATAAAACCCAGTATGTACACAGTTTTTATAAACTGAGGCTGGAACACAGGACGCTTTTTTTCCTCCCCTCTGTGACAGATCCCATAGCTGTGCATTAAGCTCCCCACAGAGCTGCAAGTGGAAAACTAGGTGGGTATTTTACTGTAGAGTCTGTGTCTCCATGCTGATCCCTGCAGCACACTAACCCCTTTGTAGACCTAGCGCCGTATTTGCATTTGGCACCACAGCAGCTGCTCCTGGCACGTTCCTCAAGGGCTCACATCCACGTGGTAAGAAAGATGTTGATGAAGCACAAGTAAGGACTCAAAGTATGGAAGATGATGAAAGTCTTAGCTCGTGCAAAAGTGGGTGACTAATTCATTCTACTGACAAAAAGGTTATGAGGTGAATTCATGGCAGTCAACAAATAATCCCATGGGAAAAACAGAAAACAGATACCGTTGGATCTGCCAGTCTACCAGACAAAAAATGATATCCAAAGGCTAGCTGATAAGGCTAGACAAATTCCTACTAGGAAAGAGGAACCACATTTTCACACTAACGGTGGTCAACCATCACAGAAAAAAATATGAAAGCTTGTGGACAATCATCTCCATCATTGGCAATTTTTAAACCAAGGTGGATTCCCCCCTACCCAGAAGACATGCAGAGGTCAAACAGGAGTTTGCTCATGAAACCAGCAGAAAGCGTTGAAAGACTCTTTTTCCTAGCAGAAGGCTTTTATCTCACTATCTCTGACTGCCACCAACACTGTATAATCAGGAGCATGCTAAGCCTTTCAGCTTTATTGGAGCCAATTTTGGGTGTAAAACTGCACAGAGGACAATAAAAGGAATGATAAAATCAGTAAGACAGGCTCTGACAAATCTCAAAATAAGCACATAAATCTGAACATTGATTTTTCTCTACTGATAGACTTAAGGTATGAAATAACTTCCAAAATGCTATGGGAGACCAACCAGAGTCACTGGAAGATGCTGAAAAACTGGAAAGGATCCAGCAGATGGCTACCAAAAGCCAGGAGAAGGCAGGAGAGCTGATATAACAAGAAAGACTGAGGTAGTGGGGTTTGTTCAGCCAAGAGATCAGAAAGCTCAGAAAAGATTTTATCAGTATTCTAATATGTAAGAAGTTGTTATAAAGGGGATGCACAGTTGTTATAAGGGTACTCCACAGAAGGTTATTTGCTACATGTACATGGCATATATGCCATAATATCTGATGCTTATCTTCTAGTATTTTTTAATACCACTCTCTTTCTGCTTCCTAAATGCATACTGCTGGTTCCCTGTCTTCTAGGAAAAAAACTAATTCTACACCAGAAGAAAAATACACCATTCACTCGTAAAAGTGTTACAAGTTTTCTCCCATTTTTTGAGACAAATCAAAATAATATATTTTGTCAACGGTAGGTGTAGCTCAGCCAGCTACACATCAGCTCAGCTTAGCGCTGAGTGTGTTTCTTTAACCTTCCAAATTTCAGTCTAGTGGTAGTTTTTCATCTCTGGACTTTAGAGCTGGAACTGTGCAAAGGAGCTTCAATCCAGACCTCAAGTACATACACATGTATTTATAAAAACAAAAGGAAATCAACAACATGTCAATTTTAAATAACTACCCCAGCTCTTGCTTTTTTCTTTGTCTTTGTTAATTACACACACTTATCCTATACCAAACTGAAGCACAGCATTGACAAACATTATTTCTCTTTTAGTGAAATCAGTGTCTCTAATCTAAACCTTTATTTGCGGTCTCAATTTTCAAAATCAAAGAACACAAAACAAACATTTTTTTGCTTATACTCCAAAGTATAAACAACAGTAATTTAAAGGTTCACAGAGGGCAAATGAACTGTGTGGCATTTACTCTCTTCCATGCATTCATAAGAACACAGCATACTCAGTACTTTCAGTAGCTGCCAAACTATTCAGAACTTCTAATACATTTTGCAGAGAATAGAAAATTAATAACATCCTGGGAATTAAATACTATTAACAAATTTAAAAATTGCTCAAAAAGGCTTCAACTCCTGAACGAAACAGGAAGCTACAGAAGAGATGAAATGCAATAATTGTACATCACAGCACATGATTTATTTCTTTTTATTCTGAAGACATGGTATCTCTAAAAGTATAAGGTCTTCTAAAATTACTGTTTTAGCTATACCAAATTTTCATGGCAAATCAACTCTGCAAACAGATACTTCAACTCAAAATGCTTTTAAGAAAGGAGAGGAAAACATTCATGCTGTTTCAGAATCATGTCTATGCCCAGAATAAAAGCCAATGGTTGACAAAAACCAAGATTAACATTCTCTCTGATTTATTCCACTACAATTATCAATAGCTGTATAACTGATTTCTTACATTTTGAATTATTAAAATACCCTATTGACTGCAGATGACCATAGTTCTTGCTTAATATATAGCACAACCTGGTAACCTCCGCACAAACCACCAAGGTCAGCAAGAGAAAAACAAACCCACCTATCTCAGAATTTAAATTTTCTACAGAGCATGAGAGAAAATTTCTACAGAGATTTCTACATCTTAGAGCATGTTTTGTTCATGGGACTGCAATTCCAACATTGTATATAACACAGAACTGCAGCCATACCTGGAAATAAAATGTCTTTTCCTGAGAAAAACTTACAAGGCACAACTTTCATAAAATGACCGCAATTTTGAAGGCATACTTTGAGGCACAGTGTTGCTCAAAATAAGGCTCAAGTGACTTAAAAGGTAAGCAGAAACAAATTGCTTCATTCCTCATGCTAGTCACAATAAATAGCATGATGTCCATTCTTTATTGTTCTACTGGTATGTTTCTAAAAATGTACTTACTTTCAGGCTTCAGTGTCATTTTGATGCAAAAATTAAAATAATTTCCTAAAACTACATAATTACATTTTTAAAAAATACCACGTATTTGCTTTTCAAAATGAAATACAGATTTTTCCTTAAGAATACAGACGCCTATCAATGACATCTGGATTCTCACAGTGCTACAACAAAAACTGTAGTATTTCACCACTTAACAGATATTCTGCAGAACAGTAAGGATGAGCAGCTCCTATTATTTGAATTTTTAAATGTTATGAATCATCAGTACGTCAAGTGGTAAACTATCAGAGTTGATCTATAAGCCAAGACCCAACTGTAAACACAGATGGCTTCCCTAAATGTCACAGAGTCTGGAGCCAGCCAATGCCCTTCAATCAAGGGGGGCTAACCAGAAGGAGTCTGCAAAATTCCCAAGGATAGCTGAGAATTACAGAAGAAGAACAAGCTCTACAGGTTTGGGAAAAGTAATGTCTTCACCACAGATCCTGAACCCAGTAGACCACGGGGTATTTAAAGGAACAATGCTAATTTGAGTCAAACATGACACTGATACCTGGAAAAAAAACCTCTGGTCTTGGAAGTTCATCTTTGATGAAGTGAGGAGAGGAGCAATGTGTTTTACATACCAGAGCGGTAATGCAGCATACAGCAGCACCACATAATTTTGTAAGTAATGTTATTTTTTTACACTGCTAAGCACTACACGGCTGCAGATTCTGCTACTTGAGTGTGATTCAGCAAGACATAACAGTACTGACAACCTCATTATTAGAAAGTGACTACATGTAAATTAATTCTGTAGCAATACAGAAACAAAGAGAGGTTAGTGCTTCCAAGCACCAACTGGGGCACTCCTGGCTCATTTACCAGGCTATTTGGTGTGCAATTAATCATTAATTCCACAAAGCACCTACCTGCCAAACCAAGTGTTCCTTTACAACAGCTGTACCTGATAGACAGACGCTCAGCACAATCGTATGAGATGCAGAGGTCAAGACGCTGGCAACTATAGCGTCCCTCATGTTGAAGGGCAGCATGGTATACACCACAAAAATAATGAACAAGAAAAATGATACCTGTGCAAGACAGCAAGACAAAAAAGAAGCATGTCAAATTCACTTTTTAGTAACATTGAAAAAAACAGCAATTAATTCTGAACTGTCTTCAACAAAGTTACACATAAAATTTTTACAGGAGAATTAGTTCTAACCACTGCAGAAAATTTATTTAGGAAGAAACCATCTAAATAAGTCTTGAAAAATTTACATCAAATTTGATTTTAAAAGCACAGTTTCAAGATACTACTTCATGGTTCAAGGGCTACAGATTATATTGCAATTTATTTAACTTTCCAAATTTAATTTAAAATTTATCTTTTTAAGTTTTAATTTTATTAACACTGTTTACTGTTAGAGTGCAATTCTCATGGGACCAGTGGTTTCTGATTGTGAACCAAGCAATTTGCCAAGCCCCTTCACAGAGCCTAAAGAATTTCAATTCAGAAGAGATTTTGGTCATCTTGATGCACTAAATAATCATTACTTTATATAACATGACACTAAGCAAAAAAGCCTGAGTTCAGTCAAGCATTTTGGTTTAATGAGATTACAATTTGTGTGTATCTACACAATGTATGTAGTATTATATGAAACACCCCTTTTGAAGCTAACATATTTATTTAGACATGAAATTAACTTCAGACAACCATACCCCTAAGCAGAATTTAATATTAGCTTTTTATAAAAGGGTACGAGCGTCCACACTAACTTTAAGGAACAGACTCTACAAACGCACAACCCAACCTGTAACAGCAGAAGGGATCCTTTCATTATACATACAATAGATCATGTATTTTATGGTATTATTACAGTTCCAAAATTTACCATATATTGGAGCATAGAGTAACTAGGCCACAGACCTTGCACAGCTAAGTAGGCAAGTCTGAAAATGCACCATCCGGCATACAGTAATATTCCTGCATAAGCCTTTCTCTCAGTTCTAGTTAACTTACAGTCCTATTCACCACCATATATATACCCACAGTATTTAACTCAAAAAGCTCCCAAGCAGGTATCAGCAGTAATAACTTGCTGTTCCCCTCTCTCACTGTCAGTTTGTTTTCCTCACATGCATGTGATGATTCCACAGCCAAAATTAATTCATAATGTATGCGGACCTACAGGACAGTGGAAGCATTCTTCATCATGGAGAAAGAACTGGATGGAGAAGGAAGTCCACATCTGTTCTCCACTCATCTTTCTCTGATTCCTCCATTAAGATTAATCCAACTGCTTCCTGATCACTCATACTCTCTTTGACGTTGTCCAACCACCCCTTACACTCAGAGAGTCAAAAAGTTCAATGGCATGAAACAAAACAGAACAGCAAAGGATGTGAAAGATACTAAGAAATTACTAAGAATCTACTCTTCATATCTACCAGCTGATAGCACAAGGAAGCACAAGTGTTTGATACCTGTTGAGTTTCAGTCCTCCCTAAAAGTTTCAACTGTGATCAGATGTTAGTAAAACCAATAGCAAATAAAACGGTGCACAAACTTTGTCTAGATGAGAAACGGGTTATGTAGGTGCAGTGTATTAAATTTGTCCTGGACAGGTAAAAATCGTCTGTGATACTCAAAGAATTAACCAACAGTCTCAAAACCTGGGAAAACTGTAGAAAGTTCCAGCAGGTTAGAAAAGGAAAACGCCTCTAATATGGGCATAAAATGAATGGATGCCAGAGGGAAAATATGTTACTAGAATGTAAGACCAGCTTCCTAAAACATGTTTTATAGTTAAAAAATGGTTTGAAGAAGAATCCTGGACCCTAGTCCTGGAAGAAGGATTTAAAATGCCTTCAAGCCCAGTTTGACTTAATAAAACAAGGTTTTGTCATTTCCATATTTAGCTTTCTAACTGACTAGGAGGAAGGCATCATTTATACACTTGTGAGACTTTTATGATTACAAAATTAAAAAAATCTTTCTCTGTCTTGTCCAAAAAAAAATAAAACTTGCATATTTTCTGTGCTTGAATATGGTTTGACTTTATAACCAGACTACTAAGCACAGGAAGAAGATTTTTGTATATTGCAATGTTTCTAGTGGTATACAGCTACATCGACTCCAAATCTCTTATGCTACTGTAAACAAGTATTTGTTCTGTCAGTTAACACACTCAACACACAACACATACTTTCCTCAGTCAAAATAAATGGAGAACTTCAACAACCACAAACAGAAAGGCTTTGGAATTTTCAACCCCTCCTGACACGACATATTTAGACTTCAAATTCTCCATTACTCAACATCAAGTGGGCTGAGTTGGACTGGAACTGTGTGAAGAAGATTTGATAAAAAATTGACCTGCCAACTATACTTTCATCTTGAAATTTGCGTTTGATAATGGTGTTGCAAACCAGGAGAGGTATCAGCCATGCTAAGTTAGAAACTCTAAACCAAAATGCATGCAGGAATGCCTTCTGTCTGTAGTTCCTGATTCTTGGTCACACTCCTTTTGTCTTATTTCCATTAATGGTCTGCTGACCCAAGAAGTTGAGAATGTAGTTTATCACATGGGTTACTTTTTTATTTCACCATGGTTCGAGAATATTCTCCCCAGTACCCTGAAATAAGATGTTTCTGCCCTTCATCCTGACAGCAGACATACACAGGCTGTAAGGCTTGGGGCTTTCTAATACTATTTTGAAATAACACTGTATTGAAGTTTATAGAGAATCACAGAATGTTTAGAAGTTGAAGGGACCTCAAGAGATCATCTAGTACTAGCCCCTGGCCAGAGCAGGAAGGCTACAGCACCCAGTATTCCCAGGTGTCTCCCATCCAAGTACTAACTGGGCCTGTCACTGCTTAGCTTCTGAGATCAGATGGGATTAGGCATTCCCAGGGTAGTATAGCCATAGCTATCCTGTAGAAGATGAACGGCTTCTAGGTAGAAGTTTCTACCTGCTCTTCAGGTAGAAAAATGAGACAGACTGTTGGGACTTGAGTCACACTCTGTAGAATTAACAGTGGCCCTTGACCCTTTTCCTGATCTTGTTGTAATGATTAGCAGAATATCACTGATAAAAATGTTAAAAAGCAGTGATGCCAAGTCCTGAAGGACCCCACTATCCACACTGCAAGAGTTGCTGATGTGCATCATTGCATGTCTGCACCTGGTGTGTGTACCTGTCAGTAAATACAGTATTATTTACAGTGCACTATTTTTGACATTATTAAAAGCAGCCTGTTCCACTAAAGTGTGCAATAAGCACAAAGCCCGTCACTGTTTGGAAACTGGTTTGGAAGCAATCTTTGACGTGAGTCATCACTATGACTGCCTAGTCAAAACCCATTTTTTGTCCTGATTTGAACTTTGATTGCTTTAGGAATGACACTCTGTGACTTTTTCAAAGAGCTTATGTTATCCATTCCCTGCAGATGGGGAGTCTTCTGATATTGAAGGCATGGCATGTAGCATTCACTTCTGGTTAGCACTGGTGTAACATTCTACAAAGAAGTATGCAGATTTCCTGTTTTGATTGGGGAGTATCCAGGACTCTTATCACCTTGGCCATCAGATCCTAGTGAACTCTGTGTATTTCTTCTCCCACACTTAACAGTGCCACATTTTCATTGAAACCATAAGCAGTTCTTTTCCATGGGGATTTAAAGCATGATGAGCTGACATAGTATGACTGTCTCTGATACGCCATGGACTATTTTTCTTCAGATTTTGTGCAGCTCCTTTCAGAATGGCAGTGAAAGTTCTCATAAAGAGTGCTATAATGATGCAATTAAAGAGACATCATAATGACAACCTAGTGTGGAATATCACCGATGATCATGATCACTCATTCTTGGCACAGAACACAACATGAAACTACAGGTAAGCATTTTTAGGTATCTTGCAAAAATGAAAGATTTTGAATGGTCATGATAGAGAAGGGGTTTGTCCCACCATCTCCAGATATATGTTGGATGCTTTAGACTCTGACCTGTAGTGGTCAGAGTGATCTAGGAGAACTGGTATGAAGTCGGTAATACTTGGTGGTACACAGATATTGCATTTTCGAAAGGTCACTGATTTGGACTGTGACAGCACAAGCTGTAGTGTATGCAACCTGTGGACACAACCCATTTTTGGAGCCCATGGACCCAACCCGTTTCAGAAACAGCATCTCTCTAATGTCTCCAGTTTCTACTCTGAGTGTTGGTTGCCATTTTGTAGGGTATCTGGAGAAGAGTGTTTAATATACCTTACACATTAAATTTCTATTCCCTAGTGTATAAGGTACCACAGGGGATGTTTCTTCTCACAAGAACAACTGTACAAAAAAGATACTAATTCATGTTACACAAACCGTATTCCAACAATGACTCACACTTTCCCAGATAGACAGCCTTTTTAAGACTGTGTCGAATGGTTAATCATAACTGGGTTGGCATATGCAAAAATCATTCAACTTAATGTTACTCTGACCAGAATTTCCCTTCGAGGAGTATGACACCTTGGCAGTGAGGTGGGCATGCAAACCTAAGCGTTTTATTTCAGTACAAGTTAAGGGAAAGCATTGCTTTGGACATAGCACTCGTGAGGCAACAGCTAATAAAATATCTGTAGTTCTTTGGGAAAACATCTTACAGAGAAGTGTAATGACAGCAAAACTCCTGGGAATATAGTGCTAGCTTTTCACTGTGTAATCAGGAAAGACCCTGTTTCCATAATTAGACTGTTAGGCTACAAATATTCATACTAAGTGGTCAAAGCCACTACACATCAGTTTCAGACTTTTTTCAAGATCAACCTACTCCTTTACTCACTAAAAGGAGTAAAAATACATTAGGTAATTGAAAATTTTCCTCTTAGAAAGACACTTGAATTAGAATTACTGATTTCAAATGTTGTCTATGTGCATAATAGCACAAAACAAGATATCTTAGTTATTCTAAGTAAATAACTGGATTTTGTAACATAATTGGCATGACCTTACCAAAAAATTACAAATACTATATACATGATTTAATAAAATGTATGTATTAAGGTGTCAGAAGGATGCAAGTTATTAACTGTATGTTAAAAACTTCTGCAGGCAGAGTAAAGGTTGCTGATACAAAAAGGTCTCTGCCACTGTCCTTGTTCTGAGTCCGATACTGTCTCAAATCATCAGATTGAGACCTTCAAAAACTGGAACATCTTTGAAGAACAAAATATGCCACCCATGTAAATAAAAAAAAACCTCACTGAGTGCTAAAATCCCCTCCTGCAGTGAGTCATCTAAGGAAATGCTTAAATTATAAAAGCATTGGACAAAGTGAAGGTAGAACTGTTGTTCACCAAACCCTACACACTAGAACAAAAGGACACCCAATGAAACTAGTAGAAGACTGATTTAAATCAAATGAGAAGTATATCTTTACTTATCAGATTAGTGACTTGAACTTGCTGCCACAGAAGGTCATAATGTACTAGCGGGTTCAAAAGATATTAAACAAATTTATGGACACCTTGTCCATAAACCACCAATAAAAAGACAGGGCAGGGATGTACTCTCTGACATTGCTAACGTGACAATGAAGGCTGGCAAGGTGTGAAGGGAACAGAGCATAAAAAGTGATCAAGGCTGTGTGCTATCTTTTAATAGCAGCCTTCCTTGCCATTCTTGGGGACAGAATAGTGTGCTACATGGACCATGGTCTGACCCTGCCAGAAGGTTCTTGTATTCTTATATTAAGAACTTCAAAGGTCAAAAAAGTGAAGGAAAAAGAGAAAAGGGTAGGGAAAAGGGAAAAGCGAGGAGAGAGAAGAGAGAAAAAACCAGTTATGACACAGTATCCTGACTGTAAAATAAAGCAAGGTAATTCAGAAGATCTGAAAGTCCAAGCAGACTATGAAGAGGAAGCATTACAGAATCATATACTAGTTGGAGGGGAATTGTGAGAGGAAATGTTATCTTTCGGCAACAAAAGGATGAAGTACGCACAAAGCTAATTTTTATTTTATATATGAGTGTTTCTCAATTGTCACGTATATCATAAACCTCAAGAATAAAATGTGCAAGAATTTGCTGGTGATTCACTCCACAAAATGAAGTCCACAATAAAGTATTATTTCACTCATTTTTACCACCAGGAGCAATTTTTTAATTTATTATCATAGAGGTAGTAAACAACTCTCTAAATCCTGACTTGTTCTTGACCATGGAGACTTCTCAAAATAATAATCCCTTTTTAAACCCAGAGGTCTGGGTTTAAATATCATCAAGACACAAGTATTCATTACAGCCTCTACCAAAAAATTAACCATAACCATTAGCAAAATAGGATAGGATAACTCAAGCTGACTGCAAGAAAATGGTTATTTTAAAATAACTGTGCAATAAGGGAGCCTCAAATGTGCTGCTAATGCCAACGATTAATATGGCAATAAGATGAAAGACTCCAGAAAGGGAAGGAAAATTCCCATTTGAAACAATTAAGATATAATCTGATTGCTTATTGTCTACTGTAGGATTGCTTTCTGTGTCACAGAATCTTTTCTTTCACTGAATTGGATTTGTTAAAGAGATATACGATCTGGAAGTAATGGCCCAAGGGCAATCAGCACAGATGGAATGATCCATAAAAAATTTTGGTCCTTCCTGCTGCAAAAGGAGGGGATTACGCTACCATAACCTCTATCACCTTTGAGATCCCTCCTAAACACATTGAGGAAAGACAAATTTGGCTTGTTCCATAACTCTTATATGTACTCTCATTATCTTCCTCTTAATTCTCCTCCTTCTGCTGTATCTTCTCCACATTGTTTCAACCACAGTATAGTCTAATTAGTCAAGAGGACAAACTTGTCCTGTTGCAGCCCTGACAGATCCCTGCAAGCAGAACAGCAACTTCATTCAGCACGGCACAGCCCAACAATGGCATGTGTCTGCAGTGGTTTGAGTCTAACTGGATCAACTGGACAACAAGCTGTGTCTTTTTTTTTTTCAGTGATGACACAAGTGAAAAGCACCAAAGATAGGGAACACATCTTTCATATTTGTTATTCTTCCCTGTAAGCAGGGAACAACAGCAGGAATCATTTCTGATCATGGAAGCTAGCATATTCTCTAAAAGGGCCACCCGACACTCTCTTTAATGCTACATTAATAATATTTCTTAAATTTATTTATTTTTTAATCTATGATCAGTGGCAAAAGGATGAGAGCATGTTGTTAAAACCAGAGCCTTGCCTTCTCATGCAACAGTACAAGTAAAACCAGACATTTAACTCTGGATAAGCCCATGCAGCATCCTCTTCAGAACAATAGTACACAGCAGCACACAATTCTTACAAATGCTGCAATTAAATTAATGTATTTTAAAAGTGGAAAAATACAAGTTCCAAATGATTACACCGTATATGTAAACAGTCCGAAGCAATAGAAAATATCTTCATTTGGACTTTCAGGGAGCTAATTTGACAACACTAAAGCACTTGTGCCCCAAATTTAAAACAAGTGTAATAAGAACACACATTGAAAACTTTTACAAAGTTGCCTTAAAAATGAAGAAACATACCCAACTGCAAAAGAAACATAAATTGCAGAAAAACCTAAGAATTTATGTGAAAGTGTATGCTAAAATATGCACGCCTGCACATACACAGGAAATATGAGCAAAGACAGCAATTAGCTTGAATCAGAATTACAAGCTACTAAGAGCAGAAGATGAATACACTACATTTCAGGAGATCCAAGGAGGTTTTTCTACATGTTAGGCATGAAAGAAATCTTAACAGTGATTTTGATCAATTATTCTAAAAGAATATAAAGCTGTTAATTATAATGAAAGAAAAGCTGAAGCATCAAATAAAAATGTCTGTTCTCTATTAAGAGAAAGGCTAAATGATATATTTACATTATGATAAAGAACAGTCGTGGTAGTCTTCTGCTTCAAAATATTAGTTCAACAGTGCCACAGAGAGTAATGCTGAGGCATTTTTAAACCACAGGTTCTGTAAACTATGCTGAGGCATCTTACAAGAGTTCTGGAATATGTATGTTGATTTTCAGCACATCCAGACACCATGACAGTTCTGGGAACTGGAGGCAAATTGAATAGGTACAAGGTAAAACCAGGAAGTGAAAAACAGTAAAAAATGGTCAGTTTTTAAACTTAAGGCTCTGTGTTGGAGGTCTCAGAGAAGTCTTCCTAAATGTTTCTTTAAAAAGGAGCAGAATAGATATGTGGCAACGTTTGATGGGGCTTCGCTATTATTCAGGATATTCAAAAGCAACAACACGTGGGAGAGGTTGCAGCAGTGCCTCACACTATTGTGACTGTGCCATAAAAGAGCTGATGAAATCTAGCCTTGATAAAATGCAAAATAGCAAGCACAGGGAAAACAACTTTATCTGAACATTTAGAAAAGCGGGCCTCGCCTCAGTCACTACAATTTCAGAGAAAGATAAGGAAGGAGTCACTGTAAACTGCTCTTTGAAAAAGATACAGCAATGGTTGAAAAGGCAAGTAAAAGGAAGCAATTATTAGGGAAAAAATAGAGAATCAAGCATCATGATGACAGTGTGTAAATCCATGGTGTACACATTTCTTGAACAGTTCATGCAATTCTGTCCTTCCCTTTTTAAGAAAATCCAAAACCTAAACCCCCACAAGGATAGCATATTCCTGAGCCTACTCTTCTCCAGGCTGAAGAGCCCTAGACCTCTCAGCCTTTTCTGAAATGAAAGGTGTCCCAGTCCTTCAGTCATCGTTATGGCTCTTCACTGGACTTGCTCCTGCAGGTCCACTCCTCATGTGCTGAAAAGCCCTGTACAGGACCCAGCGTTCCAGACCTGGCATCACTAGTGCTGAGTAATGAGAAAACATCACCTCCCTCTATCTGCTGGCAAGGCTCTTTCTCATGTAGCCCAGGGCATGATTGCATGGTCATGTCCAGTGAAGTACCACCCAAATCCGTGAGGAACGTGAAACCCTGACATGTTACACCTCTGACATACTGACCCATGGCAACTTTACATCCATGAGAGTAGCCTTAACAACAGACCCAAGAAGCCCTAGAAGCCTCTGCGTTTGTGGTTATCAGAGAGCCTACCAAGAGCAATGCTTGAAAATGAAAAAGAGAAGAAGAAAGGTCACAATGAGAAGAAAAAACGTAGTACAGCCCAGCAGAGCAACTGAAGCTCTGTGTGCTGAGGTGCACAGGGTGTTTCAGAGAGCAAAAAGTACACAGGGTATAGTTCCCAGTAATTAGCAACTTCCCAAGATGGGAGGCATGCCTCATGCTAACCCTGTCTACGACCAAACAGGAGCATGATGTTGACAACACTGAGAAGAACTGTCACTCCCCTTAGAGAGTAGGAGGTTACCTTTCCTTGAGACAGGCAAGGATCAGCAGAGAGCAACACTCTCAGTGAGCTGACACTTGCAGTGGCAGGTGTCAGAACAAGTGAAAAATGACCAGAAAGGTGATAAAGGATCATGATTGGGGGATATCTGGTAGAAAAAAATTAGAACAGTAAGGAGATTAAACAAAGGAAACTTGGATTTCCTTTGCTCAGATCAATAGTGCGCAAATCAATAATGTCATTTAACAGCTCAAGACAGAATCTACTGCACAGGGAAGATGTGGTAAATGGAAACGACTGAGCAGCATAAGTCCATTTACAGAAACCTGATAATTTATTTCAAATTATGTTTTTCCCTAATCATTTATATTTTGGGCAAACCATGGAAGAAACAGAAGGAAACAACAGGGAGAGCCTCTCAATGACTGCCATGATATACTGTGACTGTGTACAGAGTGGTAGTAGCATCATGTTAATAGAAAGGAAGGAAACAGATTTCTTCTTTAGGAGAGCTGCCAAAATAGGACGTAACACCTCACTGGAAAATTTTGTTAATCATAGAAACAACATGCCTGGAAGTGTGTGTTGCCAAAAGAATGGACAAAACAATGTTAAAATAATCCAAAATTTGAAGAGGAAAAAACGAGGAAAAATTCACAGCATTTAATTGTCATGAGACTGACAGGTTCTCTAGCATTCAAAAATCTGTCTTACCCCCCTGCAAGCCCTGCTTTTCACAAAGGTTTTCAAATCATCTGCTAATACACTCCCACAGACTTGAATCCAGGGTAAGATTAGCACTTTTGGGTGCCTTTGGCACCTCAGTTTTTCTTATCACTAAGAGCTTCCTATTTGCAGCCCCAGCTGCTATATGGGCCTGCCCATGCCAACCCAGTGTTGCCTCGGGGTTTCTCATGAGAAAGGCTTGCCACTGGCATGAGTATCCCCTCTTTTTTCCCCTTTTCCCTCTCTTCAGCTGTGGGTTTTGGTTTCCATTAGAAGGCCCTCTAACACGCATGCAGAGAGCTGAACACACCAACCTGCTGCTGGTACAGGCATGCTCCAGTCAGCACTGGCAGCGTCACATGCAGGAACAATCATCTGGGAGTTTGCACAGGTCCTGAAGAAAACCACGTAGTCACTATGGGGAAAGTATTACAGGGAGAACTACCCACTGCACTAGAGGGGACACACAGGCAAGGATTCTCCTCCTGATGCTTCTCCTCCCAGCTTGGCCACTGGAAACAGTTCATTCTTTCCCTCTTCTCCCTCATTTATTTTGTCTTTCTCCACCACAAGCATCAATGCATGCCATCAGCTACAAACCCTGCCAACACATCTTCATGCATGTGAAGTCATCCAAACATCCTTTATGCAATGCTGTCCTTCCCCTCAACTTTTGAGAACCACAAAGTCATTTCCAGCTTAAGAAACTGGTCAGTTTTTTGTAGCCACTATGACTAAAACCTTTACACAAACGCTGGGGAGCAACAGTGCTAGGAACCTGGATGCTGCTCCTGATGGAGAAAGTACCACTGTTATGAATGAGGCAGCCCAGATCTCCTTACCCTTTCCTCTCCAGACAAACCTTTTCCAAGGATGAAAGGCACACAAGTGTAACGCAAAGGTTGGAAATTAATGTAGGAACAGACACGGGTGGCAAACATCATCATCAATCATCATCATCATCAATCATCAATCACCATCATCAACCATCTCTTTTCCAGTTTCAACATTTAAAAAATGCATGAAATTTACTTACAACACACCCCAAGCAAAACAGAAAGAAGGAGAGGGTATTTGTACATTTTTTCCCACTGTCCATTTCTCAAACAGTTTTTTTAGGAGGCTAAATTTTAATCCTTACTAGATTCATGGATACAGATCAAAGGAGTTCATTCTCTTATAGGTATTTAACTGCAATTGCAATTCAGGAAAAAGGTGTGGATAAAATAATTCCCTGGCAATTCACAGACATTTTACCTGTTTTGATAACATAGACGGGCCTTAACTTGAAAAGAAGGTCCCTTAGAGATTTGACCTCTTTTTAAAAAATAGCGAAAGAAGAAAAAAGATTAAACTGGAGAGAAGTTACACAGAAATTAAATTAAGGCTTGAATTTAACCTGACAGCCAAGCAGATTCACCGTTAGCACTGTCATCCTAAACTTTTCTGATTGCCTGCTGTGTACTGTTCAAGGTCAAATGCTTTTCTCAGCCAAGGTTTTTCACAATGAGCTGCTTTTCCTCCAAAACCCAAACCTTGTTATAATGCAGCTGGGGCTTGTTCTCCAGAGATTTTTGTGGATTTTTTTTTGGTCTTGCAAGTGTAGTGATTATAAAAAAAATAATACAAATAATGTCCTTGTTACCAAGAAATTATCAGATTAATCATACATACACACATATATACTTTACTATGAAATGAAAAATACAATCCTCATAATTTCCATATATAAGTAAATAATTATAAACTGATATTATTTAAGTATAGAATCTGTATTTAAAACATTATTATGTAAAATTTAAAGAACTTTTGCAATAGAGAGTAGTAGTAGACCATATCCTTAGGCTAGATGATCTTAATAATCTTAATAACCCTGATTTTAAATACAGTCCTTCACATTCTAAATATCCTAATTATTTTTACAAAGTGTTTATTGATTTAATGGACGAGGGAGGGCCAATTATACATGGACTAGTAATCTGATTCTGTGTGCAACCCTCAGATGTAGCAATCCTTTAATTACAAAGAGATTCATTATGTAGCTGTAGGTTTAGTTAAATGTTGTAGGCTAACTTAAACCCAGCAGAATGAATTGAGACTAAACGTTACTCCAGTCTGCTTTAAAAAGCATGGGGTTTCATGCATCACTGTGTTGCAAATATTAAAACTAGTCAACACCTAATTTACATGTTATTTTGCAGGTGGGCCCAGCCACTGCTTGCTGTAAAGATTGTGTTCTATTGTTTCATGCCTTCCTTTTCACACCACAAAGCTTTTTCTCCTCAAAACTTTTCAGTGAAACAATTTGTATGGAGGTTTGAGTCCCCAAAGAAAATAACAGCACACTTAACATCCCAGAAAACATGTCACAGATTTCCAGGAATCAGAATAGCACCTTTTAACAGGGAACAACCCCAGCATGAAGAAAGCTTCATTCAGGACAGGGGAAAATGTCTGGCTTTGTGCTTTCACAGATGGAAATAAGGGAACTGCTTAGGAGCAATGGGATATATTCTTGCTTCTACCCACCAACATGCCAACAGCGTCCCACAAGTACAGGTTAAAAGTTAGCCATAGCAAAGTGACTGATTATCACTGTGTCCAATTTAAACCAGAAAGCCACAGGTATCAATTCCACCTAAATGCTTGGATAAAACCAGACTGACAAGGAACAGCTGTAACATACCATTTACAAAGACTGAAAAGACTACACACAGAGCATGAACTCTGCCCTGACCGGTGAAGGACAGTGTTTCATCTCACACTAGGCTGGCAATGTACAGTTTAATAATTTAACAGGACACTGAGCCTTTCAACAGTTCAGTGATGGGGGACTTAATAATTGTCCCCTGATATCAAGCTTTATCCAGGCATGAAAAGGGAAAAGAATAATTATCTGAATCTGAACAGAACCATCGTCCAGACTGGGCGCAAAGGAAACATACATACCCAGATCAAGTTTCTGTTCCATGAATAAGAATCTAGAATTTGCGTAAGAACAGGTTTCCTGTGCATAAGAACATGATGCCCAGCCACACGATTAGATAGATGATGCAAACAATCAGAGAGAATGAGAGAAGCTTTGGAGGTTATCTAAGGAAAAATAAACCTAAATGTCATCTTCCTTTACTTGCATCCAATCTCAAAAACATTTGCAACTGTGTAGCTTTCTATTTCCCTATTTTGTAAATAAATTACTTATTGTGCAATTATTTTAACCTGGATTGTGTTATGGATGGTTGGTAGCTAAGAGGCTACCCCGACCAAAGTGGTCATCCTTAACAAAGAGATATTGAACCATGCTCTCACAGCACTCAGTATAAACTCCAGAGAATGTAAAAATGTCAAGCTACACAAAATGCTTGGAAACTGGGTCAGCAGACTTTGCATGGAAGGGAGGTCTTCTGATGATAAGCATGGACCAATAATTTTAGAAACCCACGAGCAACAGCTATACCTCCAAAAGTCTTCCAAGCTCTTGGAGCGCCTATGAACATACTTCAGTTTATTTAATCTATTCCCTTGCATCAAAAATCCTAATTCACATCTGTTTGGTTTTTTAATTCATGCTAAGGACGTCAAAGAAGTATAGCTGCACCAAAATGCCAAACAGGTGATGCAGAACAACTAATTCTAATACACTGGACATTCAAATCCATTCATAGTTACATATTTCCAAATTTTACAGATGCCACTATTTTAGGGTGCTACACAGCTACATCAGGAACATGATTTAGCAGTTGGTAAGCACTGAGGAGGCACAGGCAGGTTACATAAATATCACTGTCATCAGTGCTCAAAATAAGCCCATACACCTTAACAGCATCTGAAAGAGATATCACAGAATCACAGAATCATAGTTCCTGAGTTGGAAGGGTCCCATAAGGATCATCGTGTCCAAATCCTGGCTTCGCACATGTCAATACTTCCCAAGAAGTGGAAATGGGAGGAAAAATCAGGGATCACAAGACTTTGCATTCCCATACTCAAACTTATAAACATCCACAAAGGTACTTCTAAACCTTCATTACAACATCTAACTATACACATCTTGCAGACACAGTTATTTCACAAACATGAGAGGAGAAATCTGAAACAGAAATCCACAGCTCTGAGATCCAGTTTTCTACACTTTGCGGTACTAATGGACAAATCTCAGCATTATTCTGCATCCAGTCCATCTCTGCATGCAGCTTTTTCCTACAAGATTAGCTTAGTGAAAGCTTTGCTACAAATGGACAGAAGTATGAATTAAAGATGACAAGATTTAAACTTAGAAACAGACCACTATAAAAATCAGGGCTTTCAGTGGTACCTTTTACAATCATTGCTTCTCTAAAAAACAGCTCCAACAAGAAACAGCTAACTACAATTGCAAAGCAGGGAATATTTGTCATCATTGTACAAAAGTGGAATAAAAAGATAATTTATGTATCCCTTCGTCTCTTTCTAGATGAAATTACCATTATTCCAATTATAATTTTCTTTCTACCACAGACAGTATAATTTTTATTCCCAAGACATTTTTTGCATATATAAAAGCTATGCAAATGCTTCTTTGCCAGATCAGGGCATTCTAATTTACATCTTCATATGAGAGAATATGTTCTCTGCTCTACCCACAACTGACAAATTCTTAGCAGGAAAACCCTCCCAGCCCCTGGCACTGAAGCCTAATAGTACCATGTCCATATTACTACAGATGTGTGCATGGATTTTCCTTCAGATTTCATCCTGGAGATTCATGGCCTAAAGGATTAAAATTACCAATTCCTTTCACTCCTGTCAGTGCTACTGAAATACATCAGCTCTCCCTTTTTGTCATATAAAATTATAGAACCAATGTACTTCTTTCTCAGTAATTTCCTTCCTCTTTTCAAGTGATATGGGGTTTTTTTATATATACATACAAAACTTCTCCCTCCAAAGTCAGTGTATATAAAAAAGTACCTTGACTCTTGTCACATCACATATCCCATGGAAAGGGAGTAAGAAAGGCACTACTGTTCCTCTCTTGCTGTCACACTGTGCTAGGTGTTTCCATACTACATATCAGAATCACAGAACTGTAGGGGTTGGAAGGGACCTCAAGGGATCATTGGGTCCTACCCCCCTGCCAAAGCAGGTTCCCCAGAGCAGGTCACACAGGTAGGCATCCAGACGGGTCTTGAATATCTCCAGAGAAGGAGACTCCACAACCCCCTGAGCAGCCTGTTCCAGTGCTCCATCACCCTCACCGTGAAGAAGTTCTTTCTCACATCAGTGAGGAACCTCCTGTGGTCCAACTTGTGACCACTGCCCCTTGTCCTGTCACCACAGGCCACTGAGAAGAGGTTGGCCATCTCCCTTTATCTCCCACACTTCAGACATTTATAAACACTGATGATAACAGGGAAGAAAAAGACACAATTGAATGCAAGTGAGAATGAATGGGACTAGGAAATGTTTGGAATGCAGGAGTTCAAAGTGCTCTTCCATCCTCATCTACAAAAACCCAAATCTCTCCTGCCCTTTGAAACTTCACAGTCAAGCTGGTTTACAAGCTTGACTTACCTCAAAATGATAGTTGGACATTTTAGCCACTGTTCGTGAAATAATAGTAGGTTTATTCCGTAACTTTCTTTTAGACAAACAGCAGAGCAGAAAACTTTCTTGTGGAGGGGAAAAGGTACAGGCTTAATTCTGTTCTCACTCAGCTGATTATACTAGGTAGGTACCAGGGGAATTATTTTTGACATGCAATAGTATGAAGCTTGATAAGTTAGGAACAGATTTGGATTCAGGTAATCTAACTAAAATTTTTAAACTTGTTGTTCTAAACTTTATATATATTGGTATGCTCATTTAACTCATTTCAGTAGTTGGGCAATAGCTAAAAAAATCTTGGAGAAATTATAAAGAAGGTGAAATTGAAGCTAGGAGGGGAACAACCCTCCAGAACTTCAGAATGTAAATAAACAGAGAAGTAGAGGTCAAAACATTTAAGTTAAAATGTAATGATATGGCAGAAAAATATGTTTTATATCTAAACAGCAAAAGAAATCACAGCATGCATTACCTAGAGTGTGATTTTATCTGTGATTTTTCTTTTGCAGTATAGTGTGATTTTTTTTTCTTAAATCCACTTATCTTTGTCCCATACTTTTACTGTAGGCCCACAGACCTATTCACAAACTTAGGATTAGGAACTGGAGTAAATAAAACAGTATATTGGTTTCTGCAGAGCCAATCATTTTCAGTATGTTTCATCCCCTCTCCCTTCCCTCTTCCCACTTCTTCTCAGTTCATTTTGGAAGCACCTATTGAAAAAAACTTTCAAATTTTGCCTAACCAGAAGAACGATGATCTGGCAAGAGTTTGAAGAGCACAGGTTCCAATTCTATGTGGAGCCTGACAGGCATCGCACAGAGCTGCAAATGCTTCCAATGCTCCACCACAATCAAGGTAAACTGCATTACCAGGTACGTAAGTAATTTCATCCATCTTGCAATATCTTGTATGCTTTACAGAAAACTATCTTAAAGACATTCACAGAATCATAAAATCATAGAATTGTCTTGGTTGGAAGGGACCTATCAGATCATCAAGTCCAACCACCAATCTAACCGTCCAAAACCACCACTAAACCATGTCCACCACATCTACCCATCTTTTAAATACCTCCGGGGATGGAGACTCCACCACCTCTCTCAGTGGCCCATTCCAGTGCCTAACAACCCTCTCTGTGAAGAATTTTTTCCTAAGATCCAAACCTTCTCTGGTGCAACTTGAAGCTACTTCCTCTTGGCCTACTGCTTGTCACTAGGGAGAAATAGTCAGCCCCCACTTCTCTACAACCTCCCTCCAGGTAGTTGACAAGAGCAATTAGGTCTCCCCTCAACCTCTTCTTCTCCAGACTAAATAGCCCTACTTGTGCTCTAGACACTCGACCAGCCTCTTTGGCCTTCTCTGGACACACTCCAGCACACTGGCTTTGACTGAGCTCTGCCAATAATACCACAAGTGGAAGTTTCAAACAGAGAAGAACTGATGGGTTTTGTAGTTCTTAACCTAACTGCCTATGACCAGTTACCAAGTTCTAACATCACAGTTCAAAGGTTCAATACACTCTATATAGGCAGGGATAGCCAGAGGCTCTGAGCAGTGATCAAAACCCAGGAATCTTTCTTTTCAGATGGTACTCAATATTTTTAGCCTGGGTATGCTATTCTATGTGTAAGGAAAATATCTATTTCTGAAAAACAGTGTAAGTATAAATAATACATTCAGTGTAACACCACCACCCTCTATTCCCAAATGCCTACTAAGTGTCAGTAAAAATAGTTACAGAAACAGACAAGATCCCAACCCTCAAAAGTAGCCCCCTTTCCAGGTGCTGTTCTTGCTCCATGAAGACGTCAGGCCTCTGCCTCTTTGACTCACATTCAGTTTGGGTTTGAGCAAGGATTTGGTGTTTTTTACTGGCTGTCAGCCACACAGAGACAGATAATAGAAACAGTTAACTTTGCCTTAAAACCACAGGGGAAACCCACAATCCCCTGTGAGAGGGGTGAAATGACTTGTAGAAAGAGGAAGAAGGAAGCTGGTGACTGGGAAACAAGTGTAAGGTTACTAGAGCAGGACACAGTCGATGTCAAGAGAAATGTACACAGTTTGAATGTCAGTCTGCTGGACCTAGGTTTATGAGCTCTACCTTTTAAATTTTTGCTGCAGGCAATATGGTTTTGATTTGTGGGATTTATACTTAGTTCATCGCCAGTTAACATCAACTTCTCATCTCTGCTTTGGGTATTGGGGAAACAAAAGAACATAAACAACTAGGCAAGCACTGCCCCATGGGCCACCAGTGGCCTCTGACCCTCAGGAGTGTCCTGCCCCAGCATGGGTCATCCACAGCTGCAGTCTCTCCAGAAGGATGCCCATTTGGGATGCATCACCTCCTTCCAGGAAGATACCTGCTGCTCATCAGCAGGCTCTCCCTCCCCACATCTCCCCAATAGCATCTCCCTGACTGCCTCTCCCTCCTACACCTGCTGTCATCTCAGAGGTGCTGCATGCTGCTGGCATGCAATGGGGTGCTCACAACAATGTCAAAGCTGTCTGGACACCGCTGTGACTGGCCCAAGGCACCCAGCAGCCCCTGTTACCAACCCTGGCCACAGATGCCCCCCTACACATCCTCAAGCCACTCTGCTACATGGAGTACCTGCAGGTTTTCGGTTACTGTCAGCTTGCTGCTTGTAAAAAAAAATCAAGTGTCTTCTGCCGTCATTTATATATAATTGTTCTCATTTATGAATAATTAACTTTTCAAATGCATATTTACAAGAGGCTGTAGCTCTGCTAAAGTTTGAATTTATTTCTAAGTAAGCCTGTTAGAAGTTCTCAAGCACTTTTCCACACAAACCTATCAGACTTGTACAGCTGTCAGCGCTAGGCAGAAGGATTGTTTATCACACCAAAAACGCCTACTCCATTTAACACACTGCAACACAGATACCTCTGCATGCACTAGCAGAATGGAAAAGAAATCTAAAGAGGACACAGAGACTTCAATTAAGGCCAGAAATGGAAAACATTAATTGTGTGAAAAATGGTAATAAAAATCACTACATATTCACAGCACTACTTAATGAAATAAAACATTAAACCCCAGTATTTTTGAACTTTCCACTTCCCCAATTTTCAGTGATTTGTACTGCAGAAAAGCTTAAAAATGAATGAGTAGCACTAAGGAGGCAGAAGTCTGTACCCAAACTGAGCTCAACTGAGGTTCCTGGGCTCCTGATGTATTTATTTCTCATTCACAAGACAAAGCTCCTCTTCCTAAATCATGAGAGCCCGTCCTTCTCCTGGTGAGTACATCCACATAAGACACCCCCTACTACAGTTGTTGCAGAGCAGAAACACATGCAAGTAGTACACCAATGTTAAGAAAATACTAATCAAAACTACACTAAGCTTTGCTGAGGAAACCAAACTGTAGCCAAGCATATACTCCACTGTGGCAAAGCCACAGGTCTCATTCGTTAGCTCAGAAATTATGACAAGAGACCACTAATGCTGTAGAAATGAACTTAAATTTGTTTGACTTTTCAAGGTGCAACAGTCTACCAAGGTGACCTTGTTTGTCCAGAAACTCTGAAATGAGCCATTAAAACAAGCAAGAGTCAGACTGATTTTCAGGTTTTCCTTTTTATCATAGTAAATAAGGAAATGAAATTACAAATAAAAATTCCATTGTTTACAAAACTAAGCCTGTTTGATTACATCAGTAATAAACTAAGAAAATAATTTTAAACCTTGCAGTTTGGTTTTTTTTTAATGGCACTGTTCCTTTAAAGGCTTCTCCTGGAGAAACTACAATCTGCTGCTTTAAGCACTTCTCTTAGACAAATAAGTAGGTCCACTGACCTTAGAAATAAAACGCTTCACACCGCCTGATGTGTCATTAATTCTGTCCTCTGGGGAGGTTATGGAAAAATAATAATTAATGTACTGCCAGAAAATGGTCTCAGACTTAAGGCCGTTTCCTTAGCTACCAATTGATGTGTTAGTTATTTTCCTTTTATTAAATGTGCAAATCAATGGTCACTATATAGCTCTTTGATTTAAACTGCCAAATTTAAATCTGGACCCACATCTCCACTCAACAATAATATTCTGTTGAAAGGACATCCTATATGCAAACCAAAAGCCACAAACACAGGTTCCTCTTCTGATTTTTCTCACAAATTCTAATTTCTTTTTTACAAGAACTTTCAAACCACACAGGATTTGCACTTTAATCATTGAATTTTCACTTTATTCTTTCAATCTCACTTGATTTCACTCCAACTCCTGAAATCTCGACGAGAACTTTCAAGAATTAATTTAAGGCAGTAATGTTGGAAAGGCATCTAAATTTCCTAAGGATGGTAATAAAATTCACTCCCTTACACTTTTATCATTGCTTTTTTAATTTTCTTCTGCCTTTATTTTTAGATTTGAGAAGCAAGGATAAACAAAGAATGCCAGGTTATTTAGCACAATTAAAATACTTCCAGAGAAATGTCACATCATGGTAAGATTAGTTACCCATCATATGGTAATAAAATGGTTTCTTTTCTGTTCCTATTTAAATCATTTCACAATAATTTGCTTCTAAAAAGGCATGTTTAAGACTGATGTTACAGAGTCACAGTGGTCAAACGTTTGGCCTTGAGTTTTACAGTTTGCTGCCTCACAAAACCCAAACATTTTTCTTTTTTGTTTCTTCTTAGAACCCCATTAAGCAGTTGATCCCAGACAAAAGTGAGAACGGTGACAAGAAGTCACTTTTATAGCATTTCTCATCTATTTTGTCTTCTCTCTGACATAATCCCCGCTTCAAAAAAGCTAGCAAGCCTAAATAATAAAGCCACACTGTAAAAACCTGTGGTTGGAGTTGTGCAGAAAAAAAAAAGGACCCCTTGCATATAAACTGTAAGGACGAGATGGCTGGAGAGAAAATGGTCTTGAAGAGTGAACAGGGAAGATATCAGGAGGAGGGGAGCAAAGGGTCTTGAAGGTCACTACTTTGCCTTCTTGAATGTAATCATCTTCATTCCTGGGGGAAATCAGAACAGCTGCTTCCCAAATGCTTCCAACTCTGTAGTGCATGTACATTCTGGCAGTGACAGTATAAAATTCACCTCCCCGAGCCCTCTTCCATACCATGTCCCCATGCTAACATATGCAAGGGAAGCTAGCAGACAACCTCCCAGAAATTGCCTTTTCAGGGAAATTCTCTTGTGATAGCAGTAAGAACAGTACAGTGCTTCCGTACTGCTGAAAGAAGACTGCTCATTGGAGTGAAAAGCATCCTCTGGATGATCCAATTCTTTTCCTTATTTATACTAACTCAGGCAGTGCTTGCATTATCATAGCTACAGCTGCTGCCTGCTACCACCTATATACGTGAAGAATCAAGTTGTGCAAGACTAATGAAATGCATTCTCAATGAAAGTGTCAAGGTTTCACAGTAGCCCTGTAGTAAAATATGCTTCCATTTACTATTCCAGTGCCAATGCTCTTCTGTAATACCAATTTTAACTCATGATGCACACGCCACTGGAAAGCTTCTGTTATTTTCATCAAAACATAGTGCTAACTTGATGCAAAATTCGACTGATGCTTCATTTTCAAATTGCTGTCTTCTATAGATGTCTTCCGAGAATAAGGAACTAAGGTGCAGCATTCAGGGTTACTCGGTCTGCCAGCAAGCTCCCCATTCATCTCTGCCAAGAACAAATCCATTCTGATGCAAACATTCCTCTTATTTCCACTCCTGAGACAACATCTTACCTACGGCTTATGGCAATCAAGAAAGACTGTGGGTTGATTTACTTGTGAAATAAAGACAAATCACGCAATACTGTGGAGTTCTGTTGAGCATGCTACATGCCACCATCTTCTCTTTTTGAAACAATGCTTTATGTTTTGTAGGATGAACAATGCAATAGCATAGTATGGTTACTCATTCACAGGGTAGGGAATTAAACAGGGGCTGTCATCCATACAGCTAATAATTTCCCTTGTGTGTGGCAGTACATTTATTTGTACTATTATGGTTAGTAAGCCTGTCCTTTGGAAAAAAAAAAAATAAATACATTTGGAAGAGGATGAAACTTGATTTAGAAAGGAAAAGGGACCAAGGTGTTGAGGGGTTTTGGTGGCTGTTTTTTCTTATCTAAAGGCCAGGCTCTTTTTGACCTGGTCAAAAATAGCCTTGACCATCCTGATTAGCTCCCAGTCCGTCCTTTCCCAGGCACATTACTGAAGCGTCCTTTCAACTTCAGGATCAGATTTGTTAACACAAATCTTTCTGCTACCAAATCAAATATGATCTTTATCTCTTATTGCTGGACTGCTTCTCAAGCAGTCAAAAAAGAAAACAACACCAAAACCAAAAGCCCAAAAAACAAACCCACCAAAACCCACAACAGAAAACAAAAGAGCTAACAACATAACTGTCAGATTGGCTTTGCTTCAGATAGAGTAAGACTTCTTCCCCCCTGATTTCTGCTTTACTCACACTCAGATGATACCCTGGTTTGTCCTAGCTCTTCTATCTGCAGACATCAAGTCTAGAAATTTATTCTTAGATGAAAGGTAGGATTTTCTGATGCTAGAGCCTGTGGCTGTTTTACTGAGAATCCTCGGACACGACAAAAATGCTGACAGTCTCTCCTCTTTCTGAATTTGCCTTTTACTTCCTTTATTTATTTACCTTTAAAAAAAAAACCTGACACACTTTTCTACTCATCTTTCATCTTTCTCCCCATGATTGTGAATGGTCCAAAACATGAGGGTTTAAATCCCACCTCCAGTGCTCTCTTCTACTGAAAGAAAGCAGTATTTCCTACTTCTGAAAGTGACTTCTTAAGTTTGCAATACAAACTCTGAAGACAGAGCTCAAGCAGCCCACCATACCGCACAACATACACCCATGTGAGTCACTGAAAAACAGATATGTTGACTCACGGTCTTCTCACCCTAACTGGGATGACAAAGCCACTGCTCCTCATAAAGCAGGGGCAACTCCCTCGTTCCCCACGTGCCTGGATTTCCTTCCAAAGGAAATGGTAACGTGGAAAGAACAGTATACACCCAGGTCTCATCAAAGCACGCTGTCTGGCCAGGATTCAGCCACGGGTATCAGGTTTACAAAGCATACCACAGAGTAAATCAGATACGGCCTCTTAGGCCTAAGAAAATATGAAGGCTAGCTTGCTTTCTCTGTCTCTCTCTAAGGCTTTCTTGTTCAATAATAGCAACAACACAGACCATTTAAGAAACTGTTAGGCAATGAGGCAATGCTAGTGATTTGTTTGAAACAGGGACAGTAGCCTCCAAAAGAGCTTCGAACAATCTGAACTAGATAATACTGCTAACCTGCTGGTAGACTCAATCTGTTGTCAAAACGACGCACTTGACTTCTCAAAGATTAAAATTATGAGGATTTGAAGCACAGGAGAGCCCAGGAGGGTTAGGGTTTAGAGAGATCATAGCTTGTCTCCAAGGTAAGGGATCAGACAGGTAACACACCTGCAGCCAGCTATACCACATAGCCTAGCCAGGAGCAACTTCAGAACATCAGCCTAGCATGGCGTCTAAACCAGGGGACACACCTACTCAGTTACCAGAATAAACCTCAGAAACATTTATCCATTCACGGCTCAGAAAAACCTATTTTGGAGAAAAAATGTCTACCAAAACTTCAAAAAGCACTTACACCATTACACTATGTAGACACCTAAGATGTACTGAACATTTAAGCGATGGAGATTTTCCACCTAGTGATTAGAGTTATAAAAAACAGGGAGTATTATGCGGCACATTATTTTTAAGTCCTCTGCAGACCATACGGAAAATATCACATCAACTTGCCTAGGTTTAATCATACGAAACCTCCTACTTAAGTTCCCATCAGCAGTAAAAGCACCAGTTATAAACCAGTCCTCCCCTCACATGTGAAAGACAGCCGTCCATCGAGAGTACCAATTTATTCCACCCAAATCTGAAAAAAAAAATTTATTGCACATCTATTAAAAACAGTATTAAAAATTCCACTTTGGACACAACTCAAGGAACGATAACCGTAAGATCAATAAAGTAATGACACATGCTGCACTTCTGTATTTTTTCCATTACTAATGCCAGTTGTGATCACATCATTTCTCAGTAGGACTAATGCCATACAGCACTTATTTTTCCACACTGATGAAAAATAAGTCACAAAAAACTGTAATGCATAGATCGGTTTTCTTTTAAGTAAAAGCAAAGTGCAATTCCTTTCCTGATTCACATTTACACAACTGGGAAATAAAAAAATTGTTTTCTGTTAAGTAAACCATACCAACTTGAAACGATTTGCTCAACAGAAGGGTAAAACAGGTTTTCTCTTATCACTTATTCTAGCCTGCAAATGAATCAACTATTAACTTATATATCCTAACTTCATAAGGCTGTTATTCTCTTCAGAAGCCATATTTTGCAAGTTAGTAATTGTTTTGAAATGAGAAGTCTCTTTCAGAGGTTTTCCTAGGAAAAATGATCTAGTGCTCTGAAGAAGACTCCCAGACTCTACAGTACAGGCAACATATTTACAGGGATGGTTTATCTCACAAAGCCATTACTCACCCATCGGCAGTTGCAGAGCCCAAGCTCATTCCCAACTGTGAAACATCCCCTAGCAACTTCAGGAGCTTTTTTACATATGGTGAAATAACACTGGGATCATATTTTAAAAAATTAATTTCTGCTTAGTTCATTTTTTGCTTTCTAAAAAGACCTGTGCAGGAGCCTTCTCCCCTTTACACAGGAAAGAAAAGCCATGCTGATTACCCATAAACATGAACAAGCTGAGAAATGGCAATATTTATCCAGCAGAAGAGCGTATCCATAACGTGTCTTGCATATTGATACTATGAGATCTCGTTCTGAGGAAAAATTAGCAATTATCAATCACTCAGGTAGAAATACAATTATGTTACTAATTTATTCATAATGAGTTCTAAAACAGTTTTCTCATCAGTCCTGGTTGGTTCTTTCTTCCCTCAGCATCCCCTGAATCTAAATCAATACATTACTAGCAACAGAGTCAGTCCTATTCAGGAACATGCTGAGCACTAACATAGTTCTCTCTGTTTACTTTGCAGCTGCTCATGGTCAATGAAAAGACGTCTGTCTCTCAGAAATGTTTATTGTTGGTGTAACTTCCTTCACTGACCCTGTTCTCATGACTAATGACTTTCATTTCTAGCATGCCATCTTTCAGTACGGTATCCACTCGATAATGCCACGGTAGTATATCAGTCTAAACACAATTGGTGTCTGGCCTTCAGTTCTCTTGAAACATGAATTCAAATACAAGGTAAAACATCCACTTCAGAGCCAGTCATATTTTACACTGGTCTTTTGTTACGGAGGAATTCAGTCCTTAGCAGTTTGGGGTTTGGGAGCCGGGAAGCTACTGCCTGAGGAGGGATTTAGTATCTCAGCTTTATGAAAACCCATACATAAATTCAGGCAAAGCAATGACCCATACGATTTCTCTAAACAATTCAAGTTTCTGAAATCCTTGCTGAAATGCCTGAGAACAACTTTATTTTAAGGCTGGCATTCTAAAATTGGCTTCAAATGATATCTGCAGTCCTGTTTTCCTCTGAAAGCTGATGTTTAAAATCAGTCAGAAGTTTCAGACAGAATACTTATTTAACCTTCAGACTTCTTGGCAGTTTTTGCTTGCTTTCTCTGTGCTCTTTTAGAGATAAAATGTGGTTCTTGAAGACATCATCCCCCCAGAGAGTCCTATGTTTCATTACTGACCAGTTATCTGTAAGGAAGTGTCCTGTCCTGCTAAAACAGGAATTTCACCACATAGCATAAAGATTGGGTTTGAATGGTTGGGTTTAGTATTTTCTTATCATTAGTTAAAATAATGAAATGGATGCACAGGTAAATGCCATACACAAAACATGTCGCACTCTAATAAAGTGCATGATTCAATGATTCTGTTCTATGATTAAGGTCAGAAGATATCTGTGCTGCTCACAAGGGAGCAGCTACAGAAGACAAACATAGAAACAGTAAAAAGAGAAACTTTGTCCCCATATAATGTCATATTCTGTTTTGTGTTTGGTTTGGTTCCCCCCCACCTCCAAATCAACATATATTTGTGTTGATTATCTAGCATCTAATGGCTTATTATGATCTCTAGAACATAGGTATGACTTAGGAATTCTGATCAAATCTATGATGTCAGGATGCAGCTTTTATTTTAAAACTGTAAACCAAAAACGTTATCTCTACCACAAAAGACTTCCGGTAGCATCCACAACCAAAAGGGTAATTACGGTCCCTTCCAACTCCTAACATTCTGTGATTCTGTGAAAACCTTGATTTTTCACAGAATCACAGAACATTAGGAGCTGGAAGAGACCTTGAAAGATCACTAAGTCCACGCCCCTGCCATTTTTTACATCACTTCAAGAAACAGTGGTTATGGTAAGAGGAAACAGCATCTTTTTCCTGTCTACTAAGAGAAGAACACAGAGAAAGAATCCTGGGAATTTTAAAGATACCTGGGATTAAACAGAGGGTATTTTTGACTATTTTTTAACAACTCTTCAGAATCAGATATCTAGACACTATCCAGACATTAGGTATCTATATATATTGCTAGATATTTTGGATTTGAAAATATGTAGTTGCCCCTAGCAGAAGCTGTAAGGAATAAGGACAAGAAGATGGAAGGATGTGAGGTTAATACATGATGCTTTTGGTGCCAGAGGGAGCAGCAATCACGACTGGGATATATGGGAATAGCAATATGGCACACTTTAACGGGATTTATAAGCACACAGTGGAAAATTCTGTGTTACACAGAATACAGCTACCTGTTGTTTCAGGTACTTGATTTCGAATTTCTAAAAGCTCTGATGGTTGAGTTTTTTTCTTACCCAATAATATTTTTAATTATTTTAAAAAAACCCAGGTGTCATATACTTTTAAGTACCATGGAACAAAGGCCAGGTGTATTCCCCTAATGAGGATGTGACTATGAAAGCAAAATATGAGTGTTCAATCTTAATTTTTCATCTGCTAAACTCCTGACATATCCAGAACAAGGACTCCCCAGCAGCAGATGGCACATAAACATTCTCAGGCTCCTAGAGCTGCTTCTGGTGTTGCAGATTTAAACAGCATTTGAACAGGGATGCTTTTAAATCCCTGGTATAGACCTTCAGAAACATTGTTCTGCAAAATGCAAATAGACATACAAATTGGAATCTGTAGCATCAGCTGTTCTCCTCCACTTCACATACTGTCCCTTCCATAGCATTTCAGCCAAATCCAGCAAAACCAGCAAGACTTTCTGATAAGAATTAGTTCTTTTGAATGGGTAAGTCAACTAAACAAACATAACTGAAAGACATGCAAAATATTATTCTGTCTCCATTACACTGATTTCAGCATAGCATAACTACTAGGATGCTTTCAGACTGATTTCTGACATGTTATTTTGCTGATAGTTCCTGGATTCGATTTAGACTTGTTCAGTGATGAAAATGAGAACTCAGAAGTACTCAAGTGAACGTTTAGAAACACTAAAGCAGGGGACAGTGGGTGGAGGAAGATCTGAATATGTGCCTGCTTCATTGCTTCATCCCATTTATCCTGCAGTGCTGGTATATCTCTTTGAAGCGCTGGTATGGGGGAAGAAACTGCGTTACCCAAATACCATTTACATAATCAGCTTTTCCACATTTAAAGAAGACATTTCCCTCTGTATTACTTTAATTTGTTCTTTTTAATCATACACCTGTAACAACAAACGTAAAATACATGTTCAAATCCTCCATCCTTTATACTTAAAAAAAAGTCACCTCTAGCAAAGCAGTATTATCTTTATGGCACTGATGGAAAAGCTGTATTTTGGCTGGCAATTCATTATTTTCCTTCCGTCTGAATCCCTTCCATATCCTTGCAAGGAAAGAAATCTCTAGCTACTATTTGCAGTTTTGAAGCTCCAATCAAGTACAGATAGCTATATATATAAATCATATATCTATGCCCATTTCTGAGGGCTGCCTAACATGAAGTAACTTGCCTATCTAGGCTTTTGTTGCAGTTGAAAACACAAGGTATATCTACATGAAAATTACATGCACCAAGTATGCTTGAAATTAAGACTCTGATTCATCTGAAGGGTGAAGTAGTGGGTCAGGATTGTTCTGCAAATTTGTATATATTACTCCATGCATGTGGTTACCTGTGTCTTCGTTAGCATCACCGTCCAGTGGCTGTTAAATAAATTCTGTGTGTTTTCATCCAGTGGAAGTGATTGGTTATAATCCTTACACTCACCAAGACTATGTTGGAAGTACCAATTTTTTAAGCTGTCAGTTTCCTAGCGTATATCCTGTAAGGGAAACAAACTAATCAAAACTAAGTAGAATTATCTCTTCTGGGTTGCTGCACATGTTAATGCCCACCTTCGGAGCATTTCACCCACCCTCCACAGCCCAGTGCTTTCTCCACCAGCAGTGAGAACTAATCAGTGCAGGTAACACTTAACGACAGGCAGAGAAACAGATCCAGAAATGCTCTTCTGTCACTGCAGTATCTTTAGACTGAGCATCTGCTGCTGTAAATCCTACTTCAGACTTCTTCTGCTAGTAAATACGAATACCAGGTTCCTGACGCCCCTCTGCTTTACTGCTCCCTGACATGCCCAGCAGCCCCCTTCCCATGGCATCCCAGGGTCACCAGCAAAGCAGCCACCAGCCCCCAGCACTCTTGCAAGCATCACACTGAGCAGAGCAGTAGCACACAATGCTCCTTCATCTGCTCTGGGCTGCCTGTTGCATAGGGGGACTCAGAAGAGGAGGGCAGGTCTGTTGCAGTGGTTGCAGCCAGACCCCATATGTACAAGTCCTGATTCAGCAAAAGGTACCCCATTTCTTGGTCCAGACAACAATTCAGGTATCACTGAGGATAAAGCATGCTTTTCCTTTTCTCATCGTACTGATGGCACAGAAGCTTGTTATCACCATCCTTTGGCCTAAAACATACTGCCTTCTCCATACCCACTTTCTCTCACATACGTATGGATGGAGCACTGCAACAGGCTGCCAAGGGAAGTGTATGAGTCACCCACCATCCCCGGAGATATTTAAAAGATGTGTAGATGTTGCGCTTAGGGACGTGGTTTTGTGGTGGACTTGGCAGTGTTAAGGTGGACTTGGCAGTGCTAATGGTTGGATTCAATGACCTTAAGGGTCATTCCAACTCAAATGATTCTGTGATCTGAATCTGTCCTCCGAATAAGCAGCTGCAGAGGTGTGCATCAAACCAGCCAACGTGTTCCCAGATTTGTCTTTTTCATGTCTTGCTACCGGCAACACTGTGCTGCAGGTGAGCAGCCACAGCTCTGATAACCTCAGCCAAACAGGACCGCTCTGATTTCTTTCTTATCTCTTTTCCTACACTATTAATTATTTCATCCAACACCACAAATGTATCTCAGATGCAGCTGCAAACGCTTGTTCAGCTGGAAGAGCTGCCAGGCCAGAGCCAGCTCCTGATCAGCAGACTGGCAGGCAAATGGTGGCAGCACAACATCACTGCCAGTTCAACAGCCCTGCCCAAGCTCCGACAGCACCACAGGGTCCTCCCTCAGCCTGCCTCACACAGGCTTTGCACACCCTTTGTCACTTTTGGATTTTCCCTGGGCTTGCCACCTGGCCTCCCAAATCAACGCCTGACAGGAATACTGCATCACTCTGCTGCATCACCTTGATCCATCGCTGAGGTCCCTGGAGGTTTCACGCTGCTACTGAACTGCACTAAAGTGGGACATTGCCAAAACACCGCTGTGACAAGTGATCGATTCTGCTTCGCAAGGGCTCCCTGGGAAATCTGAGAGGTAAATGCTTCTGATGGCTACTGCTCCACCAGTACAATCCGATGAGGGATTTCCAGCACTTCAATCACTATTACAGCTATTGCTACAATTAGCTGAATTTATTATTCTCCTACAGGTAAAACCTTCCCTTTTGACTATCAGTATAGACAAAACAGCATTTTTAGCCACAAAATTTGCTTCTTTTAAGGAAACATACAAAATATGTCTGAAAAAGTAATCTGCTATTCCAAGTTACCTCAAAAAAGGGCACAACTCCATCAAAGAAGGAAGATATTTTATTAAGCTCCATATTCCACAAGCGGTAAATTGATCTTTTTCCCATCAAAAAACGTCAAATGGGAAATCGAGACACTAAGTACAGGTTTCAACAGTTCTTGGCTTCTGAGACCAAGGCTGTTCTGTGTACCTTACTGTTTTTAAAGGACTGAAATAAAAATTAAAAAAATAGAACTTTTAAAAAAAATAATTGTGGTGTGGCATGAGATTTGGCCAATCTCTTGAAAATCCAATGTAATCAGAGCCAAGCAAGCATTACTGTCGATACACTTAATGACCTTTTTTTTTTTTTTTTGTTATTATTCATCTGAGAGCAGTCTATTGAAGGCTTCACCACAAATCTGAATGAAGTTGGTAGCAGACGGTATCTGTATCTCATCTGAAATGTAAATGAGTCATTCTGGTCTTTTGGGGAACTAGGATAGAAGAGACTGCTCTTCGGTCTTGTGGTTAAAAATAACTTTCCTCTTGTCACACACAATATCCCCTTTAATGATCCCTGCTTAGTATTACTTTCATGATGACCTATTGAATAAATGGGATCATGACGCATCCTCCAAAACTCAAGGAAAGTCAGATATTTAAAATAAAAATAAGCATGTGTAATGCAAGACCCCAGGTATTGCACTACATCTAAAAATATCATACTAAGACTTGGAAATTTAAAAAGGACAAAATAGGAGTATGAGATGCTGACCAGAAGGGCTTTGAACTATTGCCATTCCTGAACATTCAGAAGAGATACCACTCCAGCTAAAATCTTTTGCTTGGCTTCAGACCCTGCCAAACAGTGGAACTGTTCCAGCTGGTTCCTCAGCTGTTTTTTCTTCCCTTCCTAAAAAGCCATTACCCCCCGAGCACAAAGAGGGTAGATCATATGTCACCTTTGCCTGTATTCATGCAAATATCTTCTGATAATCAAGATAAAACACTAGCACAAGCACAATGGATTAATGATCACAACGCACCGTCAACTGAGCTCTTCTATGGTAGTTTGTCAATATTAAAACTATGTAATTGTCAAACTGGACAACGACAATATATCATCTGGGAATTTCTAACTGTAGTAATCGAATTACAAACTTTATAACATTGTTTCCTCACTGCAAGAGGTTTAAATTGCAATGAAGAAGTACTCTCAATCTTACTGGAGGCTTTTAAGCCACTGTCTTAAGCTGGGGAGGGAAGGAAGTCTTTCCCTAGGAGGATGGATGGACAGATTTTAACAGAGTTGCTATGCTGGGAAAGATTCCACTCCAGATACATCAGTGGAAAGAATCCCTGTCCCACATCACTCTTGCCCTATTCTGGGGGTCCTGCACACTACTAGGTACGCAGAAACAGTTGCTTCAGCTGTATCTGAACTAACTCAAGCACCAGTGGCTGCATCAGTGAGCTAACTAGAACATACTAACGGGGTTCATTTACTGTGTTGACAAGGTCACCTGTCAGTGGCTCCCAAACCTTTGGGATCAGATAGGACTGCCCACCATAACATTACGAGGCAGCGAAGCGGGGAAGAGGCTCTTACAAAAAGTAGTGATTATAGCTTAATACTGCATAGGGATTTCTGATCTCCTCTACTGTGGATGTTTTTATGCACTCACAGACAGTACATACTTCAGTCTTTAAGTCTGAGGGTTTTTTTCATTCCCCACATTTTTTTAATGTTATGTTTTTCTCTAAGAGTGGAAACCTTATCTTTTTGACAAAACCCAAGAGATGTAAACTAGCATATTCTGAAAGTCCTCTAAATATTTCAGGTACGCAATATTTTATAAGCTCAAATTAAAATAATGAGATGGCAATTTGAAAATCAGAATTAGTAATCTTAAACATCTCAGAAATTATAAATTCAACTGCATCATGAATGGACTTGATGTGTCCCACTGCTGTTCCTGTCCTTGAAGGCCTTATCTGAAATGATCTGATAAAAAATACCCATCTGAAATACTGAAACAAGAACAGAAGATGTGGCTATGCCTCTCTGAAGAGCAATCTAATAAATCATGCTCAGGTATTTTTAAAGACCAACTGAAGAATGATAATCTGCTAGCAAGCAGTGGAATACCATGCCACAGTGGACCGAGAACTACAGTAGTACCAATGCTCTGAGCAGCCAAAACTGCAGCAAAAACTGAGGGTGGGATACCTAAGAACTAAGGACACATACACGTCCTGAGGGAGGAGAGCAGAGAATCCTGACTGCCAGGTTTCGGGCTAGGAGGACTTAAAAAAGGGGAATGGAAGGAACAGAATGGATAACTGGCAGAGAAGTCTGGCAATATTTCAGGAGATCTTTTGGCACAGAAAGGGTTGGGTATAGGAGTTTGGGTCATGTTGGAGGAGTGAGAGATTTGGGCTTTCAAGAAGGGGTGGGAGTTCCAAAGCAGAAGACATTTCTGGATAACAAAGACCTGGGCTTCCACAGCGCAGCTTGGCTGCTCTGCATGCTCAGGCACAAGAGCTACCGTGTTTTCTCTCTCCACCAGCTGTCTACTGCTGCCTCTTTCCTCATTTATGGCTTTAGCATTGAAAAACATATATTCCCACATAATAAAGCTCCATAACATTAATTAAGCACTAAAAATAATATTTCTAGTAAGAAAAACAATGACACTAAGAAAGTGTCACTAGTTTGAGTATGGAAAAATGGGATCTTCAACTAGTAATTTATTAATAGTAAGAAAAAAACCTAACTACAGCAACATTTTGACCACATAGACACAGCTATGAAGCTACAGCTTAGGTGATGGCTTCTTTTGGAGGATCTCAAGATTAAGACTTCTCAGGATGAAGGTGGGTTAGAGGAGTTGTAAACAAGTGTTTTGAGATCATTTAGCTACTGTGTTGTACTATAATAATGATGATACTTTGCCAGTTAAGGTGATATTGTAAACATAATTTCACTAAAAGCCACTGCATTGGGCTTGTAAACTTTTTTCCTTTTAATTCCAAGTATAACAAAATACAGAAAAGTCAACCGGGAGAAATACAAAAACCTAAATTTTGTAACTAGTAAGTCACTGAAGCCATCGCATTTTCAGCTATATTTCATAAGAAGAATATTTTTAGACAATTTATTTTTGCTTGCAAATTTCCTTGCTTCAAAAACATTCTAAAACTGTGACAAGTTTAATGTATTACTTCATATTGCATGACTTCAACAACAGACCTTGCCTAAAAAGAATGACTTCCTTATGCATATTCCACATTAAAATTAATCTATTCAAAACACACACCTCCTCTTGCTAGACCTGGGTTGTTTTTTTTCAAAGATCTGGAGAGTCATATTAATACTAGTGTGCCAAATGTTAAAATTTTATTTTAAAATATGTAAGATAAATTCTAGTATGTAAAGTACTTGATGGTGTGGTGTATTTAAGAAGCAATTTCCTTACTATAGTCACATGACAAGAAACAGCAGCCCGAAATGCACAACACTGTTGACCTTCCATACTTCAAAATTGTTCCAATTTTTATAACTCCTAGAGTATTTTTACAGATTTTTGCTTGAAAACCCTTTTCTATCCACTGCCACTGAGTTTACATATAGCAAGAGTTAAAAGCCTATTTCCTGTATGCACAACACGCATGCTGCTCCTTGCCTACTGAACAGGGGATTTTATTTACTGTTGGGTTATGCTAATTTATCACTAAGTAAGGACTGTAGTTCTTTTAAAGTTTTAACTCAATCCTCCTTTCTTCTTCACCTTTCCCTGCAGCCATTCTCCTTCCATGCTGCTGCCCAGGAACCACCTATTGTCCAGGGCTGTGTGACTGATTTCCACAGCTCCCAGGAGGAAGGAGAATGCAAGAGCAGCGTGGAAAGCTGTCTGCTAAAATAATCAATAGGCACTACTTTCACACAAACCATTACTTCACCTGCATGCCCAGATCTCCACGCTGCAGGAATGGAGGTGCACAGCTTTCACCACACTCAAGGCAGCTTCTTCCAAGTACAACCCCCAAAGGCTGCAGTCAGTCTTAACTTACTTCTCCTTAAGTAAGACTTACTTATTAAGACTTAATTCAAGTCTTAACTTACTTCTTCTTACTTCTTCTGTCCTTCCTAACAAATTTACACAGCGAGTCTGATGTTTCCTCAGTATCCGATGCTCAGCCTGTCCACATCGAATGGCAGCCAACACCCATGGGCACAGGTCTCATCTCATGGAAACAGCAGGAGACAGAAGTCAGGCACGGCAGTGGTGGGCTTTCACCCTGACTACAGCCCTTGCAACTATCACTGAGGCTGAAGCCATCTTCAAAAAAAAAA